>JABSTQ010009836.1:222500-718250 GCA_013358835.2 Ixodes persulcatus | reverse complement strand
GCAAAGAGACTCGTCGCAAGGTTCACATATAACCTGTTTCGTTGTGTTCTGCTTTTTTTACGTTCCAAAATTGCAAACTGCTAAACAAACACAAACCACTCCTATTCGCAAGTGCTCCTTCACGTGCCATAGATCGGATTGCCGTAGTGCGTCGGAAAGACGATGGGAGGCGTGTTTCCGGACTGATCCGTTCAAGTTTGTCGCCACCGCAGTTGACTCTCGATAATTCGAAGCTCACAGGGACACTGAAACATTTCGAAAACTTTGAGTTTAGAAAAACAAATTGAACCTGTGATTTTTTTTTTGCAGCACTCGCTCGAGAGAAGTTGTTGACTTTTAATTCGAAAGCATTAACTGTCCCATGGAGCAAACCGACGTCATCAGCTATGAAACCACGCCAAACGTTGGCCAAACAGCACCTAAAATCTCCTTTTCTAAGTGAAGACGATTTCTGATGGATTATTCTCCCATTGGCTGGCGCGCGTCATCAAGGAACAAGGCTCGCATTGGCTCCCGTTCGGCGTATTTCCAAAAAAGCCACCAGAGAAGCCCTCCATGGCAGTGCAGCGCATGCAGCGGCGCGCCCGCTGGCAAGAGGAGGGAGCGTTGGCGGCAGAGCCAGAATCTGTCTGGGCAGTCTCCAGAGAGGCCGCACGGCTGAGCTCAGCACGGCCACTTCATGAAAAGCGTGCGCTCGGTCGTCCGCCGGTGAAACATGGTAGTCCATGCCATTACGCCACAGCCAAACTAAGGGAGCGGAAGAATGACATTCATGCTTTCACGTTCACAACTCGTAAGAAGTGCTTGGTGTCCTTGTACTTTTTTTATTGCCTCTGCCGATGGAGATGTGCTTTCTTCGCCAAAGAAAAAGACTTCTACGTATTCCGGCACAGTTTCTATGTCCTGCACTTGCCACAGAAAGTAACGCGACGGTTCCTAGGTTTAACCACTTCCTCAATTTCGCTGTCCGAAAGCGAACCACAGACAGCAGCTGTTTGTTGATATCAATATAATGGGTAGACTAAACATCTTTGAGGGGTAGGTAATTCCTTAAGCCTACCCTTGTTGGCAGTGCGCACCACGCATTCATGCTGTTGATTACTTCCGTAACTTTCATAGAGACAGCGCCATAATTCACGTGCTTGCTGCCTAGGGTGGCTCGGTTTGGCCGCTTGGATGACTTAGCGGCTTAGGCAGCTTAGCCGTATGTCTCCCGCAGCGCGCTTGTTTGCTTTTTTCCAGACTGTTCAAACAGTATATACAAGTGATAAAGTGTGCATTTCTGCAGTTTCATCTTGGTCAGCATAATCAAGAGGCTCTTTCATGCTCCCAGAATTACTCAAACTCTTGAGTGCACAAAATATCTTTCACATTAAAATACTATCGCAAAAAATTACTTTCACATTAATTCAAATTACTGCACGTTTTTTCTCGCAGACTTGTACAGTCAAACGCCTTTATAGCGAATGCCTTTACTACGAAAACGTCCTTTTAACAAAGTAAAATAAATTGCGGCCAATCTTTTATGTGTTCCATGTGTTTCTCCGACTACTACAACAAATTTCTGTTTGATGAAGCAATAGACCCCTTTCAAAAGTCAGAGTCACCTTGTGGCAGTCCCATGAGCTCCAATATTGCCGCTCTAATGGCGGTGATAGAAGATCATGCTCGGCTAAATCAAGCACCCTCGATTTCGTGAGTCGAAGGTGACGTAAGGGGACCAACACCTTTTCCCCTTTCTGCTCTAGGCTTTCGAAGACGTTCACATTTTCTGGTGTGGAGAAGCTGTGTAGTGCCGCCATTAAAGCGTCGGGCTTGCTCTGCACAGGGTGGGTAGACTGACTTTCGGGAAGGGTCTATTGCTCGGCCCTGCAAAGCAGAAACGAGCGGAAATATGGATTTTCTAGGTGAAAAGTTATCGATTTTACGTAAATTGTAGCTCTTGAGACATACATAGAGCACAGAAATACCACTGCAGGGGCTATGGCGTGCCGTATATTTTCAGGTATAAATAATTTGTTAGTGTGTAACCTCATGTCCAGATGGCGCTGCGTGACTACCATAGAATACCGTGCACCCAGGCAAAAATCAGTCCACTTCCAGCTGGATTATGGAACTTGTCCCAGCTGGATTCCAGCTGGGCCCAGCTGGATCCAGCTGGATTCCAGCTGGACTGCCTCATTTCCAGCTGGGACCAGTTCCATAATCCAGCTGGAAGTGGGCCGATTTTCGCCTGGGCATGCACCCATTCCACATTAAGCCCCCATTTCAAAAATTGCTAAGATCTGAGAAAATATGCACAGTAGATTGATATGTAAAATTAATGACCGGACAAGTGCCCATCCCCCATTTTTTTGCGATTATCTCTATATTTTGAGTGGGCGCTTGTCCGGTATTTTACGGTATGTTGCTGCGTATAAAGCCTGTACGCAGAATAGAGTAGCATAGCGTCATCATAAAGCAGCGTAGCTTTGTTGTTGCGTAGCATCATCTAGACACAAGATTGCACACTAACAAATTATTTTGACCCATAAACCGAGGATGCGCTATTCACATGGTGCGACTTTGCTTGCAAATTTGCGGCTGCGACGTTGGGTGCCGCAGCTTCCCCCAGACTTTATTTGCAACACGGACGACGTCGTAACTGCGAAAACAAGTAAAATTGCACCACGGGAATTGAGCCTAACATTGCCCTCTATTCCACTTTTACACACAACTTGAACTGACTCATCAAGATAGGAATTGCTATTCAAACTTTTAACCACTGACCACCACATCCACCCTGACCATCCTGATCATGAGAGGCATTTGCCGACTGTAAGTTTGGCCGTTTTCGTAAGTGAAGAGGATTATAGTGTGGGAGAAATAGGCCATTTAGAGCACCTAAGCGGTAAAGTTCCGCGTCCGTCGCGGCTGTGTCCGAGTAAGATGTGAAGCGCCGACCTCGTCACGTTCCTGTTAAACCGCAACTTATGCTCTTTATAGGACCAGGCACAGCGGCTGTGATACCGCCCATCAGCCCTCTCAAGAGGAAAGGTGCCGCGGAGTCAACGTCGTCGGAACCCCCAATTACAAAGGCGAAAGAAACCAACCCACCATGCCCCGAGAAGACGGAAGTGTTGCCGGCCGCTGCCACCCCCTGCTCTGGGATTCCGCCTCGGAGCAGTTTCCCGTGCCCCATGATTCTGCCTGCGAGCGGTTCCCCATGCCTCGAGATTCCGCCTTCGAGCGGTTCACCGGGCCCGAGATTACGCCTCCGAGCAGTTCTCTCCGTGCCCCAAGATTCTGCCTCTGAGCGGTTCCCCATGGCCCGAAATTCCGCCTCCAAGCGCTTCTCCGTGCTTGAAGATTACGCCTCCGAGCAGTTCCCCGTGTCCCAAGATTCTGCCTCTGAGCGGTTCCCCATGCCCCGAAATTCCGCCTCCAAGCGCTTCTCCATGCTCGAAGATTACGCCTCCGAACAGTTCCCCATGCCCCAAGATTCTGCCTCTGAGCGGTCCCCTGTGCCCCGAGATTCTGCCTCCAAGCGGTTCCTTGTCACCCTCTAGGGAGGCCGCAGGTGCTGCCGCCTCATCTTCGCAATCCCAAAAAGGCAACGACGATGACAACGATTCGGACATTGAGGTCATCGCGGTTGTCCTGTGTCCAAAGCCGTCGCCGCTGCAGGTCATCATTCTAGACGACAGCGACGACACTGACTTGGAGGACTTGTGCGGCTGCCCTCGATGCTACAACCTTTGAGTTTAGTTTAGAAACTGGCACTGTGCGGCTGGAGAACGTCGAGTTACCGCTCGTCGCAGTCGATCCTCGCCAAGATTTTGTATGTGGCTTTTGTGTGCGACGCCATTGCATCATACCAGTGCTTGTTCCCGCTTGTTTTTGACAACATATTATGTTGTGTGAAATGTGTGCTGCACAAAAATGTGGGCTGCAGAAGGTATCCCTGCTATGTGCTGAAACACACAATCCGGCCTTCTTCTGTAGGCCCCACAAGCTTTCTTATCACTCTATTTTTAAACTACTCCAAAGTATGGAACCCCTTTCGAAAATCGGCAGGTACACCAAAGAAGCATGAAGGACTGCTCGGCGGGAAGCCACCAGAAGGGTGACTGGTGAAACATCAATGCAAGCCGTGAAGCGGAACCAAGCACTCGTTAAAAGATCATCTCATAGTTTTTAGTCTTGTCACCGGCTGGAGTCCTTAACTTGTTTACTTTTCTGCCAGTTATCGGTGGGTCCAGTGTTTCACGAAGCTTTATGTAATGATTGACGTCAAACCAGGCTGCGTGCAAAATTATTGGTTTATTCACGGCTGCTTACTAAGCGTGCACGCCATAAGCGCCTGCTGTGTGTTGGCGGCTCACATAGTGCATGTGCCAAAGTTATCAAGGCACAATTTAATCTCGTTAGATGCCGAATCATCACATCTCTCGGCCTGGCCTTGTGGCACGGGATGAAGTCGCTCGTGGCCTCCTGGACGTGATTTCGTGACGTCGATACATTGCACCATCGGAAGACTGCACCTTGCATCACGTGTCCCACGCGTGACAGGACTCTGGCTGCTAACCACCTAGCCCCCATGCTTTTGCACATACACAAAATCCACACACACAACATCCTCTTTGGTTTGCCCAACGCACCGCTGTAATTCACTCGAGTATCGGGGTGAAGCCTGTCCAACGGAGAGCGTAGCTTCCGCCCGAACATCAGCTCTGCTGGTGTCTTTCCTGTACCAGTGTGAGTTGTTGAATGCCATTTAAATGATAACCTGGACACTTTGCAAGCCTTGCAAGCCACTATTACTTTGTCTTGTTTTGAAGTGCTGTCTCGCGTTCACAAACCGTGCATTCCGCCCTACCATTACTTGCTGGATGGTAGGGCGCACTATACATGCTTCGAATGCCGTTAAGTTTTAAGCACTCCCACGTTTCGTGGCTTATAAAAGCCGTTCCATTATCTGATGCAACGAGTCCCAGTGGTCCGTACGACGCAAACAGTCTGCACTGGCAGCCTGACTGAGACAGTCTGCATTCTCATGGTCCTGTGTGCGTCGGCATTCCAGAACACTCATGTAAGCCGACAACATTGGCGTTCATCGCAGCATTCGTGGTGAGAGCACCAAAGGAATTTGTTTATGGAGTTTTAAAATGCCCAGCAGAGGTTTGTGTAGAAGGGTGGTGAGCTCGGCTAGTTGGTACCGGTTACACATGATTAAAATCAGCGAACAACGTTAGGAAACTGTTGAAGAAAACAAGACGCTGAAAGAACAGGGTCAAAGAAGAGAGGTTGGTGGTCCGTTACCATTGAGAAGAGTCTTCCGCAAAGATACTGATGAAAATGTCGAACGCCAAACACTATAAACAATGCTTTTCAATCAATGTGTGCATAGTTTTTAATGTTTGAGGCATACCTTGGTTATCTCGATTTGGTGAGGCTATCGCTACCTCCACTCGCAACAACACAAGTGGAATGTCCTTGAAATGAGCCGGCAGAGGATCTGAAGTCAACTGCTTAAGGCCATCAATCGCGTTTTGATGCTTTGGATTCAACTCCCACATTGACCCGTTATCTAGCAACCTGTGCAAAACTTCCGCCACCTCCGATTGTCCTTTTAAGAATCCATTATAAAAATTCACCATACATAGAAATGCTTGTAGTTCTTGTACGTAGGTGCGGGCACCTGGTGGATGGCTTGTACTTTTGCCTGGCTGGGGTAGATGTCGTGGCTGTCAATCTGATGTACCGAAAAGTCTAAACTGTCAGAGTAAAACACGCACTTGGAGCTGTTTTCATGCAGTCCTGCCTTTGCAAGCCGCGTCGGGACCTTGGCGAGCACTTTGTAGTGTTCTTCCGTCGTCTTGGTGGCGATCAAGATGTCATCTAGGTAGACTGCCATGAGCAAGAGGCCAGCCAGCACCGTGTCCATGGTTCTAGGGAACAGTCTTGGAGCCACGCAGATGCCATAGGGCGACCGCCGAACCTTGTAGAGGCCCTTTATTGTATTGATTGTTCCTAGCTCTGCTGCCACATCATCAAGCTGTAGCTGTTGGTAGGCTCGTGTTCAATCCAGATGGGTGAACACTCAACCATTTCCCAGCCTTGCGAAGAGTTCTGTGGAAGTCGGCAAAGGATAAAGGTTGTTCCTCACCACTTGGTTGACTGTACTTCGGTGCTCCTTGCAGATCCGCAAGGATTTTCGCACCACTACCATGGGAGTGGCCTGCTCGGCATACCTTGTGGGTTCAAGGGTGCCTTGGTCTTGCAACTTGTGCAGTCCTGCGCACACGTCATCCTTGATAGTGAAAGGTACACTTCGGCATTTCAGGAACCTTTGCTATGTACCTTCCTTCAGCCCGATGCTAATTGGTGGTATTGAAGCTCCTGGAAAAGACTCCCCGAACACGTCTGGGAGTTTGTCAACAATGCTCTCTTGGGCGCTGGCAATTCCGTCCAGGACAACTACTTGAATTCCCAGTACCGCAAACCGATCTCAGCCCATCAGTGTGCTTCCCTCATTCGCGGCACCCAGCAAAGGTAGAATTACGGTCCTCCCTTTGACCTAGACCGGTACTATGGCTTTCCCCAATACGTTGATGCCTTCTCTGGTCCACATGACTAGCTTCGTGTGCGGAGCCTTGAAGACGACTCTTTGATGCGCCTTCAATTTCTTGAACTCGTTTGCGAATGATGGGGCGTGCTGCACCCAAGTCCACTTCCATCGTCACGTTTTTGCCAAGTATTTGCACCATCATAAAGATCCTTGATGGCAATTTTTTTTTTCTGCATTATGTTGAAGAGCTCATACTCGTGCTTTGAGCATGCTTCAGGTTCAAACAGTTTTCTACTTGGTGACTGGATTGTTTGTTGCCCTTTGTCTTGCATATTCTTGCTATGTGTCACCTTTTCGAGCAGCCGAAGCAAGTCGCGTTCTTGAACTTGCAACGACCTCGGTCATGAGGCAGCGATGACAGCGAGACGCGTCATTTGTCTTTGTCGACCGGCCTCTGTCCTTGCTTGTTGTGCTGACTCGAGCGGTCGCATTGTCTTCACTTTCTTCGCTGTGCTTGTTACTCGTGTCTTTCTGTTGTTTAGCTGCAACTTCTGCCATAACATCCAAATCATACGCAGCCTCAAAGGTCAAACTTTTTTCAGCCAGTAGAAGCTGTCGAACTACCCCGTCAGCAATTCCAAAAACCAAACTGTCGCACAGCACGATGCAAAGTGGAAACTGATTTTTGTTGAACCCACAATTTTCTGCAATTTACGAAGTTCCTTAACATACCTAGTTGGCGTGCACCGTTTTGCCGTCATGTCGATTCTGCTTGGAAAAGACACCTTACGTATGTTTCGGGGTTGAAATGGTTCTTGACTGCGTGCAATGATCTGGCATTCCACATCCGGCGGCCGAAGCGACTGGACGAGCGTAGATATCGGTGATTGGGTTCCTTGGCCACAGCAACTCGGCAAAACTGGCAAAACTGCCCTTTTGTTGACATCAATTATCAGTGTGCGCTGCACAACATAATTCGACTCACTCCGCATATTCATCTCAAGAACCACTGCCAAGATCAAACTCGCTGATTCAAGCACCAAATGTCACGTGCACGCTGTGACTGCCTGCCGTGTCATTGGCACTCGCATGGTGCACGTGCCAAAGTGATCGCCGAGTTATCGAGAAAAGGCTTAATCTCGTGAGATGCCGAGTCGTTACACTTTAAAATGACCGAAGATTTGTCTTTGTCCTGTACTTTCTTTAATAACTGCTTGAATTTTTTCATTCACTTCATTTCGATCATTCCTATTTTTTTCGTTCAAGACGCAGGTATGTGTGTAATGTGACCTTTTGTGACTGGTGAACCGTCTAATGATTTCAGACTTAACGGAAAGAAGAAAAAAAAACAAGTAAAAAATGTTGAAAAAAAACAAACCTTGTGTGTGTATGTTTATACAGCCTGAACTTGTACTCCGTTTCACCTTATGTTGTACCACAGCGAAGGCTAGGAGCGCGAGCTCATAGCATTGGCAGCTGCAGTTAATGCATGAGAGCGTGTGCCGCCGAGATCTGCCGCAGAGCAAGGAGCTCACGCTTGTGGCCTTTCCTGCGGTACATCATAAGGTGAAACAGGGTATAGTCCATTACGGGTGCAAGTGGCCTGTGGTGGAGAAAGAAGAGAAGGAAGGCAAGAGAACGGACAGTGCGATCAAGACCCGGTGGAGAAAAAAATGACCCGCAACAACAGCGTGGTTGGCGGACTTTTGGTCCGTCGTCCACAAATACGGGCCTGGTCAGCAGGCCTCCAAGACTGCCCGTCTGCTATTTCGAGCCACACCGGTCAAGCCATCCCGTCTGGACCACTACCCAGCCCCAACGCACCGAACTACCTGGCATCAAGACCTCGGAGTGTCAACCCCGACCAGACTTCAGATCCCCTCCATGGACAGCGTGATGTACAATTCCTTCATTACCCTTCAGGTGCTAAATTTTTTATCTTTCTTTTTTTTTCGTATTTGTTTATTTTTTAGTTGTTTAATGCTTTAACATATTTTTCAACCGGTCCAAAAATGTTGTCTTTGTCCATACTCTTCGCGTTACACACCCACGCAAGCATGAGCACGGTTTACTACATTTCTGGCGTCTGCGACAGGACTTGCTCGTAAAGGCCGACGACCAGACTCGAGATTCTGCAAGGCAGAAGATCCTTCTCACCATGGGGGAGGAGGAAACAGACAACGGTGGGCAGGGTAGAAGGGGAGAGGAGGAAGTGGGGGAAAAGTGGAAAGCGCGAACTGGTCGTCGGTCTTTAACTGACAGCCTAAAGAGCTTCACCTTGCGGGTCGGTGTGCCCACCGAGAATGGATGTCGAGAAATTGATGAGCGCTGGCAAGGAGTCGGGGTTGTCCGGGGCAGCGCTGAAACAATGGATGAAGAGCGAGCGCGTGAGCAGGACCGGCGTACAGCAGAAGACGAGTCTGCTAGAGAAGGGAATGGTCATACTCTCGTGCCTAGAAGCAAAACGTGCGATAGAGGAGCTTCAGCTGCAATTGCAGGAGCGATGATGAGTCCGGTGTGGGTACACCTGCTGGCTTTGTGCAGGGGTACAGGGAAAATGAAACAAGGCGAGTTGGGGGAAAACGAAACAAGGTACTTTTGAGAAATTGAAGTCGACCCATCTTAAAGGCACCAGACTTTTCTGAATCTTTTGTGCTTAGTACGGATGCTTCATCCACAAGTGTGGGTGCTGTTCTCGTGCAGCGGCATAATGGGATACTCCATCCTGTAACTCGTAAACTGCTACCTCGTGAAGCCGGCCACTCGACGAGAGCGAGGTCTTGCACTGATATGGGCAATTAAGAAATTCCATGTGTACCTGTTTGGAAAACCATTCATTCTGCAGAGCGACCACCGTCAGCCTTTATTGTACATAAACTCTGCGTTGGAGCTTGATGCTTGTGGAGCAGCTCAATGTATTCGACTTTACAGTCGAAGGCAATGAGGACTGAAAATTTGGCTGCCGATTGTACGAGTCATATGTCTGTTGCATAAGAATCTTATCTTGGCACATTGTGTGCAATAAGTCTAAACAGTTTTATATCTTTAAATTTTGAGTTGAATGTGCGTATGACGAGGACGTGTTCAATCATTCAATTTGCATGTGTTTGTGTGTGGGAGAAACCGGAACTTTGAACAAGTGTTAAATGTCTGAACTGTAATAGAATTTGTGGACAGGTTTTTTTTTTTTACATGCTGTAGACATTATTTTCACTCTCTTAAGTTGGGGCTGATTGTGGTAAACCGTCTAATGATTTTGGACTTCAACGGGTATAAAAGACAATGACGACGAGGGGAAAAGTGTTGATGTGGCTGCTTGACTGTGTTTTGTGCTTGGAGGAAATTCGGCATGAGTGGCCTGTGGCAGAGAAAGAAGAGGAAGGTGACGGAACAGGCAGTGCGATCAAGACCCGGTGGACGAAAAACCCACCCGCAATGATGGCGTGGTTGGCAGGCCTTCAGTTTGTCGTCCACGAAACCGGCCTGGACAGCAGGCCTCCAAGACTGCCCGTCTGGTCCACTACCCAGCCCCAACGCGCCAAAATACCTGGCATCAAAACCTCAGAGTGTCAACCCTGACCAGAATTCAGCTCTCCTCCACAGACACTGTGATGTACAATTCCTTAAATACCCTTCAAGTGTTAAATTTTCCGATAATTGTTTTTTAATGTTTCTATTTGTTTTTTTAGTTGTTTAATGCTTTAATGCACTTCTTACTGGCCCAAATATGCCTCATTGCCCACACTCTTCGCGTCGCACACCCACGCAAGTGTGAATATTTGTGTTCTTTCTCAACTTGAAATCAGTTGAAAAAGTAAAGCTTTTGTGAAAAGATTGTTTTCTTCCTTAAATGTGCCTCAACTCCGAAATGTTAGATATGCAAGACCATACAGGCATGTGCAGCTAAACAAACTATTCTTTAAAATAAATTAAAAAATTAGCTCATTGAAATAACAACGAAGGCAAAAACTGGTGACCAAGTTTTATATTTGCTTGACAATGGACCTCTTGGCGAATATGTGCTGCCACCTAGACACGCGAATCGGTTCGAGACTAGGTGACTGGAAAACAATGCGCGCCCAAGGCCTCTCCCACCCGTTCCACACCCAAAACGTCAGCTACATCCTGTTCACCCATTGAGGCGATGTGACCTAGATACGGCTCCCCCAAGCTCACCTTTGTCCCCATCGTGCGTAATCTTCCGCCCCGAGGTCGACACAACGAAACCGCTCAAAGGCGAGAAATGCAAGATGGCGGATTGTTTGGAACTAGATACTCTCGAACCCAGGCGCATGAAATACTCCGCGCATGCGCACCGCGTATTTCTACAAAAGGTCCATTGGACTTTTACAAGATGTGCACGTATGATCAAGTGACAAGATTGCAATACCTTCGTTTAAATTAGGGTAGGTCAAAACCAAAAGTCACGTGCTTGGACAGGTTCAAGATAAATGGCTGCTGTAGAGCCTCTGCCTTTAACAGCCCGAGACTCGGCATGATGTCGCGCGGAGTGATGTTAAAAATCCCAAGCTGTTCTGTGCGCCTGAGTCCCTATCTCGGTTCTTATTGCCACCAGTCGAGAATGGTCAACACCATGTGTCGGATGTCAGTTGAACTCATTTAAATTTGCAGCCATCTCAAATTCAGAGATGGCAATTCCATCAGCCTCGAACGTTCAGCTAGGAACAAACTTGCATCTCGCTCTGGCTCACAGTTTCACTCACCTTCATTCTCTCACTCAAATTCATTAACTCGCTCAAACTCGCAAGCTCACCGAATTCTCGCGCCTCACGTGAGCTCTTGTTCTTCTGTAAAACTCGTGAGATCTTGGCACCAACGAGCTTGCTCACTTTACATCTGAAGGTGAGGGCAAATGATTTGAGCGAATACACTCAAGAGCGAATTGGCCCTTACGATTGGGACTGTTTGGGCTGGGGGAATGACTAGTGTGTGGCATTCAAACTAGTCGCGACTCGACTCGGTATGAAAGTAGTAGAAACTTCCGAGTGCAACGAACTGGCATTCTGAACCTTGGAAAACAACTTCTGCTAACGCTCACTGGCATTAAATGCTTACCGGCAATGCAACTCTCGTATGAGGATCGTGTTTGCAAGCATCCCCTCACCGATAAAATCTCCGGTGCGCAACAAACGCCGTGGGCCGCTGCCTGAGCTATGATTTGGGAAAAGCGGGACAAAACACAGTTCCATGACCCGGCTGGTGTGACGGTGGGACAAAGGCCCTAAAAGCGGGACTGTCCCGCTGGAAATGCCATCTGGTCACTTTGAGCTGTGGTCACAGTGCCGATACGTCGTACAAACACTGCCTGCAGACATGTTTGAGGCATACCTTTTTATGAAGAAAACATGCTCGAGACCTGTCTACAGAGAATCCTGCCATTATGTCTGCAGCGAACATTTTTTTTTTTTGCACGGCGTACGAAACATGCCACTGTGTCTTTAGTCCTGTGAAGTTGTGTTGGCAAGGTCGATCAAAGAATCGTGCTTAGCTGTATGCATCCATAAAATTAGTAAAATCCAGATGGACTGCATTTTAAAAAGATTTAAAACATGACACCGCCGACTGGGTCTCTAGCCCCCTTGTTCGTAAGAGCGAAACAAAAACCGGTGCTTCCATTGTTGCCAACGAAGCGAGCAGTGGCACCACCGAAAAGTCCACGTCGTCCGCTGACCGATCCGCAGAAGCCGCCGTCGAACCACCAGATCGCGACGCAGTCAAACTGCCAAGAAAGCAGAAGGCTGATCGATTGCCCGGACCGAGGGCACCTGAGCAGAGCGCCGGTCAATCCACGCCGTGTGTGTCCAATCGAGAGTCCCAACACGAGGGACATGAAGGCGACGCATCCGAGACGTCGGCGCTGGAGACCGGAGAGACCAGGAGTGCGAGGGCAGCCGCCAAGTCAAAAAAGCGCAAAGTCATCAGTTCCTCTGGAGCCTCTGACTCTGCGGAAGACTGGGCACGCTCACAGTCTGTCTCCGTTAAGGCGGAAGTCACGGAGGCGGTTGACGATCACAGTTCTGCGTCATCGTCGACGGGCGGACCTTCGACCTCAACGAGCGTCGGGACCGTGCCATTGGCGGGCGGAGGACAGGCTACAATCAGCTGCAGGAACGGGAAGCTGTGCGTGGCACTCAAGCCGCGCTTCGCTACCAACACTTTTGCTAGGGGCGCCATCGAAAAAATGAAGACCGTTGCGACGACAAGTGGGGGTATGCCTCGGTGCTGCCCGTTCCACCGAAGAGGATGCAACTGCTGCCTTCGAGTGGCGCTGCGACGATCCGAAAGCGCAAGCCTAAGCCGATCCTTAAAGGGGCACTGACACCCCAAAGATCTATTTTTTTTTTATTGTCTAAAACGACGCAAGTTGTAGTCATAGACACGCAAAAAAAAAAACCGCATCGCGAAAAAAAATTCCCCGCGCGCGCGCGCGCCTTTTTATTTTTGGCCTTTAAATCTCCCGCCGCTACCTCCTCGCTTCTTTTGATCGGTGACGTCAAAAATCAGGAAATTTAGAAGCTTTGTAGGCGACATTTCTATAACATTTAATAACGGCAATCGTAAAACATGTTTTTTAACGCAATTGCGAACGCACTACGGCCCCTCTTTTTGAAATACCAAAAATCAGAGTTCGGTGAGATCAACGTTGGGTGAGATGTCCCTTCCTAGATTTGTGTCCTCTCTCAGAAAACTTGGCGGCGCTCGAGCAGATCGGCGAGTAGGGGAAGAAACCGGTTTCCGCGCCGGCTCCCTTCTATCGCGCCAGCTCGCCTCCTCCCATCGGGTCAGCGGAGGTCCGAGAGAAAGTCGAGTCGCAGGAGACCGCAAAATTTGACTGACTGCACTGGCGGGGATCGCGCGGGAACTTCAAATTCGGCATTTCGAAATTGTTTTCTTTTTTTTTTTTTTAATTCACAAATACTGAATTCCCAAGTTTCGAATTTTGAGGGTAATGTCCCGGCACCGTTTTCAATCGTTTCGGATCATAAAAAAAAATATGATTTTGATGTGTCAGTGCCCCTTTAAGAAGTCTTCGGGGATTCAGCATTCGTTGCTGAGTTACTTGAGGCAATTCATGCAGCACAAGTCGGAAGGCGAGAACTGATGACGTTGAGCACAGGTAGACCAAGTTATATTCAGAGTAAAATGCCATTTGGGTCACCCTGGGGCCCGCTGCGTACGAAGTAGGCACCTTACCACTATGCTACACCACCGCTTCGGAAACTCGTTGTAACCATTCGTTTTATACGAGTTCACATAGTGCGTATAGCCCTTTCCGGTCGAGGTGCATGACATACTGTGTATAGCTTTACTCCAATATTTAAGTATTCTGCGACTCAAGACGACAAGGTACTATTGGGTACGAATGAAACACCAACGGCGCGGAGCCTGTGGCCTTCGGAGGATGCTGCACTACTTAGAGCAGGGGTCTGAAACACGTAGCCCGCGACTTATTGGGGTGCGTCTCGCAAAGAGCAGAGACTCCTTCGTAGCTGCGAGCCCCCACACGCCATAACGGTCTGGTCGTCAATCCCTTCGTTTTGCTTTTGAAACACTTCTGATTTTATAATGTGTTCACAAAGCTTGACTTTGTTGTTTTGCATTATGTTTCATCTTAATTTTCGATTCTTGGCTCTTTCTCATCTTAGTCCTCTGTAGGAAAGTCTTGCCACTTAGCTGAAAGCACGAGCTCTTTGCTCAAAGACACACCTCCGCTGCACGAACCCTCGCTCGGGCTTCTTGCCATTAGAAAATGCCAATAAATTAAAAGTATTTTGTTATAAAGCTGCTATAAACACCGCCAGGAAAGCAAAAACTCGTATGAATACTGGCAGAAATGCTTGCATGCCCATACGATTCCCAGCGCCTTTTCAATCTATGCGTAGCATTGTTCGGTTTCTGAGTGTGACCATGATGTGTAAGCGATAGAAGTCTTCTTCCGGACGTCTCCTGAAGGAGGACAGCTTCAAGGCTGTATGAGGTTGCATACACTGTGAGATGACCTCGAGGATTGTAGTGCACGACTACTGGTGTGGTCGTCGGTGCGCCTTTGACGGAGTCTAGTTTTTTTTGTCGAGGCTCTCTTTTTCCTTTTCGAAGAGGTTGTTTTTTCTCGAAACTCGTTGAGCTCTCTTTATTCCCAAGTGGATGGAGCGACAGGCAACGACAGTGTGCTTGTTCTCTCGTTGTATAGAAAAATTTCATCACACCGTAGTGGCACTGCAAATTATGTACCCGACGGTACCGTATTTACTCGCAGAATGAACACACTTTTTTTCCGAAAAATCAATGCAAAGTTGGGGGGGGGGGGGCGTTCATTACGCGAAGTAAAATTTTTGCGTCCATATTTACTCGCATAATGAACGGACCTTTTATCCCGAAAAATCGACATAACTTCTTATCTCTTTGCGCGCGGCGCGCGACTCCAAAACCAAACTGCGATGCGCAAAAAAAATGCTCCTCTCCATGTTTTTTTTCTTGCTTCCGTGTTTTTTTTTTGTTTTTTTTTCCCCCGTCTTTCGCAAGCTGTTTTGTTTGCCCATGCTGCCCATGCATTCTCGACCTCGCTGCACCAGGATAGAAAAGTGTGTTCATTTCGAGGGCTTCTCGCTTCTCTTTCCAAAGTGTGAGGAGGAGCCGAGGGCAGGATGCCTTCATTATGTGCGCTTTGCTTAGGCGAGGGCTTCTCCGCTTTTCTTTCTTATCTCCTTGCGTGCGGCGCGCGACCTTGGGACCAAACTGCGCTGTGCAAAAGAAAAGAGAAAAAAGCTTCTCGATGCTTTTTTCTTTTCTCTTGGTTCCGTGGATTGTTTTTTTTTTTTGCCACCTTTCGCAAGCTGTTTCGCTTTGCTTAGGCGAGGGCTTCTCCGCTTCTCTTTCTTATCTCCTTGCGTGGCGCGACCCAAAGACCAGACTGCGCTGTGCAAAAAAAAAAGCTCCTCTCCATGTTTTTTTTTCTTGCTTCCCTTGGATCTTTTTTGATTTGTTAACGCCTTTTGCAAGGCGTTTTGTTCGCCCACGCTGCCCATGCATTCGCTACCTCGCTGCACCACGATAAAAAAGTGTGTTCATTTCGCGCGCGTGAGGGGAGGGGGTCAAAATTTTGACGTCCTGTGCGTTCATTACGCGAGTGCGTTCATTGTGCGAGTAAATACGGTATTAAAACTTGTGTTTGGGCGAGTTGGTTCATACTGATTTAAAAGGTTAAAAAGCGCGAACAAAACAAGGACAATATAGACACAAAGTAGCGCCCGTCCTGTCGTCTTTGTGTCTATATTGTCCTTGTTTTGTTCGCGCTTTTTAACCTTTTAAATAAATACGGTATACTTGCGCATCCCTTTGTTCTTTGATTTGAAACGTTTTACGCAAGCAAACTAGGGTGTGCATAAATGAATTTGGCGTAAAGACGACTAATATGACATGCGGAGACAAGGAACAGACACACGACCCTTCTCGAGTCATTTTAATGCTGTCCCACCGCGCGTCTACGGACTTGGCTAGAAAGGGGAATGAGGCAAATGGGAAAGATGTTGGCTCTATAGGTGCAAAGAACGGAGCTATAGTCGGAGACAGGTAAACGATACAGTGGATGCTCCGCCTCCGGCGTGAGTTTTCAACCTTTGGTAGCACTTTGTTGCACGCCAGAGCCTGGTGGAAGGCAGCGAGCGAGGGCCGGAGCATTTTATAAAAAGGGTTTTCGTGTCCGCGGATGTGGCCTTGATGATGCGTCGACGTCGCGCGACGCCGCTACGTCGTCCCAAAGGTTCTTTGTCCTTAGTGCATCTCGGTGTGACACCACGTCACGAGACACTGTGCGACGTTGCAACACTTACGGCTTCATATTCACAAAACCTATGAAATGTAAGTTGTTCGCTAACTTGCCTGCATAACGAGGGGTGCGAAGAGCAGGGCCGGCCCTAGGGGTGGGCGACCTGGGCGGTTGCCCAGGGCGCCATCAAAAGGGGGGCGCCGTCGCGCCTGCCTTTTGAATTTTAGAGCGCAACTCTTAGGCGCCCGTTCCGGGCTTGAGCGGTGTCGCCGTCGTCGGCGCAACTACACGTTGCATTATGGGACGTTTAACATAATGAAGTCACGACCCTCATGACGTCATTTTACTCACGTCACGAGGGTTACAAAAGAAACGTCACGTGACGTCACACATGACGTGACATGAAAATTTATCTGCGACGTCACAGGTCAATTTCACTTGCGACGTCATTATGGGACGTTTCCCATAATGATGCCCACATAACGTCACATGTGACGTCGCGGGGGTAAATTTTTCCCGCTAAATTTGGCAGGAAAATTTTTCGCTAAATTTAGCGGGACGTTTTCTATAATGACGTCACACGTGACGTTACAAAGGGGGGAGAGAGAGGACGTCACGTAACGTATGGAGGGGGAGGATGTCACGTGACATCCTCCCCCCTCATACTTTCCCGTCGTCCTCAAGAGCTGCGTTCTAATTCTGCATTAGAGAATTGTAAACGTCTATTTTTATTTATTTGAACACGGCGCCCGACACGAGGCTATGGCTCGATCGCTGTTCTTTTTTGGAATGCTGTCCTCTCCTGATAAAACGCTCGCATTGGGCCACTGATCATACATTACTAACAACGTGATATCGTACCGAGTAGATAATGGCGTATAAAAAAAATGAAAGCCGTTTACAACTCCCTGTAACGCCGAATTCGAGCGCAGCTCTTGAGGAGGATGGAAGGGTACTGAGGGGAGGGTATACCCCTCCTCCTCACCTCATCATCCTGCCTGCTACTACCTCCTCCTCGTTCACCTCCCCCTCATCCTTCAACCTCCTCCCCCGTGACGTCACGGGGGTCACGTGACCTGAGGGGGGAAGGGGGGTCACGTGACCTCAGGGGGGAAGGGGGGTCACGTGACCTCACAGTTACGCCGCTCAAGCCAGAATCGGGCACCTGAGAGCTGCGCTCTAAAAAAAACGTTTACAACTCCCTGTAATGCCGAGTTAGAGCGCAGCTCTTGAGGAGGAGGGAGGGTACAGAGGGGACGGTATGCCGCTCGTCCATACCCTCCTCCTCCCTCCTCATCTACTCCTCCCATGCTCCTCGTTCCTTCTCCATCCTCCTCCCTCCCGCGCGATGCATTATGGGAAACGTCCCATAATGCACTACGCAATTACGCCGACGGCGACGCCGCTCAAGCCGGAAACGGGCGCCCAAGAGCTGCGCTCTAAAAGGGAAGGGGGCACCACGGCCGGAGTTCTGTAGAAGCTGCGGCCACCGCAACCCAATAAGAGTGCCGGAGCAAGGCATGTGATAACACTTTATGGTCAAGGCCACGGGGGCCTAGTTACCGCTACGGCAAAAGCGCTGTCTGTGACAAGATGTAGTCCTGGCTTCTTTTTCTTTTAAAGGCGATTGACCTCGCACGCTTCAATCTTTGACGAGAAGATATGAATAAATAATCACAAATTTGTTTTCATTATATTCAAACCAAGAAAGTAACGTCACATCTGTATCCGCTTTTTTTTTCTTCTTATAGCTCGATGGCTGGTGGCGATCGCAGCCTTGTAATGGGCCGTTTACGCTCAAAACGTCGCGCTGTGCCCTGGCATTAGCACCCGTTAGATTCGCGGCTAAATTGAGTGTATGGTTGTCTCATGAACTGTTCCCGAAAAGCTCGCTATTATAGCGTACGGAAATGTTCCTGCAGTGGACGTTCATCCGAAGTTGGTTGGTTTCGGAGCAAATGACTCTTGGCTAGCAGACGAGGGCCGGTTGCTCTGGGCCTCGCACCTCGCATTTGGCGTAGTGACACACATGCTCCCGTGTCGTGGGGTCACACATGCTCCCATATCGTAGGGTCACGTGCGTCGCTCCTACGCTCTTATACTGTATTTACTCGCAGAATGAACACACTTTTTTTTTTCCCGAAAAATCAATGCAAAGTTGGGGGGAGCGTTCATTACGCGAAGTAAAATTTTTGCGTCCGTATTTACTCGCATAATGCATGGGCCTTTTATCCTGAAAAATCAACGTAACTTCTTATCTCTTTGCGCGCGGCGCGCGACTCCAAAACCAAACTGCGATGTGCAAAAAAAAAAAATGCTTGTTTTTTTTTCTTTGCTTCCGTGTTGTTTTTTTTTTCTGCCTTTCGCAAGTTGTTTTGTTTGCCCACGCTGCCCATGCATTCGCGACCTCCCTGCACCAGGATAGAAAAGTGCGTTCATTTCGAGGGCTTCTCCCTTCTTTCCAAAGTGCGAGGAGGAGGCGAGGGCAGGATGCCTTCATTATGTGGGCTTTGCTTGGGCGAGGGCTTCTCCGTTTTTCTTTCTATCTCCTTGCGCGCGACCAAACAGCACCCTGGAAAAAAAAAAGAAAAAAAACTATGTTTTTCTCTTGGTTCCCTAGATTGTTTTATTTATTTTTTTGCCGCCTTTCGCAAGCTGTTTTGTTTCGCTTTGCTCAGGCGAGGGCTTCTCCGCTTTTCTTTCTTATCTCCTTGCGCGCGGCGCGCGACTCCGAGACTAAATTGCGCTGTGGAAAAAAAAAGAAAAATGCTCCTCTTTGTTTTTCTTTTCTCTTGGTTTCGTGGATTTTTTTTTTGCTGCCTTTCGCAAGTTGTTTCGTTTCGCTTTGCTTAGGCGAGGGCTTCTCCGCTTCTCTTATCTCCTTGCGCGCCGCGCGCGACCCAAAGTCAAGACGGCGCTGTGCAAAAAGAAAAAAAATCTCTCCATGTTTTTTTTTTTGCTTCCGTTGGATCTTTTTTATTTTTTAACGCCTTTGGCAAGGCGTTTTGTTCGCCCACGCTGCCCATGCATTCGCGACCTCGCTGCACCAGGATAGAAAAGTGTGTTCGTTTCGCATGCGTGGGGGGAGGGGGTCAAAATTTTGACCTCCGAGTTGGGGGTGTGTTTAATACGCGAGTGAAAAAAAAAAGTTGAAATTTTGAGAGGCGATTTGGGGGTGCGTTCATTACGCGAGTGCGTTCATTGTGCGAGTAAATACGGTAGCCAGCCGGCAACAGCCAGGCGGCGCCAGCAGAGTGAGAGCCCACGGTTATACCGTTTCTCGTAACTTGGCAAAGGGTGAACGATAAGCCCCACATTGCGTGCCGAAGGCTTCGAAATGCGAGACATGTACGAGCGTGACCCACATATTGGAGCATGACGCAGCAAAAAGCCTGATAATTCTTCAGAGTAGAGGCGTGCTCCGGTGATACGCAGTCACGTTCCCATTGGCCCGCCAGGGCCGTAGCTTTTGCTGTACTGGCATGTTACGCGATCACGGCTTCCTGGGATACCCAGTATTTCTTGCTTCAACACTAGGCTAAGCGGTGCCACTAGAGTAAAAGTTCACGTTTGAACAATGCAGCCGCCACTCCCAGGGGTACCCAATATTTCTAGCTTCAGTCGCTAGATGGCGCCATACCAAACAGCATTGCAGGTTGCCTATTGGGTCGCGTGGCCCTAGCCGCCAGTTCTCCAAGTTATCGTGAAACGGAGTATAGGCACACCTTTAGTCAGCCAGAACCGTGGAGCCACCGTGGCGTCGGGGAAGCGTGCTCATCTCTCGTGCTTCCCCGACCTCCGGAATCGAACCCTGAGGCCCGGGTTAGATTCCCACCCAGAACAAAATATACGAAATTTTCTTTTCAATACCATTATTTTACTTTGTTTACAGGAACCTCTCCGAGAAATCTGACGTCAATCCGAGCATTTTTCATGTGTTTTTTCTCTTTGCGCCATCTGCCATCTGCCATTTTTGGTACCATTGCTCGGTGCCGCCGCCGCCGATGCCGGATTTTCACGTAATAAGGCATATAATGCTTTCACATAAAAAATATGTTCTTGGTTGAATTTGTCTTGCACCCCTGCACGAGTGGAAAAGCAAAAAGCAACCTCAGCCGTGTGTTGAGATAAAAACAAAAGGCAGACAGCACATGACGATGACGTCGCCTTTTCCGAATGCTTCAAAAGCAACGGCAAGCAAAACGCGATGCAGTAGTAATCGAAGCCGAAATTAAACTTTATTGTTTGGGTATCTACAGACACTACAAATAATTTAAAGCACTTTGTACACATTTCCTGCAAAGGACATCCGAAACAGGCGTGCCACAGGCTCTGCAGACAAAGCTTCTTTGACCAGTAGGAAGCCGTCGAGTGCGACAGCTGCAGAAATAAACCCGAACAGAATCGCCTGGGTTCGGGGATGGCCGTCAACTCTGCGAATGCACCGTCACTCGGCGGGAATTCTCGATATGCACCGTCGCCGTATTCTCGACCGTCACCGCGGCACTGCGCAATTTGCTACGAGGCAAACCGTTGAGGAAACAAACAGATAGGATGTGCACATTCTATTCACCGCGCAGACAGACCAACTTCACTTCAGGTGGGGCGAAAAATCAATATCGAAACACTGCACAAAAAAAAAATACAACACAAGACTGGCACATAAGAAGCTCGTGAAACCGTTTGTGTGAAAGACTGTTTCTCAGTAGGCATAGGTGCAGTTGCATCGTCTTCCGTCCGTAAACATAAAAACAAAGGTAAATAAACAAACACGAGGGGAGACAACGAACAATTTAAAAAGAAAAGACGGGTTCCAGCGAGATCCAGCTCTGCGTTTTCTTTCTTGGGAATCCGAACGGTCTCTGCCACGTTCACGGGCGCAGTTCGACACTTTCGACACTCTGGCCGGACGGAAGTTGGTGTCCCTTGCGCAACTTGAGCCGGCACTCATTCCATCTTGTTCCTCTCGAATCTCACGGTCATGATCTCCTGCAAAGAAAACTCTCCAAGTTCATTCTTTCGTGGAAGTCTCAAATGGGCGCCAGTTTCGCAACCAATCTCTGTCACGCTGGCGACGACTGAACATCTCCCTAGAATCCGTGTGGCTAATACAGATCTCTGCATGACAGATTTTAGTTTCAAGGCACTGTGCCAAAAGTTTTTTTTTTCTCAAGCATGTTGGGTGCATCGTGTAGTAATGGCCGGTAGCTCCAACGATTAGTCTGTTTGTGTGAGAAGTCAAGACAAATGAATGTTGGTCCGTGAAAAGGACGAAAGGATAAAAAATTCACAGGGTCTCTTATGTGATCCCTAAGACGACTTGAAGGCGAAAGCCAAATCACCGATGCATTAAAGACACACATGATTTACGGATGTCGTGATACCCCTCTGCCCGTGGCGGAGGGGTACCACGTCTGACATACTTAACGAAAGGTCGCTGTTCGATGCCAGCCGAGGGGCAAGAGCGAAATCTTTTTGGAGAAATATAGCGCCTCCGCCGATTCTGGCACAAGTAATGCCATCTCGTGGCCCAGTGGCGAACCGTGGATTTTGTACCTTCCGTGTCGCCGGTTTTCATACCTTTCATGTGTGTCTCGACGCATTTTCGCTCAAGGACTTCGAAGGTCGACTGAACTTTTCCAGCTGAACTTTTTCCAGCTGAAGCTACTCAATGTGACTTGGGATAGCTTAAAAATGCAGCCCCTTCCCAATGCTACTTGCCCGTAAAAATTATTGAACTCTAAACCAGACACAGCCAAACCTGATCCTCACTCATCAAAGATACTACCACCGGGAAGAGGTCACGTGAAAGAGTCGAATCCCGGATTGGTTGCTACTGCCTTCTAATGTTCCCGAGTTGCAGCAACCGAGTCGCGGGTTTCGATGCCAACAATTCGCGTCGTGGCGATTGGCATTGTGTCGGCAGCCTCTGAACTGCAGGAAGCCAAAAACTCACCTCATCCGAATCCATGAGACTTGGAAGTGCCCTGAAATGGAAGTAATTTTCGGAAAAGAAATAACGGCTCGGTTGGTTCGTCGTCGGAAAACCATATACTCACGTGTCGCTCAACGAGGAAGGTATCGTTTCTTCGACCCACTTGAGATCGTCCTCCTTTGGTCGTGAGAGAACGAATTGCAAGGCAAGCACGGATTACCCTCGGAGACCCCTCCAAGAACTCTATGACTTATGGCAAGTATGAACTGGAACGTTCTTTAGAACTCACCGCACTGTTGTTGTCCTGCTTGTCTTTCGAAGGGAGACTGCCAGGCTTGCCTCCCCGCATCTTCATTCCCTCTGGTACAATCAATCAATTAATTGAGTTGTGCCTTCAATTGCAGAAACTACTGGTACTGCAGTCTTTTTAAGACCATGAAATAATTTTAAGAAGCAGTTCTTTTAAAGCAAGAGATGCACACTGGTGACGTCTAAAATTTCCTACCATTTTTCGCAAAATATCGCGGGCCAAAAAGTTTATATGCCTTACATTTTTGGTACATTGTCTGTAACTGTGTTGGGTGTACGAGTCAATAAAAGGTGTTCAAAAGCGTTTCTTTTTCTAATTTTTTTATGATCATTATGTAGGTCGTACAGTTTATGACAAATTCGGGCAACTTATAAAATGAACCGATTTTCCTACTTTGTTAAATCTCGTTCATGTCTTCTTGAACTCATTTTTGTAGAAATACCTTCGTGGATTAATTCATTGCTTCCATCTCGCGTCGTATATTTGCATTCACATTCCAAGGAGATTTTTACGAGTTTCTGCCACCTTCTTTGTTAATCAAATTATCTCAGTTAGCTCCACGACCCACATACAGTGGCGTCACAAGGGGGGGGGGGGGGGGGCGGGGGGGAGGGCGGACCGCCCCGGGTGCAGGGCTCAGGGGGGTGTCGCGGCGGGCCACGGGAGCGGGGGGGGGGGGGGGGTGGAGTCGTGGCGGGCCCCGCGAGAGCGGAGAGGGGGGAGGGGGAGGAGTCGCGGTGGGCCGCGGGGGGGGGGGGGGGGGGGGGGGGTGCGCGGCGGGCTGCCGCCCCGGGTGCCGCTGACCCTCGTGACGCCACTGCCCACATACAACACTCTTGTAACACTTTTGGTGCAAAAAATATTGGCATTTTGAGCTCAAACATTTTTCTAGCATTTATGTTGTTTCTGATTAATTTTAATCTCGCTGTTTGTGCATAACTGCCAAGGCATCACTGTTCATGAGCGCAGGAAATAAACAAATGAACGAAAAAATGAATTGAAGTTTCATTCCGAGCTTTACGGGGCTAAACTCTAGCGACAGTTCTACAAATCCTTTCGCCCCAAGAACGAGGATGCACTAGAGCGGTGGTTCTCAGCATGGAGGTGTCAGGGGGCCCCTTGGTGGCTCGCCTAAGTGATGGGGGACCCCATGCCAGCGAGGAAAGGGGAAGTGTGGGGGGGGGGGGAGGCTATAAAGTAAGAAACTAATTGAAGTATGAAAAGGGCACCCTTTACTGTTATAGACAGGAGAAGTGAAAAGCATCAAGTAAAAGGATGAATGGATGGATAGATGGTAATGGCTGTACCTTTCGTAATAAGCTGTAGCTTGCGCCACTTAGGCAGGGTCAACAAAAAATCGTTTTTTTTTTTTTAAGAAGAAAGGAGGGGAGGGGGTCGAGAGTTGAGGCGAGGGTTTCGCGGACCTCCCTTTGGGAACCACTGCACTAGAGGACAGCGTGAATGGTTGCCTCACCAAAAGCATCGTTTGCCGGCTGCTGGAAGTCCTCGTCGAACTCGTCGTCCGCGGCATCGAGCAGCGGCGTGAAGGCGTACCTGTCGACCGTACAAGTTTGTGATCGGCACGGCGACGGCGGACAAAGATGGCAAATGGCGTCACACTCACCTCTGGTTGTTGTTTGTTGGCCTCCACAGGAACATGATGACCAGCAGCACGACGGAGAAGAGGAGCTGCCAGTAACCCTCGTCGAACCACAGCTCCTTCCAGTCCTGGTGGGGGACGGTCCGAAGGGCACGCATTTAACTACGGGCACACGGCAGGGCCTCGCGCATCGCTCCAACTGCTCGTGGTTTGGTCAGTTGTGTCGTTGATACTACGGTGCCCAGAATCTCTCTCCAACCAGAGTGTCTAGCGTCCCATTCGGAGCGCAAGTTCGTCTGCTTCTTGCCCCGGGGTTGCGGTGATGCCAGAACGCCGGGCGGCCATTGAAAGAATAGTGGGTAGACCTCAAGGCAGGTAGCATTGAGGTCTACCCAACATCCTTCCAATCTGTGCAAGCCAGAGATTGGCATTGTTCCGACATTGCCGCCGCCCCCGCGCAAGAAGCAGACGAATTTGTGCCCCGCATTCCGCTCACGCGTTTAAAGTGGTCCCCAAGTGGCAACAAATGACGTCGCAAAAGCCAGAGCTTCACGCCGTCGAATGTCGCAGTCCCACTGGTCAATCTTGGTAAAGGCGATATGAAAAAACATGAAAGAATAAAAACATGCAGTGACGAAGACGGGCAGTACATAAACAACCGTACCGTCCGTCCTTGTCCTTACGCCTCTTTATTCTTTCGTGTTTTTCAAAAGCGAGTGTTGCTGTCGTCGCGGCATTCCAACTTCAGGATACAAAAGCTTTTGTGGTCCGTCGAGCTGGAAAGCGCCCGCGGCAGGTCGGGCATCTGCCACATCTACCACCACTGCTGCAACGCCACTGGGATCGCAACAAGTGATGGCACAACACTCCTCAACGTTGCTGGGCGAAAACCGAGGGACCGTGTTTTGGATGCGGTAAATGCACGAGTCGGAGAAACGTTCTGGGCACCGTACCGATGCTACAAATTAAAAGAGTCGCCGAACTCTCCAAACACTTTAACATATATACTGCGTTGTATGGCTGGCACTTAACCATTTCCGGTTCGCACATGTGAAACGGAAAATAAAATACCCACTGCTAGCTGAACGCCGACGCAACATTCGTCACCTTCGTTGGTTGGATACGAGTGCCAGCAGGACGTCCCGCTCGAGTACGTCCGAGGTACTCCCTCCCCGCAAGTCGTATTCGTACAGAGTGACAATCTACTCCTTGCAGAGGTTAAGGTGCAACCCCACCGTGCATGACGTTTTGATGCTTTTTTGACGGCTCATAACTTTATTTCTATGTATCCTACAATTATAAAGCTAATGTCAAATTAAAGAGCTGTCTTTCAACAATATTTTAATGTCTCGATATGACGATTATTTTTAGTTGTTAGTTAATTATCCAGCTTTTAATAGACCACAGTCTATAAAATTGAAAAAATTATTTCTCGAGTTATAACGTCCCATCGTCCACCATATTTTACGTGAGTGTTCTGTTGGACGTAATAAATTAAAAAAGTAAGCAACGAACTCTACAGACAATGTATATTTTAAAATAAAAATAAAGTTTAAAATTGTATTATTTTATGGCGCTATAAAAACGGAATCACGTCAACAAATCAAAATAACGAGACATTAAATTATGAAGCATCCTTCGATATTACATTTTCCAGAACTTTCATGTTATAAGACCTCAAACTTTTCCCATTCAGTTACGGCAAATTGTAGTTTCTTAATATAAAGTACAGATGGCGACACGTGTTCAAGAAAAGCTTGATGCGCATTTTCTGTCGTGTGCCGCTTGGAACGCCACGTGAAAGACAGAAAAAGCTCCAGATGTAAGGGTGTCAGATGCCTGGATGCCGGCAGTGAGCGAGCCAGAGATGTCAGAACAACAAGCGCGAGGCTGCGGGTGCACCACAGCTACTTTTGCGCGCGTTCTACTGTGCGTCGGTACACATGCCCGACGCGATCCAAATAAAATGGGCGCCATGAAATGCAGTCTGCCATTTCAGATTCCACCCCGTATGCGAAAACATATTAATGTTTTTATCACTTTCAAAAATCATTTTCGCAATCAAACTATGCTTGTCAGAATGGTTCGACTATATTTTGTTTCAAAAACCACCTCAGTGGCTCTTTAGTGGCAGTGATATTAAAACAAAACACAACACATTAAATCGTCACAGTGTCTCTGAGCCAACGCGCTGGCCCATGAATCTATATTTGTCGGGTGTAAATATCGGCCGAGGTGCCCGCAATCCGACGGAGGCCAGTCTGAGATTTCGGTTGCACGTCAAAAGATCTCCAGCTAGTCAAAATAAACCTGCAATTTTTTTTTTTTATTGTGGCGTGTTAAGTGGTTTTTGTTGGTTTGGCTTGTGAAACCCTAAGATCTGAATATTTGCTTTGCTTTACCTTAGTTCGGAGCGCAGCCAACGCTACGGGCTGATGAAGCCACTGAAGCACCGCCAAGAGCGTGAGGTCAAGCTGTTCGTTCTCTTTCTGTGCCTATGCGCTCGGGCCAAGGTGTCGGGCTAAACTAGAGCCACTAAATAAGCTACGCTTGATACACATCTTGGTGCTTAAAATGATGGTTGTCAGTTATCTCAAGCTTTATCTGAAATCACAGGAAACGCTTTTCCGTCCTCCACAAATGTTCAAACAGTCGCGACAAAGCAAAGCAATATTACGTGAGCTTCCTGACACCGAAACTAATGCCGAGGAAGTCGCACTTTTCAATCATGGCGATCGGCAGCTGCGTTTGATTTGTTACTAACCACTAACCCACAACAATATCGGGGGAAAAAGTGCCGATACTCTAAGCGAAGCTCATTAGGTTTAGCTCACAGGCTAAACCTAAAGCCCCTTCATGTTTCAGAAGCAGCGCAAGTTTCGTCGATGCACGAGGCACGTGCAACGTGCAGCCCTTGGGAAGGTCATGGCGGCACAGCGCAGCACTGAGCTAAATTTCAGACGCTATGAATTTCCAAGAAGTGGCGCGCGGGACGTGCCTCGAGCATTTTTACAACAATGAATGGCGCGACTTTTCCCAGGATAGAGGGGCTTTAGCTAAACCAAGTGCGGTGGGGGATCGTTGGCCGAGTGTGTTGCGGCACCGCAGATTAGAGCACGTGGAGAAATGCTCGAGCGCGAGCTCCGTTCAAAGCACGGAGCTCACGCTGCAGAACCTGTAGGGACTAAATCTCCTCGATGTGTTTGCGTTGGTCTTTCAAACAACCTCAAAGGGGCCAGTGCACGAGGCCCGTGTCTCGAGCGGCCCTTGGAGGCAAATGGCGGCGCAGCACTAAAATGACTGACCCTTGAAAGCGAATGGCGGCGGAGCACCCGCTCGTGGCGCGTGTCTTGCGCGTTTCCACAATAATGGTTAGCGGTACTTGTAAAAAACGCCTTTATTCAGGGGCTTTAGCAGAGACCCTGGGTTCAGTCGCCCATCTCCATCCTACCGTCATGCGATCGTGTACCACATCGTAACGCATGTTAAAGGGGTACTCCGGCGATTTTTTGAGCTACCTCAACTAACTATATTTTCTGACTCCCCGGCCTTTACCCTTTCTGACATGCTATTTAGTATCGCGAAATTCATAATAGTTATTGTGAAATCCGCAAATGAAAATGATGCAAAAACCAAAATTCAAATATACCCGCACTTTTCAGTGCCGTGACGTCAGTGGCGGGCAGGCTTGCCAGTCGAGCAAGCAGTCTAAAAATAGAATATGCCAATCATTAGTTCCGTGCTGGAGCGCGGGGACTGGAGCGAGCTTCCAAAGCATTCATTTGACACCATGAAACTGCTTCGAATCTGTTGGGAACAAATTCTACAGTCCAAAAAGTGAACCCCTGCCTTCCACTGACGTCACTTTTTCGTGGTTGCCAGTAGAGACTTTCAGTTTGAAAAACACGGTGAGGACCAAAACTGTAAATTCAATAACTTTGTGAAAAAAAATTATTTTGACCGAATATTTGGGATACTATTTTAGCATTGTTGTCTGGCGAGTTTAGAAAAATTTCAAGCAAATCGGGGACCATGAAGAAATCGCCGGACCCTGAGCTAACAGTTGTACTGCACTTTCTATAACCTTCAACGGGTAACAATGTCGCCCTACGAAACTGCTGCTCTCTAAAAAACTAACGAATAATTTTGAATAAGCCGTTATATTGCATTTTTAATGTGTGTTCGCGTGTTCGTGTTCTTTTTTTCTTGTCTACATTTTTGATTATGCGGCTCATACTTATGATGAAACAGACTATTCTCGGACTTCTGGAAAAAATATTATATAACTAAGAAAATGGCACATGAACGCAAAAGACAAAAACACACACACACACACACACACACACACACACACACACATAGGCGCTTTTAATAAAAAAAATTGAAATAGTAGACTTGATTATAATCGTGTTTTCAAAGGTTTGAGCGCACCAAAAACTATAAAACTGAGCTCGATGCTTTGGGTGGTGCACTTGTTAACTGGAAGTGTAGTTCAGGGCAGTATGCTCGCCCTTAATTGTATGGTCCGCTTCGCTCGCAGAATAAAACCAAATACTTTACTGCTAATGTATTTAGTAAAACAAAGCTTACCTTCTGTATATGTGCAATGCCCTCAGTTTTTGCGTGATTACACGCTTGTTTGTCATTTTTGTTTTCGTTTCCCACTGCGATTCAGTTCGCGCTCTTTTGTGTGCCACATGCATTAGAGACCAAGGCAACCCAGGAGCATTCTATTTCGCGGATTGTAAAAAAAAAAAAACCTATGCAACTTGCCACGTGTGCCACAATCAATACAAAATATTCTAAGCTTCACATGTGACCGCTTGCCTGAGTAAACATTGTTGTTTGTCAAGAAACAGTGCAATTGTATGAAATCACGTGGGAAAAACTCGTTCTAAGCACGCGACCGTTGGCATGCAGTGAATGCTTATAATCGGCGCCGAGATGATTGGTAGCTGTCAGCAGGTGGAGTTTTCCTATCAACCCAGAGTTAGAATGTTTCCTTCTTTCTGTTGTAAGCAATCAGGAGACAACTTACATCAAATCTGAGGGTAATAAAGTACTATGAGCATTTAAACATAACGGCCTGAGCAGTATATGTGTACAAGCTTTAGCTTTTGATGCACCCTTAACTTTCGATACGCTCAACGCTAGTGTAAAATGTAGGGCTGTTTCATTCTTAATCAGCGTACCATGTGCGTGCTTACACTATATTTTATACAACGTCAAACTCTACCCGTTTGCACCTTTTTCATTTTTGCACACCACTACTGGCGCGCATAAATCACCAAATTAAGACGGGTACAGGATGTCACAAAAAAAATGTACAGGGTTTTTTTACCGCAAAAATAAACTATGCATCGCCTAACGCTCATTCTCCGCCCAAAGGTAGCGTTAGGTCACAACCAGATGCCAAAGTTTCATCCCGAATGGACACCTTATTCAAAAGTTAAGAAATTTTCTGAACATTTCAATGGGAAAATGGAGCCCATTTTTGCCCGTTTTCGGTTTCTGGTGCCATAGAGCCCCATGTATTCGAAAACTCCGTCGGCCGCCATTTTCCTATTGAACTTTTCGGAAAATCACTTATAACTTTTGAATTAGGTATCGGATCGGGCTGAAACTTTGACATCTGGATGTGACCTCTAGCGCTACCTTTGGTCGGAGAATGAGCGTTCGGCAATGCCTAGTTTATTCTTGCGGTAAAAAAAAACTGTAATATTTTGTTTTGTGACACCCTGTACATTGCTTAAACTATGTGCAAAAGCTATCCACAGACCCAGAATGTTTGCCTGGCCAGTCATTGCATTTATCACTGAGATCATATTAAAATTAATTCTTATCATTTATTACTGAGTTAATTTTTAACCTCGGCATTTTTTTTTTATTATGACTCCCGCACCAGTCCTACTTTTGGTTTACTAAACTCAACATCTAAACCTGAGAGTCATTTTTCTGTGTCTTCCAGTCTCGTGGTTTTGGTCAAAATAAACACCCAGCTACCTAAATGAGACAACTGACCGCCCAAAAAATTGTTCATTTATATTTTTATTTTTTAGGTAGTTAATTCCACAAGCTAGAATTTCGGAAACCCAAGTCTATCACGTCATCACGTTTTCCTGGACATCCACAAAGAGCCAAACACGTGCACGACAAAAGAGCCGGCCCGTCATATTGCCGCCCGCAGAGCCGAGAAGGCAACGCTCGGTCACGGACTTCTCGAAGATTCGCGTTCATTCTTGCACCGGACGTAACTTTCGCCCTGTTTTGTTGTTCTCGAAAGTGCCAGTTCATCCTCGCCCGAAGCGCGCGACGCTCGAACCTTCTTTGCCGAACTTTCGGGATGGTGACGCACTGTAGATAAGCAGCAGCCAGCGACCTTGTCGAGTCAGTCTCGCTCTTGCTCTCTGTTACGTTGCCGAGTTGCCGCCTGCTTCTCTGCTGCCTCGAGGCTCTTCCTTGACTTTTTTTTGTTTGGCACAAGTTCGCCAATTAAACCTTTATTTTTCAGTTCACTGTTCGTCCTCTCGTTACCTTCATTCGTGTCAATATAAATCTGATCACATTGAAATATGTGTAATTGGCCTCTGAAATCTCCGATAACGGCGCACAGGCAATTTTATATTTTTCAACGCGTCGGTGGTTTTGTTGTACATGTGTCTCGCCATTTGGCTAAGGACGATTTTCGCGTTTTGTCATGCCCACATTTGCTGGAGACGTGAGCTCGGAGCGTAGGCAACTGGCCCCCTTGCACGAGAACTGGCGTAGCCGTGCGCGTTCCAAAGAAAGCTCGTGCAGAGATAAACAAGCAAAGGACCAGGGGTGTCAAATTCAGGATCTAGAAAAAGACCACACTGTATCGAAGCGCCACCACACACGATTTCTCGCATTGATGTACAGGCCTGGAAGGCGATCCCACCGCCATCTGTTGGTTCAGAATCACACTAACCAAGCGTGGGGTTGCACCTTAAGAGAGCGAGCTACGGGCTTCTCGAGCAACTGAAAAGTAGAGAAAGAAAGCTGACGATAGATTAGGCATGTTCATTTTGTCGCGACGAGTTGAGGTAGTTCGAGTGCTTATCGACTTCATTCCTTTTCCGGCGCAGCACGCGTTATATGGCTGGTATTTAGCTGTATCCGGTTAGGTGCCGGCAATGGAAGTCGACATGCCGACTGCCAGCTGAACGCCGACGTAGCGCTGGTCTCGCCGGTTGGACGTTGGTGCAGGCCAAACTTCTAGTGCCTCCGTGTTGCTCCCGGTGGGGGTAAAACATAGCGTGCTCAGACGTACGGCGGCACTCTGCTCCATCAAGCGAGTGCGCTCCAGGCTTCCCCGGAGGAGAGGCGCAAGAGCAACAGAAGAGCAGAGAAAGATCAAAAGCAGACTTCTTTGCCACGACAGGTTCAACTATTTCCGAGTGTTTGGTTCTCTTTTGCCACGACCTAGGTTTAGGGCTCTGCTCGGCACTGTCGCGTTCCAATTGTTTCGTTTTCCGCATGCTCCTCCTACTGCGTCTCTCACTCCAACAGGCTCCGAGAAAATCACATTTACACCGCAACCGCAGAAGGCGCCCACAAGGCATCCACGGAGCGCTCGTGCACTTACTTCGAAAGACACGGGTCGTTTCACGCCATCCAGTCTCCACATACGTACAGAGCTTCTCCATGCTAATACATCGCTTTCTGCGTTACCACCGCCTTTGCCACTCCAGTACTGCAAAGGGGCGACTTTTACAATGCGCCACGCCAGTGTTCTTACGCAATAAAGGGCTCGAAACAACTATATACTAGGTGCAGACCTTGCAAATGATGTTTTGGCACCTCTTTATGTACATTGAAATGTCTAAGAATGTGATGTAGCGCCGAGCATCTAGCTCGGCTTTGAATACATTCTGTGTTACCTTTGCGACGATGGTGAGGGAAAGGGCCATTTTCTTTGTTTAAGTGCTTAGTACATAGAATATTAAATTTCAGCCCCAAAAAGAAAATGTTTAAATTTTTAGCACCTAACGTTTAGATTGCGAGACTTGTTAGTGTTGCGACGTGCTCCTATTTCGTGCCTCTATTTTGAGACGACTTGTTCCTCCCTCAAGATCGGTCCCAAACCGAGTTTTTCAAGGAAAGGTTCTTTTGTGTCCTATTTAGGCACTTAAAAAAAAAATGTTTTTCCTTTGCATGTGTCCCCTTAACAGCTTAGATGGAAAAAGGATGTCATAAAACAATTTTACAGCGAAGGAAAAAAATTTTTAGAGCTATATTTACGGCGCTATACGAATTTGTAGTTGGCGCCAGCGGGCGCCGCGGAAAAGTGGCCCTTATTTATCACGTGACTGGCCCTTATTTATCACGTGGTGCTTACGCTCTTTCGGAAGCTTCCTTTGGCCTCTAAAGTAACTTATTCATATTTGTTTGAAGTATAACAAAAAACGAAGATTAATAAATAGCTTTTAGAGCCCAAAGGAAACTCGTGAAAAAGCGCAAGCAGACGTGATAGACCTGTGCGCCGGTCAGATGACGGCGGCGGTGCCCCGAAGCAGACAAACTTGTGCGGCGCCGGCGCCGGCGGCGAGGAGAAACGCGTTGAAGCGGCGTTGCACAACGCTCAGCGTGCGGCGGCGGCGTGACTTTGCGGCGGCGGCGCACGGGCCTACCACGTGACCAGCGGCGGCTCCCGCGGGCGCCAACTACAAATTCGTTTTGCGCCGTAAATATAGCTCTAAATTTCTTTTATTCCTTGTAAATCTGTTTTATAACATTCTTTTTTCATCTAGCCTGTTTGAAAGAAGTTTTTTAGGGGCGAAGCTCCTTAGGGGCTAGCCATGTCCGTCCGCCGTAGGCCCGGCGTCGGGTGCTCATGCTTCTGCTCGTGAGATCACGTGCTCACGAGCACGTGAGCACATGCTCACGTGCTCGTGTAGGGCAAAAAAAAAAATTGGAAAAAAAAAAAAAAGATGAAAAAAATTATGAAAAAAAAAAAGAAGAAAAAAAAGAAGAAAAAAAAGAGTAGGGGGTTTTGAGATGCCATCCCATCTGTCTGCTTAAAAAAAGAAAAAGAAGAAAACCACACATTCTCCTACTGACATGAATGAAAAGGCTTGGCATGCTGCGGCTCGGCGTCTACGCAGACAAGCACCACCAGAGCTTCGCCCCAAGCAACATCATTCACCACGTGGAGATGCGGTCAATTTTTCCTTTGCATGTGTCCTTTAACAAAAAGAAGAATTTGTGAGTTATGCATCCCTTTAAGGTGGCGGCAACTGACAACATGTTTTGCATTTGGCTTTTCTGGAAGCAGTGTAACTTGTCATGACGAAGTTTGCAGCCTTTTGGAGCGATCAGGGTAAAGCCGTTTTCGTGCGGTTGACATCCACGTAGCACGCAATGCGTGTGCTTTTGCAGCAAGGGGATCTGAAACAGCCATTACCCGACCAAATACTTTGCTATATAAAAACATTGTGTGGGAGATTTTGAAAATTTGTTGGTCGTAGACTACAGGAAAGCATATCATAGTCTGCACTGTTCCTATATCTTTTGTTGTAAATTTATTGTTCAAAAACTTTACTACAACGTTTATCGCTAAGCAATACGCTTTGTGGCTTCTGCCGTAAGCTTGTGTACCCCAGATTCCTGGAGGGAGCAAAGACTTTTTGGAAGTTTTTTCAAGTGACCTAACGTTACCACATTCGGAAATGTCGCCAATAATTAGATATGACAGAACCAGGAAATTTCAGATCGTCGAAACCTTGTCATTGACGGCAGCGGACATTTCGTACGAATAAACAACACTCACCGTGAGGCACTCCACGGTACGATGGTCGAATGTCACCCAGACCATGAACACAATGGATGCTGCGAGAAGCGAAGGAGCAATTCTCACATGGACACTCTGCAACTCGACCACCCTGGCCGACTCACCCAGCACAGCAAAGATGAGCGTGTTGGTGAAGTGCCTGTAGAGCGACAGCTTGACTACATTGCGCCGTAGGCGCAGCGTTCGTGTTGTCTGGCTTAGGCTGCTAAAGATGTGGGTTGGCTGTCAAGAAGAACAGAGTGCAATGTTCCTTGAAGAACGCGCCAAACTTCGTTCGAGGGTTTGGCGTATCCTTTGCGGTTCTTAAGGCTGCGACACGGCAACTTTTTAACTCTGCGTGTCGAAGACGGGAAGCTCAACCCCATGTGCCAAAGGCAAAAATAAACAAAATGAGGTGTTAATTGGGCACGGCAGTATGAGCGTAATATAGGTGCCAGAAACAAAATAACTAGGGGTGTGCGAATATTCGCGATTTCGAATACGAATCGAATATTTTCCTTATTCGAAACGCATTCGATTCGAAAATTGCATATTCGGAAGTTCCCGAATATTCGGCCAAAGCCGAATATTCGGAAGAAATGGCGAATATTCGCACAAACTACGAATATTCGACCAAGTAACGAATAATCTGCTTGCCACGCATTACCCTATGAATATGTTTATTCACTGAGAAATGGGTATGATGGGTGCGTTATCGGTCTGCTCCGTTTCTTTCTGTCCGATGGCAACAAGAAAGGATCAGTTTTGGTTTCTTTTTCACCAACCCCTTTGTTGTGTGGCGCTTTTATAGCAATATGTGATGTAATTGGGCGTTCTATAAATTGATACAATAAAATAAACCGCGAGAGTGAAATATAAATATAAAAGAAATCTCGAGAGTGTTATGTGATATAAATGTTTGAAAATTAAAAGAAAAAAAGAGAAAGCTAGGTGCGAGCAGAACATTGCATCGCCGTCGACAACAACTCCTGCCACTCCCGAGTCCCGCGCTGTCAAAATTAGGGATGTCGCGAATCTGCCCAGGTTCGAGTTCGACTAAGTTCGACTTTTTCTAACTTTCAACATGATGTTCGACAAAGGTTCGACTGAGTTCTATTTTTGTGCGAATGCGCGAAAATAAATTTAAAAAAAAACTAGTTGACTCACCTGGCGGAGGAGAACTGCAATATTTGTTGGGTTTATTGGCATCATTGGTTCACATTAATAACTAATGAAAGCGTTAAAAGCGAATATTTTCGCTTTTATATGGTGTAAACATTGGTAACCATTTTATAAAATACAAAATAAACTACTTTCTAAAACTTTTGTTTCCCCCAATTCGAAATATTCGTGTAGAAGCCGGGCAACACTGTCCATAAGTCAAACTTCTTCGAACTTTAGTGAAATTTCGCAGGTTTCCCGAGTGAAAGGGTCTTTCTACTGGTGGAAATGCTGTCACGGCGCGTAGGAAGCGCTCACTTTCTGAACACATTGGACAGTTAATTTTCTACACGATAATTTGTAATGAGTGGATTACTAGAAGCATCTTTAGCTTGCTGCGGCCCAGTAAAATGCAGCTGCGTTGATTTATTTAAAAAAAACAATAAAACCTGCTGTTACATCTTGTTTTGCAATTTTTTGTTACAAGACACATATTCAATATTCGATTCGATATTCGAAGCCCGTTTTTTGTCTTATTCGTATTCGATTCGTATTCGAAAATTTCAATATTCGCACACCCCTAAAAATAACCAAATGAAAAAATTCGCTGCAGAAACCACTATTGTTGGTTGTCTATAAATTGTGCTAGCATTTGTCATGTTCACCTTCTTTTGATAAGAGGTCACAGTTGACGTCCTAGAGGATGACAAAAAGAATGACGTCTAGGACGAGCTCAAGGACAATGTCTAGGAGACCTCTAGGACAACCTGTAGGGCAGCCTCAAGGACGACCTCTAGTACGACCTCAAGGACGATGTCATAGGGGACGACTTTGAGGACGACATCCAGACAAGAACGACCTCTACGACGACCTCAAAGACGATGTCTGTGACAACCTCTAGGGTGATCTCAAGGATGACCTCTGGGACGACCTCTAGAACAAGGTCAAGGTCGTCATGTCCTTCAAAGAGGGTTCGAATGTGAAGGAGTGCATACAGCCGCTCCGCTTACACGCAGCGCAATGGAGTGCAAGCACAGTGAGCTGAAATGGTCTACTGCGCATACCTACTGCACATTAGAAGGCCAGAAAGGCCCACGAAATCGAGGGGGAAATGCTGTCTTATTAAAATATAGAGAAAGACCAATAGTAGGTAGTCAAATTAAAATTGTGAGCAATAATAAACATTGGATGCAAGCTCTCACCAGATGGCCACAGAGCTCCCCACCCCCTATAGTCGGCGCCATGCAATGAAAATGCAAGTTAAATTCAAATTTGGTGTAAGAGATTGCTGCAGTTTAAAAACTTACAATTTTGACAATGAAGTACAAAAGATTCATCACCCAGCAAAAGCAATGGATAAACTGAGGTAACCTTGATTAAAAGAAAACAAAAAAACTGCTGAAGGCGAGGAATGGAAGTGCATTGTTTAAATACCAGAAGTAGAGACTGGAGAAATAGAAATTTTGTGTGTTTGGGTGGTTCGAACTGCCTACATTCGGTTTCACTTCTGAATCTTGGGACTCTTTCAAGATTTAATAACATCCAGAGGCACTTCTGGATGTTATTAAAGGAGAGACTGTTATTCAAATCCTTTTTACACTTGTTGAATCGACAAATGACAAAATAATTTTTGATTTGACCAAAAAAGGTAAAAAGGTGCACCTTGTACACACCTTCATGGCACCCATCGCATACACACACAAGAGATAGATTTCCTATCGAGCCAAATAGAAAATGAATGCACTAAATCTATTTCTTTCTATCCCTATAGAAACGAGGGAATGGAATTAAATACTAATTGCTGCACAGGATAGAAAAGTGGGTTCATTTCGAGGGCTTCTCGCTTCTCTTTCCAAAGTGCGAGTAGGAGGCGAGGGCAGGATGCCAATTCATTATGTGCGCTTTGCTTAGGCGAGGGCATCTCCACTTTTCTTTCTAATCTCTTTGCGCGCGGCGCGCGACGCACGACCCCCGAACCAAACTGCGCTGTGCAAAAAAAAAAAGCTTTTTTTTTTTTTTTTTTTTTTTCTCTTGTTTTTTTTTTTTTTTCGTGGATTGTTTTTCTTTTTTTTTTTCCCCTTTCGCATTGTTTTCTTTTTTTTTTTCCCCTTTCGCAGGGCTGAGGGCTTCTCTTTCTTATCTCCTTGCGCGCGACCCAAAGTCCAGACCGCGCTGTGCAGAAAAAGAAAAAAAAATCTTTTTCTTTTTTTCTCTTGCTTCGGTGGATTGCCGCCTTCCGCAAGCTGTTTCGTTTCGCTTTGGTTAGTCATAGTTCAGACTGCGCTGTGCAAGCTCCTCTTTGTTTTTTTTTTTCTTTTCTCTTGGTTCCGTGGATTGCAAATAAAAAAAAAGCTCCTCTCCGTTTTTTTTTCTTGGTTCCGTTGGATGTTTTTTTTTTTCTTGGTTCCGTTGGATCTTTTATTTTTTAACGCCTTTTACAAGGCGTTTTGTTCGCCCAACCGACGACCTCGCTGTACCAGGATAGAAAAGTGCATGTGATCCCCAGAGGGAAAAAAAAAGTCCAAATTTTGAGAGCCGACTTGGGGGGTGCGTTCATTACGCGAGTGCGTTCATTGTGCGAGTAAATACGTACGGTCCACGACAGCCCAGTTTAAAAATCGTCCCAATGCGCATAGCGATCACGCGAAACACTTACACCATCAGATTGAGTTTACACCAGTCATCTACAATTTATGCAACCGACGACAACATGTGATCCCCAGAAAGGTCGTCCCACAAAGGATATCCACCAGCAGATCCCGCTGTCTACGAGGGCAAGCCCGACACCCAGGAACGTCTGGAGGTGATCTGGATTGTTCTTGGGCTGCAAGGGACGCCAGAAAGAGAACACTGTTGCTAGTCTGTGGCAAGCTTCCTCCCCTCCAGCATTTGCTTTGGTAAAGTGGAAAGAGTGGATGGCTTTGTGGGCGGAGCTTGTCCCGCCACTCTAAACCTGCAACTGGGCGAGAGCAATACCCCATCTCGCGGGCTCCGGAGTCAGCTTCAACAACAAAACCGAGCTGTGCCGAGAACAAGAAGGCAGCCAAGAGACAAGACTGGCTACAAGCAGTTTTAAGGGAGGACACTACACAAAGGGGTCAACTTTTGAACCTTCAGCTTAATATCAATGAAATTTACAGTATATATTGTATTTACTCGAGTAATAGCCGCACTGTTTATGAAGAAAACCGGAGGGTTTGCTTTTCCGCAGAGCACGCAGATTGCTAATCACCGCGATCGACAGCATGATTCATGCTGTTTACAGGACAGAGATAACGTCTTCGTGTGAAGATACTATCTGTGAAGATTGCATCTGTATGGAGAATCGTGTTCTCGATCTGGTTATTCGCTATGTTAGTTATGCGCAAAGCAATGATTGGCTGTATATGTGTTATGTAGGAAAGTAGGCACGAGGGCTACGTTCATAAATAGTGCGGCTATTATTCGAGTAAATATGGTACTGGCAGTTGTAATGCAGAATGTAGTGAAAAGTTTCATCGGTACACATGAATTGTCAAAGAAATTATAGTCGTTTTTATCAGGAACACACTCAGGGTGTCTAGCAAAATATCATTTTGAAATTCCCTTACTTTTCTAGGTTTTCCCTGACTATTTCAGGTGAAATTCCCTGACCACTGTAGAGGCGGTTACAATTACAACACAAGGCATTGAGCACTGTGAGGATGATTTCGCACGGGCTTAATCCAACTTGCATATTCCGAAATATTGGGGTTCGTCCAGTCCGGATTAAACGAGCACTTCCTTGCCGCCGACATCGTCGGCGAAGAGGCCACTTCCGGAAACACAATGAAAACACGACGCTCAACCATACACATCACTAACTGAATGGCAGCATGGCCGCATGACCGCCAGATGCACACTTTTGGCTTAAGGTTTGGATTAAATAACGGTCTGCGACTTTCCCATTTGTTACTAAATCTAGTAGCTCTAACTGAATCTAGCCTAGTGTCGCACCCTCAATCCAATTCAATCTAATCCAAAGCTTGGACTGGATTTGTCGGCTCTTCCCTTTGCATCAGGTAGCATACTCTACATCGGGTAAGCAGAGCCCGCGCTCCGCTTTAAGCAGAATTTATTGCCTTTTTTTCTGCCCCCAAGTCGTCGAACCTTTGCTCAGGGAACTCGATGGCGTTTCCGGCTGATTTTCCCTAACAGGGCTCACTTTTTGACAATATCCCGGACAATTCCGTGATTTTTCCCGGTAATTAAAATTTCCCTGACAATTCTCGGTTTTCCCGGTCGCTAGACAACCTGACACTGACATTGTTTAGGAAAACTATCATTAAAAACTAAAGTAATATCCAACATTTTTCTTCACTAGATACGCAGCAGAATGCCTGGAGAGTGCAACTGTGAAAATAAAGTTTCCAAAAAGTAGTTTATTTTATGCTAACATCGCGCGGAAAATTTAAATAAATTTTTTGCCTTTTATTCTGTTGACAAAAGCTTAACATATTTTATCAAAGGCATCCACAAAAAAAAAAAAAGAATGTCACACAACAATTCCACTTAAGAAAATGAGCGAGCCTTTCCTTTGTCCCGTTACCAAACAATACTTTTCCTAAAGTGAAATATAAGCCAAAAAGCGTAACGAAGGAACACGTGTTCGAAGTGCTCGAACCTCTACCTTTTCTTTGGCATCGGTGGATTGAAAATAATTTATAAAAAAATAACTATGCTGTGTAAACAAATGAAACTTTCTGTGAATACTCTCTAGGTGTTGATTGATGTAAATATGGCACTTTTCAAAATCAACGTTTTTTTTACTGGGTAGTGTCTCCTTAATAATCAGAAAGGCTGGATTTTAGCAGATTATTATACTTTGGATAGCAATCTATCCTGATAGTACACCATCCAAATAGATATCCAGATAGGATATCTGGATTTCTATCTCCAGATAGATTATCTGGATATCTATTTCCAGATAATCGATCCGGATAGTAATCTATTCGGATAGACATAATAATATACCCGGATAGTCACAATCCATAGGAGCTGGGCTACTAGCAGGATGTGCTGACATGTAGCTGCTACAAAAGCATGGTGACTGAGTGCGTTGCCTGCAGTGCGTGAAGCTCACACGCTCAGAACAGAAGGAGATTTTCTTGCCTTGAGTGTGCGAAGGCAGCCTTCGACCGAAGCCATAATGAAGTAGGCCCCTCCGACAATGATCACTCTGTGTAGCATGGCACCCAGGCGAGGCCTGCGAGAGCAAAGTGTATAGTGAGCACAATTTGAGGCTGTAATGAAAAACAAAAAGAGCTGAATTTATGTTTTTTTAAAAATGAGTCAAACAAATGTGCACAAAGAGTGGCACAATGCAGCGCGAAAACCCCCAACTTCCTTAAAGGGACACTGACACCCCCCCCAAAAAAATCTTTATTTTTTGCCAGACGATTTATTATGGTGTCAGAAGACTACATAATTAATATTTTGCTACGAAGTCACCTATATTTTTAATAAAGCCAAAAAACGCAAATGCTCGAAACCAAAACCTGCGGACAGAGGTCAGAGAAGTGGAGAGGAGACAACACGTAATGCAGGAACTCTTTGCTGTACAATTCCTTTGCAGTTATGTTTGTTCCGCTCGCTGTTCTGCACTTCAAGATGAGTTGTTTTGTACACTGAAGGGTTGGAAATGAGTAGTGAGTGCCCGTAGTGAATTCCCGTGATCGGCTCCGAAAAAAATACCCTCAAGATGTTGCATAAAGAGCTGCGTCACATGTTCTGCATCCGAAAGTGGCATTGTGCGGCAGAGTCTGCACAAGTTTCCGAAAGATCAACGGGATCGGGACCAATGGCTGGCTGCAATCCTCTATAGAACAGTTACGGGCACCTCAAAAAGTGGACGCCACCCGTGTCATATGCTCCTTGCGTTTCGTGGAAAGTGAATACATTGAGTTTGCAGGTGTCAAAAAGGGTATCCCATACCATTTGGTTCAACGACGTATCGTCCACAAAGTTTGACTTTTCCAGTGAAAATTGTAAAAAAAAAAAGTCAATATCGCAAAATGTTTGACAACAAAAAAAAGGTATGCATACACTAGGGATTGAACCTGTGTCCGCTGCGCGTGAAGCGGACGTCTTTCCACTGAGCTACTGGAGGAACTCTTCATAGTAATGCAGCCGGTCGACTCTAGGTTGGAAAGTTTGCTGCCGATTTCACTCCACTAAATACAGACCCGGCTCGAAGTTGGACAGCACCACGCATTGGCCACTTTCGCACCTAGTAAAGGAATCATACGCGTGCATATTCAACTCGAAGTACGCACTTCGTGCTTGACGTTTGCACGAGCGATGTCTTCAGCCACGAGAAGGGGCGACGGCTCGGCGACGTCTTCGTGCAAATCGGCTTGGTGGTCGGGCGTGCCGTACGGGATGAATACCAATTTTTTTGATCGGTCCAAAATTTCTCTCTCGAAGGAAGACAGTTTCGCCGGTACCGCGAACGACAGTTCTGAAGTAGAGGTCCCATGTCCGCCGTCCGCTGCCATCGCCGTCCAGCCCGCGAGCCCCACGATACGCAATACGACGCAATGTTGAGAATTACGCAGTAAACGCACAGAATGCGTCCGGTTCTCTGTGCAACTTTTTTAGGGGCGAAGCTCCTTAGGGGCTAACCATGTCCGTCCGTCCGGCGTCCGGTGCCCGTGCTCGTGAGCTCACGTGCTCGTGTAAAGAAAAAAAAAAAAAAGATGAAAAAAAATATATGTTTGCGCAGTCGACAGGATTCGAACCTGTGTGGGGAGACCCCAATGGATGTCTAGTCCATCGCCTTAACCACTCGGCCACGACTGCGGGACGAGTAGAGGGCTCTGAGATGTGGTAGTAACTCAAGAGCTGGGGATGTCATGGATGAAACGTTGCATGTAGACGCTCAACGTCTATACAGGAGAGGGTGCTGCGGTCAAATCCGTATATAATCACGTTAAACTTTGTATGCATTGGCTCAACGTTTATAGACGAGAGGGTGCTGCGGTCAAATGCTCAAATGCGTATATAACCACGTTCCATACCACACATTCTCTTTCTGACATGGATGAAAACGAACGAAAGGCTCGGCATGCTGCGGCTCAGCGTCTACGCAGACAAGCACCACCAGAGCTTTGCCCCAATCAACATCATTCACCACGTGGAGATGCAGTCAATTTTTTTTTTTTTTCAATCAATGTATTTGCAGCTTTTTTAAAAGCCACGAAAAATGGCTTTTATTTTTTTTTTTCACATTTTTAATATTGAGTGTGTGCCTTCAATGACCCACTACTTTGATTTAATTTGGTGGTTGTGTCTAAACCTTAGAAAACGGCCCGTGACCACGAAGAAAAGAGTGAGCGCGACTCAAACCGGCCAGTTCTCGATCGGCGGTTTTCGGGTGGAGAGAAACCGAATTTCGAGCCGCAAGTTCTGTTCTGGGTAGTTGGGCTCACATATGTCACGTACAACTAAAAACCTCGGCGAGCATAAATACCCTGTCAGTGTCCCTTTAAGGTGGGACACTGGCTGGAGATTTAACTTCTGAACTACTCAACTGATTGGAATTAAATTTGCAGGGGAGATTTAACATTAGATGTATGTGTATTGTGCAAACTTTCAGCTCTCTAGGACAATTGAATAAACCTGCATAACATGTGTTGCTCTTCGTTAAGGGAGGATGCAGCGATCAACTCGTGAAAAATGTAAAAAAAATTCATTTTTAGAAAGTTGAATATTTCACATCTGTGGGTCTTTCTCTATGCCCCCTTAAAGTTTTTTCGCTGAAAACTATCTCCAAGTGCTCTAAATAATCACTTATATGAGGTCAGGTAGCAGAATACAGTCAAACCCGTTTATAACGAACAGCAGGAAACGCAACAATCAGTTCGATATAGCAAAAACCATTTACAACGAACTTCCACGATGCGTTCGTTGTGAGGCGAGAGCTACTTTTTCTTTCTCATCTCTTCGCTTCCACCTTGTAACAAAGGGATGGAAAGTTTTTTTTTTTAATGTGAAAGCCTTAACTGTCCCATGGAGCGAGCCGACGTCATCAGTTTGAAGAGTGAAAACGGCACCTAGTTTCTGCGATCCCAATAGGAGCGGAGTTAAGCTAATGGATTTCGCCTTCAGTTCCATTGGCTGGCGCGCGTCGACGGGGCTCCCATTGGTTGCTGCGCTCGTCAGTTTCCACGACCGCTCACCCCATGGAGCTGCGTGTCCATCAGCGCGCCGTTGACACGAAGCGTCCAAGGTCAGCGCGCCCAGGGGAGCACGCACGCTGACCGGCGACGAAAAGTACGCAGCAGACGACAAAGGGGACGGACGAGCGGCTTGCATGCTTTCGCATTCACAACTCATAAGAAGTGCTTAGGTGTACCTCGAGCTTTATTTTTTGCATGCGTGCAGAGTTTGTTCTTTTAGCTTATCTCCCCTTCTGAATCACTTCTCTTCGTGGGCAACCGCTTTGGGATGAAGCTTTTTTTTTTTTCCTGTGCGTGCGTGCAGAGTTTTTTTTTTTAGCTTTCTCTCCTTCTGAATCGCTTCTCTTTGTCAATTTTGTTTGCGGTTTCAGCTTTATAGAATTTTCTCTCTTTCCTACTTTTGTTTTGGGGGGGGGGACAGGCTAGAAATACGATTGTTTGAGCGTTTTTTTTAGAGCCTTCCCGGGAGGGAAGAAGTCCGATATAGCCAATACCGTAATTACCCGATTCTAACGCGCCCCCGATTCTAACGCGCACCCGTTTTTCCAGGCCAACAAACCAGAAAAACTTTCACCTCCGATTGTAACGCGCACGGAACTTCGTGATCAAAAACAACGAATGCGAGAGAAACAGGCGATTTATTTACCGAAGTAGTCACTCATCTCACTCCTCGTCGCTCTCCATGAGCTTTTTGTCGCTCTCCGCTGACCACAACATGTCGTCCTCAGTGCCGTCAAGCGCGTTCGCTATGCCACACTTCTTAAACAAGCGTTCAACCATGGCCGAAGGGATCGTGGCCCACGCCTCGCGCGCCCATCCCGCAGCGTCTCGAGAGGCGCACGCTTAGCCGACCGCTCGTCGTGAACGAGTTGGAGCCGCTCGTCAGCCACTCGTTGTACAGCACACGAACGCGATCTTTCACGGATGCGATCATTGCGCGCAAGTAAGCGCGCAAGTGGGACGACTTGTGTGAACGCAGAAGGAACAAACTGGTTGCTAAAAGCGCTAAAAGCACGGAGGAAAGATGGCAAAAAGCACGGCAAAAAGCTTCGGCGCCATCTTGAGATGGCGATGGCAATGGGTGGAACGAAATTTCCGCTGTTTTGACAGTTTCGGTTTCGTATCCGATTCTAACGCGCATGCGATATTTTGGCCTATTTTTCCGGAAAAAAGGTGCGCGTTAGAATCGGGTAATTACGGTATGTTGTTCGTTATAAAAAGTACTTTTTACATGCATTTTTATTTAAATTTTCCGTGAGTTCAATATTGACAATAATTTGCTGTATGTGAGTTCGTTCTATACGGGTTTCATCGTATTGCTTCAAATCCGCAAAAAAAATTGTGTTTTAAACCTTCGTTTCTCTGCGACAGCGTTATCAGGCGCGGCCATCTTGGTATCGACGGAAGCGCATTTTGTCATCTTTCCATTTCTAGCGTCTACTGTCTCCTCACATGTGAAGTAAGCACATAAAAAACAAAACTTCGGAAGCCTCCCGGATGGAAACGGCGGCCTCCAATTGGCCTTCCCTTCAGCGCGGGTCGGGCGCGCTCAGTCACTGGCCGGCTCTGTGGTTGCCCCTAGCAACCGCGCCGCTCCCCGTGCTTTCCGCGAGTTCGTCGTCTGTTCTCGACTGCTTTCGCTTGTTCGCCCACTGTGCCTTTTGGAGTCTCGGATCACGATAGTTTCTTGTTTCTTCTTCAATGCTGTTCGGCGATTATAGATTGACGATAGTCCAAGAAGTATGGAACGGCACATCGTTTCGGCAGCCTAAGTGGAAATCTCCCATGGCCAAAAAGAGCAAGAAAAAGCTCTTGGAGCCGCCCTCCGAAAAGGAGCGCTTTGTTGAGGCGCAGTCTTCCACGGACGACGTGAACGCGCAGCCTAGCACTTTGAGTGTTACCATCCCCTTCAGGGAAGCACCGTCTATGAGCACCAATCGCACCATTCAGGCGCACTTGCAGACGAAATTTGTTTCAACGGAAGTGTCCCGCGAGTGCGCCACGGCGGTGCAAGGGTTGTTGAGCGCCGTGTTGGCAACTGAGCGGAAGATGCAGCTGACTGGCGAAGGCGAAAAACCCACTAGTGTGGAGCCATTCGAGGAATTTTTGGTGGTCCAAGTCGTGGCACTGAATGCGCTGCTTAGCGAGACACCGTGCCAAAAGTGCTTGCGGCCAGGAATCATAGCTGTGCAGAAAACACAGCTTGGGTTGGCCGTGAAAATGGTCCTGACTTGCTCCATGTGCGGCGCTGTCACGAATGGATGGTCCTCGCCACGAAAAGAAGACAGCCGTGCCTTCGAGGTGAACCTGAGGTCGATGCAGGCCATGAAGAGTGTCGGCAAAGGCTCGACTGCGCTGACAGACTTCTGGTCCGTCATGAATGTTTTGCATCGGGGACTGCGCCAGAAAACCTTCCAGGGGCACCTCAAGAACACGTTCAGGCCTGCTGCAGATGCAGCTGCTGCAAGTGTTTGTTCATTCTGTTGCAGCTGTACCTAAGGTCTACGGAGACATGGATCCAACCTTCACGAAAAATGTCACCGTAGTATATGATGAAACATGGATGACTCGCGGCCTCACGTCCCACATTGGCGTGGGCACTGTGATAGAATACTACACTGGGTTAGTGCTGGACTCCATAGTTCTGTCCAACCTGTGCCATCGGTGAAGTCGGGTAGAATGGAGGTGGAAGCTGCCTTGTTGTTGTTTGGACGTTCCCTCGCAAAAAATGACCTCCGCTACATGAGCATTGTCTGCGACGGAGACAGCCGCACATTCCTGGCCCTCAGCAAGGATGCAACCAATGGCTTCATTCCATTCACTAAGGGGGAGTGCATTAACCATGTGCAAAAGAGGGTGGGGTCCGTGCTGCGTGGTCTCATCACCAAGGACAAGAAAGGGCAATCCCTCGGTGGAAGAGGTGGCCTCACACAGGAGCTCATCAAGCGGCTCACCAGCTACTATGGCATGGCTCTGCGAAGCCACCCTAATCTTGCAGACATGAAGAGAGCGGTGATGGCAACATTCTACCATATGACGTCAACAGACGAAGAACCCCATCACGAGCTTTGCCCTCCTGGTCCCATGAGCTGGTAGCATCGAGCAGCACAAGCTCAAGCCAGCCCCAGCCAGCTCACAAGTACAGGCTGGCAAGTCATGTTACTGCTGCGCTTTTGCCCGTGTACCAGCGCCTCTCCGAACCTCAGCTTCTTGACCGATGTAAAGGAAAAAAGACAGAATGCGGCGGAGAGCCTGCACTCTGTTATCTGGTCAGTCTTTCCGAAAGACAAACATGCATCCCTGGTTGCAGCAGAGACCGCCGTCAGCGAGACAATTTGCAGGTTCAACTGTGGCAGCTTCCGTGCATACACAGAGTTCTGCAGTTCCCTCGGTATCCGACCTGGGGGGCTTGCACTTCGGAGAGCAGCAGAGAAGGACGCCTCAAGGAAGAAGAGGGCATCGAGATCTCTTCAGGCAAAGGGGCAGAAGCCGAAGAAGCGCTGTGTCAAGAAGGACACGGAAGACTATAACCCTGGTGCTTTCTAGAGTGAGAAACACCACTTGAAACTTTAGAGACCGTTTTCTTGAAATCACACTTATTTCCTTTTTGTCCTACTCGTGGAGTTGATATCTTGAGACCGTTTTGATCATTGTTGCTCCGTTTGTTTTATTATGCGCTTTGGTTTTTCAGAGTATACCTTTTTGTATTTATAACGTGGTTCTTTATGTGTGTGCCATTCGTATCCATTCATGCAAGGCGATGGAAAATTCCGACTAAAAATAATCATGCAAAAAATTAAAAAATCCCAGAATGTGACGCTGAGCATTCATTTGGGAACATACTCCAAGCCCCATCAGTCTTCTATCACATTTTTTAAAAATCTGCAGGCACTCCTTAAGGTTCGAAGAAAAAAAATATATAGTAACTAAAAAACTAATCGAGATATCATAGGGACATTTCGCATGTATCACCATAAAGGAATTACAAACATGCATGCAAAATTTGATCAGAATCCTCCTCAAATTAAGAAAAATATTTGTCGATCTCCATGTGCTCCCTTAAAAAATCTATGATATGCGAATGAAGCTATTAAACACCATTTCGCATGCTTGAATATAAAGTGCGGGACGTGGGACTTCGGGCTATCTAGTTTTTATAACTCAAACATAAATATTTCAGGAAGAGTTATTACCTCAAAATATGCGATGCATATCTATCCTATGCAAATTTTTGAAAACAGTTTTTTCTCAATCAGGACTTCTGCTAAAAAGAAAATAAAGTAGATAGCCCAATTCCCCAGTGAATTTCAGGTCAGAAACATCTTGATTGTGGTATCAGAACACATTTTTTTTACCTTCGAGCAAAAGATTCCTTTGTATGAAATTTGCAACAAAAAGTGGAACTGAAAAAAATGCATTCAAACACTGAACTCCTTTACTTTGTCACTGCCTCGTAATGTGCTGAAAATATTTTATATCAACTGAACTATTTGGCATATGGCTATCAAATTTAGTGTAAGAGTGTATAATTAGTTTCTAAAACCGAAAACTTTAAATTCGAAAAATGAATTTTTTCAAAAAAGTTTGAAATGTAGGTTTATGTCTCCTCTTAAGCTGTTTTGTACCCATGCCTGAGCAGTGATGTGTAATTATCACCACCCTGTGAGGCCAAATGGAACAACGAATGACTTTTCAAGAACACGCGACTACCTATGGATTGGGTTAAGTTTCGGGGCGCAATCAAGAACCCGTTCCAAGAAGAGTGACTTGAACTCACTTGACAATACCGAAGCCCAGACTGACGATGATGACGAGCAAACGGGCCAGGGACCGCTTGAGACACGACAGCACCTCGGCAAACAGCACCGCTCCTTGCACTGTTCAAGCACCGGAAAAACGTAAAACACCACGCTAGCAACATGCGTCACACTAAAGGCCAGTTCACACACTTGTGACTTCTTAAAACCGACTGCCTTGAAACCTCATAAAATCTCATACGACGAGGGGACACACTGGTACCACCTATCGGGTGGCAGTGCAACACTGGGCTGTCCCGTATATTTTATATTACTTTCGAGCATCATTTTTTTGGCTTGAAAAGCTTTTGTCAATGTTAAAAATAAACATTTATTATAGGTAGTATGTACATTTGACGTCGAAAATATTGCCAAACCTTCGCTCTAGTGAAACGCAGTTCCAGAGTCACCGGATAGATGGCGCCAGCATGTCTGTGTGTTCTCCAGTCGTAAGAGATTTTAAGAGGCTTTAAGGCGCTCGGTTCTAAGGAGTTGCAAGTGTGCGAATGGGCATTAAGACAGTGTAGATCGTACCTCACACTAAAGGCAGAAGATGGGACAACGTACTACGTACACTGAGGTCACATAGGACTATACAGCTTACATTAGAAATGCGAAGGACAGCACACTGCGAACCTAAACGACACAAGAGAACATGCACACACAAACAGATATTGATATGTTTGTGTGTACTGCATTAAATATGACCAAGTTTTCTTGCTGTTCACAAAAGGTAAAACACTCAGCAGCCAATTAAAGGATGATAAAAACCAATAACCACATAGGAAGAGGTTTGTAAGATGCCAGTGATGTACTAATGACGGGCTATTTTAATGCGATGGCATTTAGGAGCTCATGTCGCAAAAGATTCGGCATCGGTAGGACCAAAAAATACCATAACGCAACGCGCGCAGCCACATGCGCTGTCACACGAGGCTGTGACGGCATGACCCTGTCGACCCGCTAAATTTGTCAGGAACATTTTCTGCTAAATTTAGCAGAGTGGAAAATTTTCCTGCCAAATTTGGCAGGAATATTCCAACGAAAACACGTGACGCTATGCGACACGTGACAAAACCGACAAGACCACACACACACACACTTGCCAGCTTGGGAACAAGCACAGGTTTAATAAGAAGCTTTGCGAACCGGGCCCGATAACACTATCGCATTCCCCTCTCCCACACATTCTACTTGGGGGACGCTTAAGCTTCGCCAAACGAAGCTTAAGTGTCCCCCAAGTTTTCTCAACCTGCTCTCAAATTCAACAAGTCTAGAGTGGTGACAACATCTTGCTGAGAAGCATGGCATAGCCTTAGAAACTCACTGGCATCACTCTGAATGGAGCGGTTGCCTGGACGCCAATTCACCAGTAACCGCAACTAGACGGGCAACGTAGAAACTGCAGCAGATGCTCAGAACATTGAGTCAGGTTAACGGGACCCAAGCAAGCATCTGTTATAATGACGACAAGCTCTGAAGTTGCCGGAAAGCCCTCACACATCCTTAAAGCTAGCAGAGGCAACGAAAGAATGCGTGGTACCCACCCGAATATCCCGTGTAGTTGATTGACTGATACTCCGCGTAGTAGACCGCTTTTTCCAGCATGCCTGAATGAGAGAGACAAGCAGGTGGCTGAGAACCACAGGCAATATCAAAGCATAAAAACTATTGCTAGCATTAATAAATTACTTGTTATAAAGGAGGACTGGTGGTTCCATGCCACATTCTGCACATGAAGAGCCACTGTGGCAGAGCCACCGCACACTACGTTGCTCACGGTTACTCTGCCGCGATTAAATTCAGGGGACTCGCGTCTCGCTAAATTTAGTGGATGGTGTGACGTCCTGCATCGTCGCAAGGTCACCTGACAGGATGACGTCCCATGACAAACTCGCATGACACCATTTAGTTACAAGACACTAAATTCATGCTAATTCCAGCATGGAAGCTTTCCCGCTAAATTTAGTGAGGAAATCGTAAAGTCGCACGAGACCGACGTCCCTTGACATTTGGGAGTCGCGCGATGTGGTCACGTGACACTGACATCAAGCGGCGCTAAAATCGCACTAAATTTGGTGGAGAAATTTTCCCGCTAAATTTAGCCGGGAAATTGCAATGTTGCATAACCACGGCGTCACGCAACACTGCGACGACACAGTGTTACGCGACACCATGGCTCTTTGCCGAATTCGGTGGAGAAATCTTCCCACTAAATTTAGCTTGCCACGATGGATACAAACGCCTGCCAGAATCCGCACAAAACCTCACCAATAACGGCTCTCACCATAAAGAAAAATAACCAGTCCAGTGTTAACCCACAGTTCAGTCGCGGCGACACGTCACGGCGAAGTCGTTGGGCATCGGCGTCGCTTTCATGCACCGTGGGGTGCGTGAACAAAAGTGGTCGGAACAAAACGGAGACCTGATCATTTTGTTCCAAACACTTTTGTTTCTTTTCCTTTCTGGAGTGTGCGAAAGCGTGTCTCCCTGCACAAGCTCTTGGCACTGACAGTGCTACGGCGGCACTATGTTATCGGCTATTTATTTGTAATTTTCTGGAGAGTGCATGCAGTCGGTGGTGGGTACTACGAAGAATAGCACCACCAAATACGGAAAGGCATTGAGGCAGCCTTTTCAAATCTGTGATGTAGCCCGTTGATCACGCGCCCGCTTCACATGCAGCAGACCCAGAGTCCGCTGCATGTGAACTGTACTATACTAAGAAACCACATTTTTGAAATTGTGTTTTTTGAAGATTGGCAGGCACTTATCTTGTCCTGAAGGATTTTAGTTAAATAAGTCTCTCTTATCTTGAAGTATTCTCTTGGAAACAAAGTAAAATGGGTCTGTGGATTTTTTGTAATATTATTTCTGAGTGAACTATTTACACCCTTTACTATTTTATGGAAGCCATATCTCCACTTGCACATATCTAATCTTCATATTTTTTTCTTTCTCTGCTAGCTGTATGTGTGACATATGCAATAAGGGGTACAAATATATTAAATAGGGTATCAGGCTATTTGTAGGTGCCTTTTTGGGCACCCTGCGAAAAATCATTCTGAAACTGGAAAATTCAAAAGTGTCCTAAGAAGTTTATAAATCATCCACATACCTCTTAGTTCACTGGTATATGTTTAGTTTCTTATATCAGTATTTTAATTTGTCTTAATCCTTCCCATAATCTTTGCAAATAAAATTTTTAATATTAATGAAACTAAATACGCTACATCAAAACCAAGTACATATTTGCAGTCAGATTGTAATGGCAAATAAGCTATGTGAATTCCTTTTGAATTGAATCACAAGTAACATAAAAAAAGCTCTAGAAGCAGTCTTGCCCCTTAAAGGAGCTGTGCAACAGTTATGGTGATTTGCTTAAATAATTTGGGAGTTGGTGTCTCGACCTTTCTGAGTAAAGAACAAAAAAACGCTTTTGCCTGCATGTCCTAGTTTTTATTCTAAAAATGGACAAAGATTGAGGTTTTCGGCGCCTCTCAACTCCTTCACGAACTTCCGAGTCACGTGCGCTGTGACGTCAATGGGGAGGGCGCGGGGTTCCAATGAAGCCCTCTCTTTAGAGCCATCAGTGAGCAGCGAGAACTCATCCGCTCGCGACCGCGTGCCCACGTGCTGGCGGGCGCAGCGCAAACAATATGGTGAAAGGAGGAAAGTCTCATCCGGGTCCGGCCATACCCGTCCGACCCTGTCCCCCCTCCCCCTCCGGCTTCTGGCGGCTGTTCCGCGGCTGACGGTTTTGTGAACCTAGGATAGATGGCGCCACTGAAACTCCGTATAATAAAAGTTTTGTCGATGATACCAGGTTTTTGACGCATTTATATTTATGTTGGAACGACAAGATTTATAGAAAAGTTGCCTTTTATTGAGCAGGTATTCGCACAACTTGCTATCTTTCTACAAGATTCCCCATTGACGTCATGCCTTCTGTTTGTCATGGCCGCCGCTCGCGGCTGCAGGTCGAGGAATATTCTAATTTCTGCTTCGCGATTACGCGGCGGAATCGCAACATTTCGAAGAAAGGAGGTGTGTCTTCTGTCCTTTGTGACAAGGTGAACAATGTCAAAAGTAGAAAACGCCAATTCTTTCAACAATAAAATCGTTGCACAGCTCCTTTAAGAGGGTTTGGCAACGTCGACGACGGAAACCCTACGCCCTACAACTACAACAGCTACAACGAACGTCACTTTCAGTAGTGGGAAGGGCCCATAACAGCTGTCGCTGCGAAAAGTTGGTGATGAACAAACAGGGGGAGTGTCAAACTTGCCGAGCGAAATGACGCCGCCGATCCAAAACTGGATGCGGAGCAGGTCTCGCCACTGCAGCGCCGAGACGAGCAGCCAGCCGACGGCGTACAGCACATACACCCCGCACATCACGCCGTAGAACTGAAAGGGTTTTCGTCCACGCAAACTTTAAGAGCTTCGGCCACAAAAGCTCGAGAAATCGGCAAGCTCCGCCAAAGTGGCAGAAGGAGAGTGGGCTACTAGTTGGTTAAGTATAATGAACACAAAATAGCACTAGTCTCGTCTTCGTGTTCATGTCTGTCCTTTCCGCTATTTATGTTCATTGGAAAAACGCGTCATGTCAAAAAAATACTCTTTGACCTCACTGTTTCCAAAAGTGCAAGATTTGAAATCATGAGGTAAACTGTAAATGTAATCTACAGAACACAGGCCTCTGGTCCACCAGCATTTCTACAGAAAATACCTTAAATGTATAGTTACTTCCAGTAGGTTTTTACACGTGATAATGGGATAATTCCACATTATGAAATGCACACATCACCGATCGCAGGTATTGATGATATTCGAATTTGCATCTAAAGTTAGATGTTAGAAAATCACCTGGCACCGATGGAGTCCCTAACATATTCTTTAAAAAATATGTGGAGTGCTGTTCTCCTTACTTAGCCGCTATATATAAAAAAAATCACTATCTTCTGGCAGCCTTCCACGTGATTGGAAGTCAGGAAAGATAGTTTCAATAGCAAAGTCGGGAAAAAGAACAAATGTACAAAACATCGTCCAATCTCACTGACAAGTACCAGTTGTAAAATCCTAGAACACATAATCCCTAAACACATTATAACTTTTGTTGAGGGAAATAGCCTTCTAGGAAATGATCTGTATGGTTCTAAGTGAGGTCGCTCAACAGTCGCACGACTAATAGAAGTAACCCACAACCTAAGTTTATGCCTCGACAAGGGCAAACAAATAAATGTGGTGTTCTTGGATTTTGCAAAGGCATTTGATTGTGTTCCTGATCCAAAGCTACTTCCTAAACTCAAGTATATTCTTTCTTAACAGTGATCAAATTCTGGTCTGGCTTCAAGATTATCTGGTTGGTAGAGAGCAGTTCGTAATAGGGTTGCCACCTGCTTGGTTTTTGACCGGCACGGTCGGTGTTTTAAATAAGAGGCCGGATGCCGGTTTGTATCTAAAACCAACTGTCATTTGCCGTTTTTTTCCAACTACCCAAACACAATTTTATTTTTATTATAATTTTTTTTGTGTGTGTGTGTGTTTGCTGCCCTCTGTACATTCCAAGCGGTTACACCTTGCAAAGACGACGTGAAACATAATACTGAAACAACAAAAACGTAAACGAGGAAAACGGCAGATCACATTTCAGATGGGCACGCATGCCGTCTTCGAAACCAATAAATCGCCACGCTCGGCGCCAACGTTTTTGCGCTACATTGTCAAGGTTAGCGTACAGCTGCCGCCGTGCTGAAGGTCCGCACTGTTGCGAGTGCATGTGGTGTAGTCTCGCGTCTCATTTGCACGCATTCTCGCAAGTAACTCTGACAGCGTTGGAGCACCACAGAGGCTGCGCTAGCCTTTGCAGAGTAGCACAAAAACCTTGACGCTGAGCATAGGCGTATATTTGGAACGTCGCCCCCCCTCTGGTCAGGCCGCAAAAACGTCTGCTATAAAAGACGCCGGCTTCGGCAAATTTGTTCTCGGCATCTGCCCCATTTGAAACCCGCATTCCAGGGTTTGCTTCCTGAGATACATTTTTTCTCTGCGATTTTTTAGATTAAAAAATTGCAGAGAAAGCTTATCACTTTGGTGATTGGTCAATCTCACGGCAAGACTGACCAATCACTGCGTCTGTCCTAGGGAAAAAAAAATCCAGCATTGCTGACCACGTTATTTTTCCAATGGAGAGTCAATAAAGCCCAGGCTTTCTTAGTGAGAAACTGAAAAAGAAAACAAACGACAAAAGTGCTTGCACAACTCACGGGAAGGAACGGCCAATCCACAGCTGACAGGTAGCCATATGTCCCCTTCAGAGACATGTCCACTAAAAATAAATAAAAATTCAATGGTGGCGACGGCTACCAGATTTTCCAGACTACAGTCCGCGAACTATACACGTTTAAAAGTTGAAATTTCTACGGCTGCGGACTATACAAGGTAGCATTTTTTCTAGGCAATTCATTACTATGGTGAGACGTGACATCTTGTAAATGACACATTAAATTATTGATGATTAATTTATGAATACGAGCTTCTTTGTGCGCTGATAAAGCGGGCACTTTTCAAGGTGTGTCGCGCACGAGAATTTTTCACGTGCTGCCTACACATCCTATCCAAGGAAGATCTTTTTTTCTTCGGCCGAGTTCTGGCCCTGCGGACGATACAACGGGTGCAAACTACAGACTGGAACACATGGTGTATGACAGGCAAATAGTACATACTGCCGACACGCACAATTAACGAGCATATTGAGAGTGACGACTAAAAGCTGCACTAGACCCCGACAACACGAGCTAAGAAACGCAGGGCACGGTGAATCCTGGGTACCTTATGATTGTTCCGTAGCCAACGAGATCGGAGCACTGGCCGACAAGAATACTGAAGGATCAATTGCGAAGCCAGTAGCACGAACGCATTAATTCGTGCTCCGTGTTTGGCGTCGGCGACGACCGTGGGATATGGAAAGCCGAGTGGCGTCACCAACCTTGCACCGTGAAGTTCTTTTCGTCTTCGGACGAGATGGACACGATGAGCATGTAGATGCCGTCCTTGTCGAGGACGGCCAGGGGCCTTGGATCCGAGGCCAAGATTTTCTGGGGGGAAACAAAGAGTGCAGCAGGTGATGACGCCACACCGAAATACTGAAACGAAATTCGTGTACTTTGTTCCCCACTTCGACGGACCTTTCCCAAAATTTCACTGCCATCCGGCTCGGATGTTGGTTAGACTTTTTTGCGCCGACGGTGGTAAAAATGTCGAGCTTCGACGGGAAAGAAAATGCTAGACCGAAATTCCTGCGCTGTGACCCCCACATTGACGGACCATTTCTAAAATTCTACATTACCTAGTGGCTCAGATATCTGACTTTAACTTGCCAATGGCGGTGAAAATGTTGCATTTTAACGGGCCCCGCAGCTTTTGTACGGTAAATGGCAATGTTTTCTTCGACGTCAATTCTTGATTAATTTAGTTTCGACGGTACCCCTCTGTACGAAGCGCTGACCCGAGTGTCGACAAAAGTCGCCGCATCAAGAGGCTCGCGAGTAGATATTGAGTCGACCGATCGATTGGACGAGAGTCCAAAACAAACGCCTGCGTCGCATTAAGCTAACGCCTAGGATGGCCCGGCTTTACGTTATTCGCTTCGGTGCAGGCCTTAAAATTTCTTCCTTCGTCAGCCACTTGAAGGCCGCCATCAGTACGGCGCGGACGCCACATACTCGAATGATGACAGCTGTTGTATTCGAGCAGATGCGTCGGAACTATAGAGGAGATGGGGGGCGACGGTGGTCGTGGTGGGGGTGACACTGATTTTGCGCCCCCTCCCCCGCACTGTTCCCGGGGGGGGGGGGGGGGGCGGTCGCTCCCCCTGCCCCCCTGTTCCGACGCCACTGTATTCAAGTATACACGGAAACGATGCCGCCAAATATTTGAGGTTTATTCTGGTCCGGCAATCGGCGACCGGCTGGCTCTCGCAATGTTCGAGTGTGTGCGCGCTCGGATCCCGTGGCTCGTGTGCCCTGGTCGTAGTCTTTGTGCGCAACGCGATGCAAGACGAAAACAGACAATGATAGCAATCAAAGGGGTCCGACCGAACTTCGGAGGGTCTTTATACCACAGGGTATCGAATTACCTTGAGAGCACTAATCTCGCGAGTGAATTAGGACATAAAACGTTTGAAAACAAGTGATACAGTTTTACCTAGACTACATAGGCTATTTTCCTCAAATAACTTTGGTGCGCTGAGGGGTAAAGAAAGATGGGGGGAAGTCACGAGAAAAGAAATGTGACACTTGAATGAGTGGCACGATTGTTTTAGCAATGATTTTATGCTGCAGATACACTTCTGCTCATTTTATACCTTAAAGGTGATACAACAACATATTTCTCCTTGTCTCAATCCCCTTAAGATAATATAAAAATTTCAGATGTAACAGTTTGCTTAATTTTTTAATACGCCATAGTTTTGTCCCAGTAATCGTCGATCGCATTTATTTGTGCGGTAGTGGTCAAAATATAAAAGAGCACTAGAGCAAGAGGTAGAGCAGTCTTGCAATTGTCAGATGGGTGCAGCATGCATGCATAAAACACTAAGGAAATATAAACAGTACAAAAGAATTCTCATGGAGGAAAATCAATTTGTTTTTTAAAGCTGCGTCATCAAAAGGTACACATAACTTACGAAGTTATTTGGTAGCTACGTAATACTTTTTTTTTAATTGGCACAAAAGTGAAGAAAGAAGTCACGCAAGTTATGGGTGTATTTCATTTACCTTTAGGTTTTCGGGATCCAAGACGTCAGTCACATTCTCCGAAGCTCGATCTAAGACAAAAAAAATAAATAAATAAACGAGATTTTGCACATTTATACGAGCACACTGTTTACAGATTTCATTCCTGAGCACTGATGCAACAGAGTCACATCATGCGCACAAGTCCGGGCAATCGCTACGAGATTGCCCTAGTCGGCAAAAAAATGGTGTGCGACTCGTCCGGTTGTGCCCTAGTCGGCAAAAAAATGGTGTGCGACTCGTCCGGTTGTGTCGGTTGGCAGAATTGAGAAGACAAAACACACTCTCCTCTGGAGAGGTTGTCCAGAATGGTACCAGCAGGCCCGAATCCTTTCCAAATTCTATGCCTACCCCCCTCTTCCGTGGCCTTTACAAACACGTCCTCTCACCTCAGAGAGTCACCACAAAGCAAGACAACTGTATTCAGGGCCCTTGGCCACCGCCGTGTCTCCGCTCGTTTAAACAAGCGTGTGAAATTGCAAGCTAGCTTCAATCACATGCTGCTTGGGCCACCAGCCGGGCACCAACCTAGACGCCGGGCTTGCAGCCGCATGTACCATTAACGGCACTGGTACTGCGTCAAATTTGTAAAAGAGTTGGCAAGTGCGAAGAAGTTTCGATCGGGTGTCCTCTGACCTGGTGTCTTTGTCGTTGACTTCGTCGTAACGACACTCTTGGCATCCAGGGCTGCCCTTTTCTCCCTGGGCACCTCTTTTAGCTGCAAGGAAAAATGTGTTTGGCCCAAATGGTACCGTAGCTTTGGAGGAGAACCCTCAGAATGTCAATGGTGCAGTAACACATTGTAATGTAGGAAAAACATTAGAAGGATGACTACATGGATGATTACGGCCACGCCCTTTGCAACGAGTTGTAACTTGTACCACAGAGTATGAGATACAATACATACTCGAGGTGGGGATTTTGCACTTCTGCACTAAGACTGGCTGGAGACAGGTATGACTGAGGCTAGAATCCAAAGTGGATGTCCTAGTGGACTTGAGGAGAGTCAATAGTTGGATGTTTTAAAGCTAATTTACCCTCCGTGAAAAGTCCACTGCCCCATGCCACCATACTTCGGCAAACTTCACTCATGAGGGCCCTCACTCACCCTCATCTTCACAGGTGAGGTGAGGGTGAGTGAGTTTTTGAACCAGCAAAATTCACGAGTGTGAGGGTGAGTGAGGGCTGTGAGGACCGTGAGGGCCGTGAGGGCCGTGAGGGACGTGAGTGCGTGAGGGGTGTGGGAGCCATGAGTGCGTGAGGGGAGTGAGGGCGGTGAGTGGCGTGAGGGCCACGAGTGCGTGAGGGGCGTGAGGGCGGTGAGTGCGTGAGGGGTGTGAGGGCCACGAGTGCGTGAGGGGCATGAGGACGGTGAGTGTGAGCGGCATGAGTGCGTAAGGGGCGTGAGGGCGGCGAGTGCGTGGGGCCCCCTTCAGACGGAGCAAATTTCTCAGCAATTTTAGTCTTGCTGGTGGGTTGTTCCCCAGCTTTCCCTAGATCGACACAAATTGCCGAGATCGGGTCCGGCTCGAAACAAGCGAGCAACTCTGAGCAATTCGAAGACGTTTGAAGCGGCAGCATCCAATCAGGGACGCAATGTTTTCATGTGATACCTCGTGCCGGTGATGATGACAACAAAAGACTTGGTTCTGGTTTGAAATTGATCGTTTTTGAAAATAAACTGTTTCAGAAAGATGCATTAGTATTCTCAACGAGATTTAAATGCGTAAAAACGCGTTTATAGCGCGTAATTGTGTGTCTAAATAGTGCAAGAAAAATAAAATTCCATGATGATGATGGCAAATTGCAGCAATTGGTTGCTGCGTGTCAACGTGGGCGGCCCGTGTTGCTGGTGTTGCGACGTCAAGTTTCTGGGCGAAATTGCCCCATCTGTAGCGGGCCTGAGTGGCGTGAGGGCCACGAGTGCGTGAGGGCCGTGAGGGCTGTGAGGGTCATGAGGGCGTGAGGGCCGTGAGGGATGTGAGGTCCATGAGTGCACGAGGGGCATGAGTGCGTAAGGGGCGTGAGTGCGTAAGTGAAGGGCTGAAGGTGAGTGTGACTGTGAGGGTGAGTGAGGGGCTGAAGGTGAGTGTAGCTATGAGGGTGAGGGTGAGTGAGGGACTTAGGTGAGTGTGGCTGTGAGGGTGAGGGTGAATGAGGGCGACCTAAAATGCCGACCTCTGCATGCCACGGAGCTTCATTGGTCTTGCAAACTAGCCATTGGATTCTTATTAGAGGCTTTCTCAGTTCAGAAATCTAATAGAATGCCCACTTGGTTAGGGTTGGAGCGATGGAGACAGAAGCTACCGCTAGAGTTAGCCGACTCGGTGACTAGCCTCTAACCTTGACTACACCACCGCTAGTCGAAAAGCTACCGCTAGCTGAAAAGCTCCCGCTTGCTGAAAAGCTACTGCTAGCCAAAAAGCTACCGCTAGCCAAAAAGCTACCATTCAGCCGAAAAGCTACTGGTAGCTAAAAAAGCTACTGCGTGCAGATTTGGCGACTATAGTCAGTGACAGGTTAAGAGAAAAGTGGAAGCTCTTCACACCTCTTTCCACTTTAGCAAAGTGAACGCTGGAGAGGAGGTGACCTCCTCTCTAGCGTACACTGTGCTAAAATGAAAGCGGTAGGAGGAGCTTCCCCTGAACTCCTAACCTCTCACCGACTATAGCCTCCAATGTTTGGCTCCCATGACTATTTTCTCGGACAAGTTTTCCAATAAAAACACTGCAGAAATACAGCAATTCATCAACAGTTCGCAAAAGGAACTTTGACCTATGCAAGAGCAAGTACAGAAACTAACCGGTTTAGATTTCGTTGCTGTTGTTGTGTTGGTCATCTGCTTGATCAAGCTGTGGGGCTAGACAAAAAGGAGAGAAAAAGAAGAGAACCAAGTTCAACTGGGGCATGACAGGAACTACAACGTCCCTCAATTGGACAAAAAGCGGTTCTATGCACTCACCGATAGGTCCAACACGTGGAAGCAGGGGTGGAGCTCTTCGGAAGACTTGTAATACACGTCCCCGTAGTCGAAGATCTTCAGACCGGTGTACAACTTGGACAAGGTGTCTTGTGTCTGCATGAACGGCAGGGGAAACCATTTGACTCCTTCACCGCCCTGTCAAATGTTTGTGCGATGCACTCAAAACAGTTTCAACAGATATTGAGGGTGCCTGTACCCCCACCTTGCGAGCATCGTCGCACGAAGAGGAGGACTTTTTCAATGGTACATTTGCACAACAGGGTTTTCCATACAGGGGATTAAACGTCAAGTTTTGAGGCCGCGTGAGGTGCCGTCACGGATGTTCGCCCATTCCCCAAGCCCGTGGGTGCCGCAGACGATTAGTGACCGACTCGCAGAATATCCGCTGTTCCGTCGGAGCAACCGAATTCCCTCCTTTCGAGGAAGGATTACAATCAGGGGCACTGAGCTGGGAGGTGCCTAAATTTTATTTTTTCCTCCCTTTTTTTTTGTTCGACGAGCTCACAAACGTTACAGATACGTAAAAAAATAAAAAAATAACCACAATGAACTAGTGCACATTTTTATCTCTTGAATGCTCACTGTGATTTTTTTAACCTCCTCCTCCTGTTCCTTACAACTTTTCCGCCTCACAGCTGTACGACATACTCAGTTTTCTCCAGAGATGAAGATTTGTTGCGCGAATAGACCGTTACAAACGGCGCAAGAAAAGGCCCGGAGTATACCATAAAGTTTTATTGAAATCGTTGTCCTTTAAAAGTGACAACTTGAGACTCACCAGCGTCTCAATGTCGAGGAACTCCTGGAAGCAGGGGGACTTGAGCAGCGTCCAGCCGACCAGGACGTTCATGTTGGCGCTCGCGGGATTGCTTGGGTCGCAGGTGACTGCGGGGAAGAAAGAGGGCGGGGCGTCAAACCAACCTTCTGCTCCTCCTCAGCGGTGAGGGAAGCTTGCAAGTCCTGCGAAGCAGCACTCACTTTTGATGGATACCGTGGACGCCCTGTACAGGCTCTTCTGGACCGCGAAGAGGTGCTTCGGCACCTAAACAAAAAAAGAAAAATGCAGACGAGAATTAAACTAATTTGATTCTAAATGAAAGACTACTAACAACACCTTCTTACTCTTCAGCATGCATCGATCACCATCATAAAGTTGGCACCCCGTTCTGTCACACAAGTCACTTTTACGAGTCTTTCATTTCCAACGCTTCATCAATGTGGAATCGCCTTCCCTGGGCCATTGCCAAAGTTCCCGGTAACTAACATTTTCTTTTGTCTATGAAAAGCCTTAATTACTGTATCTTTTTTGTTATGTGTTTTGCAATGTTTTTACTGTGTTTTACTTATGTAACCCACTTCCCTCTGTAATGCCTCTGGCCCTGAGGGCTAACGAAATAAATATATAAGATGAGAAATGGGACGACGAGAATTCATGTTTCTTTATTAGAGTGGGTGGTATTAATTCGCTCATACTACGTTCGTCATTCTTTTCGTATATGCAGGCAGACAACTTTGAGGCGAGTAGCTGACACAGCACAGACAGTGCCAACATCTGCATAAAACCTCATTTATTATACAGGGTGACCTCCCAAAAAACTTTAGACCATATTTTTCATTGCAAAATGAAACTACACATGACCAAATCCACATTCTCCGCCCTAATTTGTAGCACTAGCGGTCCGGACAAGGTACAGTCTTCTGCAATATGAAAAACCCACTGGCAAGTGCACGCAGTGACGCTGCCAGTCACCGTCTCGGCCACACGCTCACAGTGGGTCTTCCATATTGTGGGGACTGTAACAAAGTTTGAGAGTTTGCTGTTACCTAAACAAAAAGTTACAAGTGATTTTTTTTTCTTTAAATTTCCTACGGGAAAGTGACGACTTACGAAGCCCCGTGAATGCATGAACATGAATAGAATCAGCTATCAGGAATGGGCCCCACTTTCTTTGTGAAAGTTTCATAAAATTACTTATAACTTTTGAATAAGATAACGCTTACTGCAAAAACCGGGCAAGCGCCCACTCAAAATTTAGAGATAATCGAGAAAAAATGGGGGATGGGCGCTTGTCCGGTCATCAGTTTTACTTAGGAATGTACTGTGCGTATTTTCTCTGATCTTGCAAATTTGGGAATGGGCGCTTAATGTGGAATGGGCGGATGGGCAGTATTCTACGGTAGTTCTGAAACTTTGGCATCTGGTCTGGACCGCATGGTGATACACATGGGCCGAGAATGAGCATTCGGCAGTGAGTAGTTCCTTTTAAGGTAAAGAAAAGAGTTTAATAGTACCAAGATTATGGGAAAGTTCGAAACAAAATTGGAACGCGACATACATGAGGCTCATGATACATGGGCCCATGACACGAATGTGTGTATCAGTGCTCCTTCTGTTGCCTTATTCGATAAGGAGCAGGCTTTTATTGGTCACTCAACAGTGATAGCAGGCTTTCCATGTGGTTAATGAAAGTCCATCATCTTTGCGCATGTGAGGTTTTATTCTTTTTACATGTTGCCGTCAGTAAAGTTCAGTTGCAAGCTATGCCTCGTCCTGTGTGCTTCTTTCATTGTCCCTGTGTTTTCTGGCGTATTTACCACCATGCATCAGAACCAACTAGCCCAACTCGCGGTATTAAAAACCCATGACTTTTTTATTTCTTTGGGGCTCCCTCCCCCTCCCCGCTGTACATTGCACTGTATATGCGGTTGTACTAGTACTTTGAAGGGGTGCAGGACTACCTGATGTCCAGCACACACTGTTCAAAGTGGTACCAGATGTAATATGATATTGCGCATCCCAAGGATTACAGGTCAGCTATCCGATACGTCAGAAGACAGCGACCGACCGTTAGCTGCAAGTTCAGTTCGTCCAGCCATGTGGATAATAAACAGCAAAAGAGTTTGTTTGGCCACGGTTATATAGACAAATGCGAAGGGAAAAAGTTGCCTCACGCCTAAATGAGTAGGCAAAAAAGCCCCTCCCCCTTTTTTTCTTCCCGTAATTTCACGCTTATTACGTGTGAAGGTATACGGCAGGACAATAACAAATAAGGTGTCTAATAAAGACGTCGTTGAGCTAATACAAACCCCGCCACGCAATAAGTAATGGGGAGAAAAAAATCCCGCAAAAACTTAGATGCCGACAAGTGCACTAAGTATGATGAACGCCAGGTGCAATTTTTGTGTTGTTGGTTCTTCATAGGACACGTGATTATCACCTGGCGGGACGGACTTCGCGGGCAAACAAGATACTTTTTCGGCATGATAGCGAGCACTAAAGAAAACGCTCCAATACCACACAAGCTCGATTTCGCAGATGGTGCAATGGTGCAACAGTAACGCATGGGTTCAACCTAGGCCACCCGTTCCTCGAAGATATAACAACTTACCTGCTGACAAGTTTTGTATATACTGTCTTGATCGACTTAAAAAGATGAGAAAATCGGCTGAATTGGGTAAAGAAACAGCGACATTCGAAGCGCAACTTGTTGGGAGTCGTCATCTCGTGACGATGATGGCTTGCGAGCCGTCAGCTCCACCGGACTTTGGATTGTTTCACGATGTCGTTCGCGAAGAAAAATTCAGGAAGTAAAGAATTGTGGACGTACATTTTCGACTTTGAAGGACCACTTTCCCTGGTCCGGAAAAGCGGACGAGGACGGGACGATCGCCAAAACAAGCAGACACGCACACAAGCTTTCGAGTGGAAACACCATCTTTTTTTCTTTTCTTTTTTTAAAGGGCTGGACCGGACGAACTGGCAATCATCGCAGCCTCGCAGAAACTGCTCAAAAATACCAAGATTTATTTACCACTTAAGAAAGCTAATTTTTATTTTTTTTATTATAAAATAAATTTAAACATATTATTAAGCGTATTTTATTATCAAAACAAAATTAAATTTTGGCCCGTTTTTTTTTTTTTTTTTAAATAAGATTGGGCGGGTTCGACGCTAGGGTGCAGCACTGCCCCTCTTGGTGGTTCCGGCAGTTCCGGTGGTTCTCTTATGGGATCTCTGAATTTTCGTTTGGAGTTTACTCGAAGCCTATAATTTACGGCAGTAAGAGTGGCAGAAAATTTTGATAAATGACTAATTACGTTGTTATACGTTGATTGGACATAAAATATGTCAGGATCCGGCGCGTTAGAGTCGCTTTTCGAGCTAGCGGCGACGTGCGGTCTTACGAGAGCTTCATCCGACACCAAATTCGAGTCCCACATTCTGGAGCCCTGTGTAAATTTAATTAAATTTTCTCCGTGGAATTGTAGCTGAATTTACGGTTGGCTTAGTGACCTAGCGAACTCATCATTCCAGGATGACTGTCTCCGCAAGCTGGTGAACCAGTCGGCGAGGCTGGTCATATCGAAATGTCGAGAAGATTTTTCGGGTGAGCTCTTATTCTGCGAACGCCGCGGAGTCGGCGTAATAACCAATCCAAAATGTTTGCAGAGTTCAAGCCGTCGTCAAATTACGAAGCCCTGCTGGCGCTCTGCTGGCTGGTGGCCAAGTTTTCGCTGCCCGAACTCTTGCTAAGGAAAGCGGTCGCCTCTGTTGACGTTCCGAAGCAAAAGGTATGCTACGTTAAATACCCTGCACGTATCCTGTTTTTTTTTTATTATTATTATTAATTATCATTCTATATTGTACTGTGAAACAAACCGTACAAACTGAAGTGTGTGGATGAAAGAAATTTTGACAGCCGCAGGTGCATGTACCCTAGAAAGGCATGCAGTGTTTGGAAGTACTTTAGAGGGGCCCTGGGGCAAGGACTTTTTTACTGTTTTTTAATTTGCACTGAACATAATTTTTCTTTTCTCGAATTTTGCTTTATTTTAAAAGGTATAGGCAAATTAAAATTACAAAAACAAGCAAAAAATAACCTCCTTCATGACGTCCTTGGTCGCTTGAGTGGCCGTGAACTAGAGGAGGGGATGTGAGCTCAGCGAGCGCACACGGCTGCCGCACTCCGTGTCGACGGCTCGAGAGGGCGCCACTAAAGCATGTTCTGCATAGGCTGTAAAGCGGGCGGCCAGGGCGGCTTGCATTGCATTTGCTGCGCGATTAAACACTATTTCGGCATGACACTTCATTGGCCACAGACGACAGCAAACACGGGATAAAGATCAGTTCAGAACGGGAGCCACTTCGCGCTGCCATACCGCCAAACAAACAAACCGCAAGCCAAACCTGCTCCCGCAGCACTGCAGTGAACATTCGGGACCTTTCTACGCTCGCCGCTCCTCGGTGCCTGATCCCACTACCCCTTTCTAGTATGCGCCGCCCAGGGGCGGATCCAGAACTCCGTTTTGGGGGGGGGGGGGGGGGGGGGGGCGGAAAATTTGTAAGGATGCTATTCTTCCATTTTTTCGTGTGCACTGGGGGGTCCACCCATGTCAAATTGCCCTCCGAGAAGGGGAGAGGGGGGGGGGGGTCGACTTGGTTTGGGGGGGGGGGGGGGGGGGGGCCGCCCCCGTCGCCGCCTTTTTCACTGCTTGGTGACGGGTATGTCGACGGGTCATGTCTTGTTTCCATACTTTATAAACTGCATTTGTTTCTTTTCTGATCTAAAATACTGAACAAAAACTACTTTCATAAATAATTGAAACGGTTTGCGCCACTTATATTTTGTATTTAGACTAAAAAGAAGCTTTTAGCGGCTCTGACCAGTAGTAAGCCCAGGACCAAAGACTTCACATATCGCGCGCTTTCGGTACCGCGGGTCGCCCCCGTTGATGGAGGAGGTTTCCGTGTCGTCCGGTTAAAATATGGTGCACTGCTATTTGGTTACTCTCTCCGTGCCCACTGGCTTGCCCGAACCCCAAAAGACGTGGAAACCGCAAAAAAGGTAGACGCTTAAATATGATTGCAGGGCCCCTTTAAGTAAATTGTACTTAAAGTGCTACTTCTAGTAGGTTTAGAAAACTAGTACTTCACTCGGAGTATATTCTCAGAGTTTGTACATACTTGCACTTTACTTAAAGTATTTTTTTATGGTACTTCCCAAGGAAAGTATACAACTCCAGACTTCAAAGTCTTGGGGAGGAGATCAAAGAGTGGCGCTTCCTAGCAGCCACCTCGGGAACTAACGCTGTGTGGCAAACAAACCTTTCGACGAGCAGTCATTAGTACATTCACTGCCATAAACGACGACGACACAAGGCTCGTGAAAGATATGCGACACTATTCTTTTCTCCTAAACGCATTCAAATAAAAATAATCTAACCCCTCTTGCATTCAATGTCATTAAAGTCCTCTTGGAAGCCAAAACAAGTGCATGCGTGGTAGTGATGGATTCAAAAGGGGGTCCGGATATCCTGAACCCTTCTTGAATTCTGCATGTGTAAAAATTTAGGGCGGTGAAACAGGGGGGATGGGGGGGTTCTTGAACATATGATACGCTGACCCCCCCCTCCCCCCTTTCTAAAAACACCCGTGTCTGCCCTTGGATGCACATGCCAGGCCAGCCGCGTCGTGTCGGCCGCGTGCCCTGGATAGTGCATGGCCGGCGCGGCGTCCGTGTTTTTCTAAATTATTCACAAAACATGCACATCACTTTTCGGTTACCCAGTCTCTTGCGACAATCATGGGCGACATCGGCGAAAGCAAGCGGTGTCTCGTTAAAGGAGAAGACATGCTCAACTGCGATCAGGTCATAGAGTGCAGCGTTGCACCAGAGCCAACGGCAAACAGTGTTCACATCATCGCACACTTGCTGCAGTCCTCCGCGCTGCATATACCCGGTTCAAAAGCATGCTTCAAGCACTGCGGTATGCAGCAACTGTGCACCATATCGCTACAAACAAATGTGCAGCGAGCGTGGAAACGATGCGACGTACGCTAGGCAAGTGCTGCCGTCGGAGTTGTTTGCCACACAGAGATTTTTTGTGGTGAAGATGATATTAATGAAACTGCGCCCCCTATAGTTCGATCTCCTCGCCAATACATTCCCTAAATTTGGTCTTGTTAAATATGCGTTACAAAAGGATTCTTTGTCAACAAATAAGTGCTTTATAAGTTGATTGTGCTAAATAGTTCGTCAGCGAGAGTAAAACTACTCTATGGCAAATATTCGCTGCCATTTACGAAAATAATGGATACACCCCCGATTACCCTTAAAACAATGCATATAAAGAGAAAAAAAAAAGTTGCATAGTGTAATGAAAGGGCACCATGAAAGATTGTGTTAAATTTCGGAAGTAGATTCTGTTTATTGTGCTTTACTTCCAAGTACATTGCATTCGGTACACTTACTAATTCACTTCAATTACATAATTTCTCATTTACTTAGACATACTTTACCCTACACTAGGTTTGTGACAAGTTGTGCAACGCTTAACGCAGGGCACGCTGCTTCCTCAGAGATGCAAAGAGGAGACTAGGTGGCGAGGGGAAGGTGCAGACGCACTCGGAAGCATAGCAGACGAGTGCAAGCAAATTGCCTTCATGTCTGGCCGGCTGCGCGCGTCCATGAAGGGCCTGTCTGCTTCTACACAGCAACTCGCATCCTTGGTTCATCAGGTCGGTAGTACCACATTCCCTCGAAGTGCTCTAGAGACCACCGTAGTGGTTTGGCGACACAATCGTAACTGCGCAGGTGCATCAGAAGACCGCTGGGATTTCGTTGTCCGAAGACATGAATCACCTGACATTGTCCCAAATCAGTCACCTTGCGGCAGCGCCAGGAGGCAGCCAAAAGGTGAGCTGGTGTCGAATGTAATGAATGGCACCAGTGCAGCGAGTGCGTAGCTGGGCCATCTGGCACCCAGGGTCCTTATGTCTTTCATAGCCCCCCCCCTTCACTCCCCGCCGAGGTTGCAACCAACTAGTAAAGTGAGGGGGGAATGCCGGGTGCTGCCAGAGGTGGTACCCCCCCACGTGACTGGGACGTCTGTTACCCGGGGCCCCCCTTCCAGTTGCTATGCCATTGAATGGCACGGCTTCAACCATTGCGGTTATTATCGCGCAAATGAACAAATAATCTCACTTGCCTCATGTGGCCCACGGTAACAGTTATAATCAATGACAACAAACTGCATTTATCGCAAAAGTTGCTCGTTGTGATGCTAATCTCTTTATCAGTGAGTGCTCACACACCACTGCAAGCTTTTTTGAAATATTTTGTTTCTTTTAGTAGGAGTTTTGTTACACATAGTGGCACAAAGACGCTTGTTCCTTCCCTCTCATGTTCAGACAGAAGATGCAACAGTTTGGTTATCCGGGTTTTTCCAAAACTTGGTTTCGCGAATCGCACCAATGCAACAGTTTTGGGAGAAATACTCCGCAACTTATCGAAACTCTGCACGATAAAAAGAACGCCAACTTCCATTATATATAGTTTGAAACAGTATTCAGTGCCATGTCGAGGCCTATCGCAAAGCTCAGAGTTTCCGACATTTAGTTTCAGGCCAAGCTTCAGCGTGCCCTTCAAGCGGTGACACATTATACGGATTGGAAGAAAGACGAGCCGGTGTTTTGGACGTGGATCGTAAGTTTGTGTTGACGTCTTCAGAACGTTGTCGGTTTTGGATCCACGCATTGTCTTGCGCACAAATTGCCTTTTTTATTCTCTCACCTTTCAGGAATCTCTGACGCATCGTGTGCCTCGGCTCGAAGAACTCGAGAATTTTAGGACCCAAGTCGAAGAGATGCGCAGCGAGATCGATTTTGGCGCCGTTGCAACGCAACCAAAGCTGGTCCTCGAGCCAAGTTCAAACTCTAGCCTGGCCCAAATCAACGCCGAAATGCGACCCAAGCTGGCAGTTGTCGAAAAACAGCTCGGTCTGAAACGGGACAAGCTCAGGGAGTCCCTGACAAACCTTGGCCTTCAGTATCAAGCTGCCACTTTTATGCCTTAATACCCAAATTTGCCAAAAAAGAAATAAAAAAAACTTGGCAGCTTTATAGAGTCACTGAAAGAAAAAAAAAAATGTTTTTCTTAAACAGTCTGGTTGGGACGCGCATGTCAAAAAATAAATTTTATGCAAAAAAAAAAAAATTGTTTTAAAACAATATTGATGGCGCGAGATTTATTTTAAATTCTGCCCGCAAAGTCTACGACGTCACGGAATGGTCATATACTCTTTCCACCTCAACGAGGTGGTCATACACTCTCTCCACCTCAACGTGATGGCCAAGCCTACCCACTTCTCCTCCACGCGCCCGAAATTCTGAGAGAAAACAAGTGCAAAGGAGGTGACTTCCAACTAAATCTCGTCTTGTGCCGTCAATAGACCCTTTCCGAAATTCAGTCCACTTTGATCACTATCATCTGAAAAATGGCATATGTGCCATACTAATGGCTGCCTTCTGTTTGCTGATCAAGGGAGAAGTTGAAGACGCTTGTAGCAGATACTTGGAGGCTTATACATTCATGAAGTTAGCCCAATGCAAAGCAGGAATTGAACACAATATCTGCGCAAGTGTTCATTTCTATCTCGGGCCCAGACAGTCTGTTGGTAACATCAAGGTGCTTCAAAGCCCCTGGTCTACGTGGGTTGACACTTCATTCTGACTGGTTGCATCTTTGTTGCTATCGACACTGAAAAAGATTGAGAAGGAAATATACAGTGAAGCGCACACTGTCGTTTGCCGTTGACTTGCGAAAGAGACTGCGCCCGATAAAATACGGCAGACTACATGTTCATTGCCGCCATTAGTACGGCCAAAGTTAAACTGCTATTTGAGCAACGAGATGCCACTGAATTTTAGAAAGTCTATATTGCTCTAAACAAATTTTTTTTGTTTTTCATAAAATTCTTAAAGGTTTAAACTAGATTGCTGAAAACAATTTTTTTCTTTCGTCGTTTTTTAAGGTTAGGTCTCAGAAATCGTGCTTATTTTTTTTTAGTCGCTTATGAAAAAACACAGTCACCACCTATTGGGTTTTTCTTTTACCCATTCTCTCACTGTGGCCCTTAAACAATTCTGACAATGTAATAAGTTACCACGTCTCGTAGACAGTGCACATATTTACTTTCGCAAATACTGCAACACCTTCAGTCCAGTTATATGCAGATCGGATGTTGAATTAGACTGAACATTTACCGGGATCGCCCAATAGACGGCAACAGCGTGTTCTCGTAAACTGTCACAAGCAGGCAGAGGCAACACCACCTAGAATAACCAAAACCCGTGCTCTAGCACTGCATCGCAGCGAGTTCGGGCGCAGACCGGCCACAAGTGCTGCGTCGGCGTTTCGCCGGGCATAAAGGTCACTCTGCATCGGGTCCAATTGCCGAGTATGCGCCGGGATTCGGCAATGAAAAAAAAAAAGTAAATGGAACAAACTATGCTCAAAATCTTAGTGTTTATTTGAAATACCTATGAAAACACAGCATTCACGAAATAACAAGAAAAAGCATCCACCGGAGCTGGGGAGGGGGGAGAGAGGAAGTTGTTGCCCTGAGATGGGGCGGCGCCGACGGCTCCTATCAAAAAGTCCATTTGCACCAAATAAGAAAACTGAGACAGAGAGAGATGCATCTCGCAAACACGACGCTCGCCCACCGAGGCCGCGCGCCGCTCCACAAAACAGTTGCAGGCAAAGTCCCGGAGTAAACTTGTGGCCTAACACATCGAACAACTCGAGCCAGTCCCCATGCTATGCTCTCCTTTATTTGTTTTCATCTTAGGAAGGCTCTGCACAGCAGGAGCACGCTTGCGCACATCCACACATGCACGTGAGCGGGAAGGAAAAATGAAATGAAGAAACGCACTTTGAAACGTGTTAACAACAACAACAGTGTGAATGTTAGCACACAGAGGAAAAAAAAAGAATCCCAGGAAATAATGCATCCACACGCGAGTTACATTATGCCCAGACACACGGTTGAAAGAATGTGTATGCGTGTGTTTATGTACGTGAGGGTGTGGTTGCTCCAAGCCACCTTGCACAGTGTCCAGTTTTTTTTTTCTTTTTATTAATTGTTCTAGCAGTGATACAACAGTTATACAATTAAAAAAATAATGAATCCCAGCAGTTTGATGGATACGTAAGCAGTTTTTTTGTTTTTCGTTTACGTCGGCGTTGTGCTGCAGTACTCAAAAGTACAATTGCAAAAACACATCAAAAATTCTGGGCCATGCATCATTTTTTTTTTTCTTTTTGAAGTGCGAGAGACAAAAACGTTTCCTGCCGCAACTCTCAAGGGGCATGATGAGAGTGAACGACAACAAACCGAACGTGTTCTTGAATTCGCAGAGCCGACAAAAAAATTGCCACCTACCCCAAAACGTAGTGTCGCGAGACGGCGACAACGAAAATCTAACGGAGCGTTAAAAACCCCCCAATAAACCTCGACGAAGCATCGAACTTGAAAAAACGCATGCGCAAAAGGCATCAAACTATAAAAACGAAACCACCGGCCGCACGAGATTCCCCTCGGCGCCCTAGACGGTTCCGGGATCGGCGCGGCACGGAAACCCACTTTTTGTACGAGAGAGAAACTGGTAAGCAAACTACCCACCGCTTGAGCACCCATTGTTTGCCTATTTCTTGCCCCTTTCCCGTCTTCTCTTTCCCGGGCGAGCGGTAGTAGCGCCTCTACACTCGGCAGACGAAAAGAAATTGTGCGACAGTGGTAGGAGAGAGAAGACTGCCCTCGAGATGACTCCGAAAGGGGTAGCGGGGGAGGGGGCGCAAGGCGTGGCGATTGTGGTGTAATCAAAGACGACTCGAAGAGAACTACCCGAGAGACTAGAATGCTTCGGTCCGAGGTGGCACCGAGCGCTTTTTTTCTTTTTCCTCGCATCCTTTCAGTCCTTCCTTCACTTCCACCCACAGAGGCGAGCGTCTGCCTCCCAACAGTCTCTGGTCATCCAGTCTTTGCCGCACGCTGGAATGTCAGGGTCTACCTTTTTCTTCTCGTGTGAGTGTGTGTGTATCATCACAGGATCGTGTCGAAGCGAGACTTCTTTGCGGTGGGGGTGGTGGGGGGAGGATGGGGTGTTCCCGACACCTGCGGCCCTCCATTCCTCCCCCCTCCTCTTCCTAAATGCATCTGCTGCAATAAGGTCGCTCATGGCAGGGGCAAAGTGGCACTCCCGGTTTTTGCCACCCCGCTCTCCGTGTTAAGTACTGCACAAACGTCGGCGCAGGGGGGGGGGGGGGGGGCGGCGGCGTGTCGCCGCCGCTGCCGCCGCCGCCGCGGAGGAAACACCGCCAACAAGCACAGGACTTCGCTAGAGGCATTTAATACGTCGCCACAAAAAAGTGTGCCCGGTTTCCCACCCCAGAGTCACAATTAGAATATTCCTAGCAGTGCACCTTAAAACAAAAAAAAAAAGGAAAATGACAAGTTGCATGAGAAAAAACAAACATAAACAACAACTCTGGGAACCCTTGTTATGCATTAGAGGGGGAGAAAAAAAATGTTTCAATGTGTCCTGACGAAACGGTCGCACCTTGTTTCGTCTTATTTATTCTCCTCGTGGTTTGCTGAAACAGCCCTCCACATATATATTTATATATATGTATAGATTATGTTATATTATGTACACATATGTAGGAAAGACCTTAAAAAGCAACGGGGAACAATGGTCACCTAGATAAATTTAAACATTGACACAAAACAAAGGGAGCAACTGAAGTAACCCAAGACCAAAAAAAAAAAAAAATCCAAAGTTTGCTCCGTCCAACAAGCCCCAAATCATCAAATCACTTTAAAAAAATATCTTTTTTTACATTTTCTTATGTTTGTTAACCAGATGAGAAAAAAACGAACCGTACACTGCAAACTCAAGAGCACAAGGATTGGCAGCTGTACACACACATTTTAATGTAAGCATGCCCTTTCCAAAAAAAGAAAAGCATGTTCTAGCATTAAACGTTTTGAAAAAGAAAATATAAAAAATACCTTTGCTACAAAGAAGTTCAGATGACATTGAAAAAGAGGCAGGATCTCATCATGCACACATAAAAAAAAATGTAAGGCATCAAATAAATAACACTATGAATACATGCGAGCCCATGTGTAATGCATTCCTTTCCTAAGTGTGGTGGTGGCGACTGCGTTGTCGATGCGACTGCTATAATGTGTCTCCTACCCAGTTTGTCTCCCGCCCGACTGGCAACAATGTCGCCGGGGGAAGTGCACCGCTCCGTCCCACCCCCTCCGCCCCGTAAAGACCACCGATACAAAAATCACGTCTCCCGAGGGAAAAAGACCCTCCAAAAATGACTTCGTGTCGGGACTGATGTTCACAGGCAGCAGACGGACATTTACCGGCCGCAAACTGGTGCGCACAGGCCGTGAACCGACGTGCAAAGGCCATGAACTGATGTGCCTGGGGCAGCAAAATGATGTATTCAGGCCATGAACTGACGCGCCCAAGCCCCAAAACAATGTTCACGAGCCGCGAAACGACGTCTACGGAACGTATAACGTCGGTCCCGACCTGCAACGACGGGGGGAGGGGCGGGAAGAAAAAAAAAAGTTGCGGGTCACGTTGGCTCTGACAGAGCGACAAAAACTACACCCTGGCTCCCAACCCGCACCGAATGACGTTCCAGGCACTATAAAAAAAACCCAAGGTCTGTTCGTTTCAGAAAACGAGACGCGGGCCGGCAAGAAAAGACTGCCCCGTCGACGTGCAACGATCGGATGCGGCCGACCGAGAGAATAGATGTGATGGGGTAACCTCGGAGAGAGAGAGATACTCTCAACAATGCGCAACGAGAAATGCCCTGGTTGATATGATGCCAAGTGGAAATGTGCGGTAAGTGACCCTTCCGTCCGTCAAAAGCGATGCGGGGAAACGATGGCTAAGAGCGTACGGTTTTTTCTTTCACTTTGCGTTGGTTAGGTGTGCGCCACGGCGCCTCGCGGCAGGGAGCTTGAACATTTGGTCGGGACGCGTTGGGACCGGGTTTTTCGTCCCGAACAAGACGCCCGGTCCGGTGTATCCCTTCCCAGTGCCGTAGGCTGAGCATTGCATAGGCTCAAACACTTGTACTTGGAAGAAAATAAACTTGCAGCGGCATTTGCTAAAGCGGCACAAAGCATTTCGGCAGAGGCTGAAAAATGTGTGTGACCAGGTGCCGAAGGGAGACGGGCGAGAAGAGGTAAAATGATGCGGGTTCCGCGACGACGATCGAGGGAGACGAAGTTTGCCGGAGCGGTGTGGAAAGGAAGCGCCGCCGTGTCAGAGTTTCTCGGTTTCAAAAGCTCATTCGACGCCGTTTAGAGAGGAAATGCTCCGGTTGAGGAAAAGGCAAGAAAGGTACGCGAGCAGACTCGTCGGCGGCGCTTCACGAACGCAAGTCGAGGTTCGCGCAAATGAAAACTGGAGCAGTAGATGCCTTCAGACGACGAACCGTCCATTCGGATCGGAATGAGGGTCCAACTGGAACGGCCAAACGGAACTGAGACGACCCCCCCCCCCCCCCCCCCCCCCGAAACGAAAGACGTTGGACGACGACCCGTTCGTTTCTCATTCGCGCAAGACCACGTCGACCAACCCACGGAAGCTCTGTAGACGAAGGGACTACAAAACGGGAGACGCCACCCGACGGCAAATGGAAAAGGTAAGGCGTGCCGACGCCACCCGCTTGTGCACCGGCCCCCTCTCGAAGACTCGAAAGAAAACTTGAACGGAAGATGGATTGAGAGAAACGACAACGGAGGAGGGCAAACTTTCGCTTCGGTTCCCTCTCCGCCGAGCGAGTCTCATGACCATGAGATGTGGCGACGCAGACTTCTTTACGACCGGGGGAAGATGAACTGGGAAGCCTTAGCCTTTCCCCTCGGAATTCATTCTACCCCTTGCGCCCGTCGTCGTCGCCGCTCTTCCCGACTTCTTGTACAGTGGGCGGACCGCCGTCAGCCCAATGTGCCCACAAAAAAAACAACAAAAAAAACGGCGACGGTCGCCCCTTCCTGACACTCATTCAGACTTGTCGAGAGTGCAACTCTTTCCCCGAGACTTACGCACCTGTACACACATACACCCCGCACGTGTGTAGTATATATACATATGTATATAGCTATGTTATATTAATTATTACGATACATTAACATCACATTTCAACAGCATCCTTTCTTCTGGGAGGGAGGGGTGGGGAGGAGGGGTACCACCCGCACGTCCGGTGGTTTGAGGGAGGGAACAACTCCGCGGTGATGCGCAACGAACCAGAAAGGGACCGCATCGCGACGGGGAAAAGAAAACAGTTATGCGGAAAAAAAACAACAAGAAACACACCAGTACTTGGCTTCGAACTAAAGCGACTGTTCAAAACGCACAACGCGGGGGAGATAGATGTAATGTGAGGGAAAAAAAACAACCAGGGGGAGGGGATTCTCTCAGAATGCAAATAACCGTAGACTCTTTAGCACTTGAGAAAAAAAAAAGCCGCACCTACGGTAAGGTGTGAGGGGCAGGGAAGTGGGGACCACTTTGCCCCGGCGCAACTCGAGAAGGAGTGGGTGACAAGGAGCCAGAACAACGGGGGAGAGGGAGGCCTAGCGCAACACCCCTAGGGCATTCTGCTGCGACCTCTTGGCCTCCTCCTCGGCGATCTGCTGCTCGATGAGGTACTGGGCCGTCGACACGGCGTTGGGAGAGCCCGTGATGGTCACGATGCGGTTTCGGGTACCCGGCGCAAAGATGCCCTTCTTGGAGATCTGTATGGCTGCCCCGCTGAAGCGCTGGATTTCCACCAGCGACTTGCCGCCGGGCCCCAGGATGGCCCCCACAATGTTCTCCCCGACCTCCAGGTCGCGCTTCACCGCGTCACCCGCCTTCTCGGCCACGGCCCCGCCCGGGGGCGGTGGCGACTTGCACTGCATCGGCCCGGCGCCGGGGATGGCGCCCAGGCCCGTGCCTAGGCCGAACGAGTTGTTGTTCACCGGCAGTCCCGTGCCATTGCCGCTGGCGCCCGGCGAGGCCAGCGCGGGAGAGTTCCTCCGGAACGGGTCGAACACCATGTCCCCGTGAAAGCGGTCTGAGCGCCCCGTGGGCGACCCAAAGCCCCCGCCGCCGAGGCTGCCCACAGGCCCGAAGATGCCCGAGCTGCTGGGCACCACCGGCGGCGTCGCGTCCATTGGCGAGGACGGGTACATGGCCTGTTGCGCGTTGGTGCCCATCTGCAGTGGCTGCGGGGGGTTGCCGCCGCCGGCGACCAGCGTGCCGTTCATGCCGGCGAGCAGCGCCCCCAGGCTCGAGCCGAGCACGCCGTAGCTGGCAAGCGTGCCCATGGCCGCCGCAATGTCGGCCGTCGCCTGCTCCGTGTAGCCGTTGCTCCGCAGCACCGCCTTGACATTCTCGAGGAGCTGCGCCACGTTGCCCGCAACGGCCGGGGCCACGCCGGGGAAGCTGGGCACCAGAGACTGGTGGTGCGGGGTGCTGCTGAAGTTGGCCGTGGGGCTCATGCTGTTCAGGCTGCCGCTCGAGCTGTAGCTGGCAGTGCTGTTGTTCACCGTGGAGTGGACGCTCGAGGGGTTGGCGTAGGGCGAGCCTGTGGGGTTGAAGTTGGCCACGGGGCCCGTGACCTCGGCGTAGCTGACGTGCAGGCAGCTGCCGCTCTGGGGGTCCTCCACAATCTTGGCCAGGATCATGTGACAGGCCTTCTTGTTGTTCTCCAGCTCCCCGATGACCGTGATGCAGCGCTCGGCCAGCGCATGGTCCTTGGACTTCTGCGAGATCTGCACGTAGGCGCCGCTCTCCTCCTTGATCTGTTTGATGTAGCTGCCCCCCTTGCCAATGATCATGCCCGCCGTGCTGTTGGGAACGAGGATCTTCACCTGCATCACAAAGGGCCGGTTGGCTTTGCTCCACGTGTCGAGACACTAGCGGAAACACGCCCGCTTCGTGCTCGTCGGCACTTTCGAGAAAGGAGGCACCCGTACATCTTAGCCAAGCAAACCTACCAGTGCTCAATAAATTACCTGATATCGCTTTTTTCCTTCTTCAGCTAGGACTGCAGCCAATGCTACAAGTGCTAGAGAGCAAGACCTCGGCTTTTAAGCATTCTTTTGAAGAATAAGCACTCGTGCTAGAAAGGCATGTCTCAAAGCAAGGAGTGCGTGCTAGCTCGGTGGTTTTAGCTTTGGCTGCAGTTTTAGCTTAAAGGAGAACAGAGTAGATGTGAGCGAGCTCTCGGGAGATCTGCCCAATTAGTTTGTGGGAGAACAAATAAAACATTACGATAAATAACCAACACGATGGCCTTCTGCTTAAGACCGCACATCTGAAAGGCGGCCAATGATATGTCATTTGAGTACAATGGCACAATCATGGGTACAGTACACAGATTTCCTGCATTAACCCTTGCATTCATGGAGTAACTGAGAACACTGTTTTTAGGCAGGATCTACAGAAGAGCCAAGTCAAAGAAAGCCTTTGCTTCCAGCACAAACTTTGAGTTTAGGCCACTGACAAGTTACACATTCACAAGCGAGGGACCAGTGGAAGAATCTGAGATAGCCTGTCATTAATTTCCAGGTTGCAAAAAAATGGCCATTAGTACAAACTCCATAAACTAAGTTCTTTTTTTTTTTCATTCTGAGCACTGTGTTGTTTTTTACAGTGGCTTCTCCACACCAAATAACACAGCTTACCACATTACTCAAATCTGTGTTACCCCAAGACAAGCCCCCTGCTATGAGACCATTTAACTATTGATTACCTACACTGAAAGATGTTTTAGAGCAAGACAAGTTTATTATTGATTGCCCTACATCGACAAAAAAAAAAAAAACGAGTTTTGGGGTTGCATACTAATATAAACTGATATTGCCACTACAAGGATTTAGGAACAGTCCAGAGCAAGACAAATAAAACCAGACATCTTCGAGCTATCCTTTGTAAAAACACACATGTAGTAATAGCTACACCATAAGATCAATTTAATGCTGCTCTTTTGGTTACTGCAACTTTTACACTGCCAACTTACTTTGCAAAAAAAAAAAAAAAAAGAAAATACACTGGTGGCCACATGATCATACAATTTTATAATCCAGTGGAGGCCTTATGAACTCCTAAAATGTTTCAACACCAGGTAAAACTCCCCAGACCACGAAAGTCAGCTCACCTGCTTCTCTCTTTCCGCAGGTTGCTTGTGGTCGAAGTCTATGGCGATCTTCGCCGTGGGGTCTGGCTTCTCCTTAATTTTCTCCATGATAAACTCGTGTATACGTAGGACCCCCTCCACGCTTCCTGTGATAAGGCAGACCCTCTCCGTCGTTCCTGGAAGCAGACGGGCGCACACCCTCAGCCGGAAGAGCATGCACAACCAATGACAGAGACACGCTATCTCTTCTGGTGCCACACCCTCCTCTCTTCCTGAATGCATTGTGTCTCTCTCGAGGATAGCTTGAAAGGGAAGGATTGGTGGCCAAGCGTGTGAACCCACCGTAGCTCCGAGACTGTGGCGCAAAAGCTCGCACCGCAGAACCCAGGGGTTCTAGGTTCAATACCCACTCCTGCCCGTTCTGCTCTGGATGAGCATCCCACCAGCATCCGGTCATGCCTCATGCCTCACGACATGATGCACGTGAAAGTCCCCAGGCTAGTGGTCGTACTGCACTGGTTAAATTTCTCGTCCACAGCAGAGACACCGGACATGCATTGGAGCTGACGTCCCGCTGTCTAAACATACACACAAGAGAATTACCTTTACTCGAGAGGACTCCTAAAAGGATTAACATTTTATTGTCAATGACGCCCGATGAGGGTTTTTTAGGAAAAGAAAGCCTGAGGTTTCACTTTCCAAACCAAAAAGGGGCACCGGATGCCACAGCAAAGGTATGCAGTTCAATTTACATCACCTCGAGATCTTTGATGAGCAACTGAAATTGCAGCTGCAAGGAACCTAAGAACTTGCGCTAGTCTGGTAAGCACCTCAGCTCAGGTTGGCCCTTCCCTCACGAAAAACCGAGGCGACTGCTCCCTCGGGGACCTTCTTGATAGGATTGCCAAGGCTCACAAGTGCGAGGAACACAAGCGTCGAGAGTTTCCCAATATCCATAAGTGTTCCTAGACACTGCATTCTTCCGACTACATGCGGGGCAATGAAGGTTAAAAGGAAGCTTCTGTGCCCTCTTTCCAGGTAATGGAACCAAATGACCAACCACAAGAATGCATCAGGTCCACTGATTTGTGGTTTCAGAGAAATGCAAATCACAGCACCTCTGACATAGGCATCCCAAATGATGAGTCACTGGTTTGTCAGGCTAAGCTGCCAGCTCATGCCGCACCTAATGCAACGGTCGAACGTCTGTGTTGGGAACATCGTGGTGCAGTCTACGAGGCAAGTGACTATGAGGGCAGGGCGGTTGCCATCATGCCGCCAAGGTAATCCAATACACGTTGCATTAATTATGGCAGAGCTTAATGGGATACCATTTAGACATGTTTGCTTCCACTGGCAAAGACATGTTCGCCTCCACTGGCAACGAAAAGTCACACACCTGAAAGTCCTTCCAAACACTGACTTCACACCAACTCATTTCAGGGCTACACAGCAGAAGACAGCCCTATTCCAGAGTGGCACACTCAGGCTGGAGGCGTAAGGTATAGGCCTCTAGCCTGTCTGTGCAAAAACCTCAAACAAGCTAGTGTTGGCAGCACTTGCACCGAGAAATAATCTATCTTCCAGCGTATAAGTCGTGTTTCTTTTTTTTATTTACTAATATTTTGTCAATGCGTCTTACACATTGTTGCATCTTATATGCGTTTCTAAAAAAAAAATATGTAGGAACCTTAACTGCGCAAGATGTAGGCTATGTCTACATTTACGACAAAGGAGGAATGGCAGGACTGGCCCACTCTTCTGGCAATCCGAGGACCAGTGTAGATCCACCAGATGTAGCCTTCTTGTACTGTGGATGAACCTTCCTTCATAATCCTAACTCGGCAATGCAGTGGCCTCCCACAGAAGTAACAGCCGGCACATCAAAATGAATACTCAAACTGGCTCCCACTTGTGCATGTATCACAATCCCAACACAGTGCAATCCCCTTGCAACGATATCACATATAATGATGTACTTTTCTAGACTAGAAATGCTCAGTTCTGGGGTCCAGGTACAACAATAATCAAGTATAATGATTGAATTTTAGGGTTTTCTCATTATTACAAGTGGGTTGCACTGCACACATCTCTGGGATTATCAATGCAGTTTCGCCACGCCGACCGTACAAAAAAGCGAAACTTGTACAAAGATGCGACTTGCATTTCAACTGTTTTTTCAAACCAGAATAGGGGGGTGAAACTTACACATAAATGCGACTGACTAAAAAAAAGAAGGAAAATATTGTATTTTTGTTGTAGCGTCAGAGGCCCCCCGAGGGAAAACCCAGAGGCCAAATGTCCTCACCGGGATAGAAGTCGTTTGACTTTGACATTTTGACCCTGGCCCCGGCTTCCTTCTGGAGTAGCGCAATCGTTTCCCCGCCCTTGCCGATGATGGCGCCGGCTGCCACAGCGGGCACCAGAATCTTGAAGTGGTATGTGCCATTGCCTGCAGGGGGCACAAGCAACGACTCCATGGGAGCAAAAGCATGAGCAACCAAGCCCCCCATCCCCTTCAGAGACACACTCCCTGTCAAGAGGCACACAACAGTAAGAAGGGTCTATAGTATGTTGCAACACCAGAGACACAGTAAAGTGGTTAGTTGGGCGAGTTGGTAATGATTGAACATGGTTAAAATTGTGCACACACAGAAAGGAACAGTAAAGAGGGAAGAGAGAAGAGAGAAGAGCAGGGGTGGAACTCATGAAATGTACTTGGGAGCAGCCACGGGAGCAGCTGAAACTGCTGTTTTGCAGCAGGCTGGGAGCAGCTAAAACTACATTCTGGAGCAGGCTAGGAGCAGCTCAAATCAGTTTTCAGTGCACTTCAGCTTCTGTCTTAGACGAGCACGGCAGCAATTTCAATTGTATGTGCTTAGCAGCACAGATGAGCATGAGTGGTTAGGAACCTATGTAGATGGGACAACAGTGTAACAGGTGCAAAAACTTAGCCTTAGTGAGAACCAAAAAGCAAGTACCATATGTTTCTGAAGATAGTGTCCTTGATATTTTCTGAGTGTCTTTCAGCTGCTCAAAATGCAAACGCGGCACTGTTTATAGCACGACGCACACATGCTCGACATAGTAATTATATGTGCGAACGACGTGACGTCCGTAAGCAATGGACGGGCAGTTCCGCGGAGGAACAGGGCCACAAATTTTGAGTTTATCCTTCTGTACAACTCAATATCGAAGCATCAGACTGCGATTAACGGAGTTATCATATTCGAAGCGATGAGCCAGAGCAAGATTAAAGTACGCCGAGCAGATCTACCCCTCGCGTGAGAGCTGCTGGCCGGCAAGGATTCGGATCGCACAGCGTTTCAGTTCAATGAAATCACGATTTATCTTGCAGGAATGCGGTTCTAACTTCTAACGATGAAGCACTAAAAGGAATATTTCGCTAATGTGCTTTCAACTGGCTGACGTCCGGAACCCGGGCCGCAGACCCTCAGGGGAGGCACTCACTTGATCGAATGACGTTGGAGCGAACGCCCACGTTTCACCGAATGACACTTTAGCGAATAGTCGGACGCCGCGAAGCGGCGTTTTCGGGTGGGCCAAATGGGTTAACATTTTTGTAATGAGCCGACGCAGACTGTCGCCGCGAAGCGGCGTAAGCGCAGCGCGGCGGACGCAACCCGACTCCCGAATTTTTTCGCGTGCTTCCGACTCGGGATACACAGAAAAAATAAACGGAACAAAAAATTGCGAAGCCGACCAAGCCACCAAGCTAAACGCGCTCATTGTTGCCAATCGAGTCGATAAAAACCGAAACCAAGATAAAAAAAAATATTTTGGCGCACGTTGTGCGATTTGGAGCACAATGGCGCGAAGTCTTGGCTGTGGCGCAGTTTCCGCAAAATGGCGCAGGATGGCGCAGACAAATGCGTCTGGCGCAAAATGGCGCAAATGGCGCAGCCGTTCCACCCCTGGAAGAGACAAGCGCAAACTCACAACTCGATGTATTGAAGAAGAAAAAAGAACAGCCCGCGGTATCAGCTCAAGCCGAGGCCACACTCACACGGGGGCACCCGAGCACGCGGAGGACACACACCATCAACCACACTCAAACGATTGTAAAAAGGCAATTTCCTTGTCAGTTAAAGCCAAAGAAGGATGGCTGACAACGCTCGCCTAGGCTCGGGTGCCCCCGTGCGAGTGTGGCCTCGGCTCGAGCTGATACCGCGGGCTGTTCTTTTTTCTTCTTCAATACATCGAGTTGTGAGTTTGCGCTTGTCTCTTCTCTCTTCCCTCTTTACTGTTCCTTTCTGTTTGTGCGCAATTTTAACCATGTTCAACAAGAGACATAGGTCAAACCCCTCCCAGATAGTCCTCCACACTTTCCACTTTAGCAAAGCAAAAGCTGGAGAGGGGGTGAGGGGAGAGGAGGAAACAGCCAATCATGGCAAGCAGAGCTTTGTGAGGGGCTATTCCTCTGCTTAACCTGCAAAAGACCATAGTTTGTACGGTTTGGCACTCAAGACCCGTTCACATAGTACCGCTTCCTTGTGTTGCATGAAGGCTGGTTCACACGTGCATTTGGCTGCGATAGACTGCGACACGACAGCTTGTGGCGATATATATTGCGACACGACGCAATATATATATATATATATATATATATATATATATATATATATATATATATATATATATATATATATATATATATATATATACTCTGCAAAATGTGGCTTTAATAATTTATTATTAACATCCCAAATTATTCGCAAGCGTGAAAACATGTCGTAATAAATCATTTGCCGAGGAAAAAAAAGTGAAAATTATACAAACGTTGAACGAGTTTGTACACCACCTTGCACCAAGACGATGTGCGAATTTGCAACCACTTAATGTTGCAGTCGTCATAGCTGCACATGCAATGCTTCGTTTGAACCTTGCCGACTCCACAGTATCATGAGCTCCACTGCCAAGTTTACTTGCACATCATGGTTCACACATGTGCTCTTCTTGGCTCGGGAGTGCCATTCAATCGCATGGAGATTTCTACGAACATAATTACTGCAAAAAAGAAGCACCGTCGGCACTGACCGAATGTGTAAGCAAGCTGCGTTACTAAGCCTCGTTTTCGTGCCTTCACGTCACGAGTCTGCTTCAAATGCTGTTGTACATGTAGAGCTGCTCTTGGCATTGTGTTGCCAACGAGGCTACACTCTACCTGGTCCAACAAGGCATTGTTAGACCAGGGAGACTAGTAGTGCATTGTAATTTGGAAAATATCCCACCTTCAATTACCGCGATAACACATTTTGTGTTAATGTTGGAAGGTGATCAATGATCACCTTCCATGATCAATGTTGAAAGGTGCTAGGTCTCGTAATGAATGAAAATCGTATGTGTGTTACCACATAGCAAGAGGGACCTGCACGTTACAGGTGCCGAAGACTCCAGTTTCGCTCCAATTCAAACAAACACGATAGAGAAAGATTATCCTATAGTTCCTTCAAAGTACTCGAAGTGATGGGCATAAAAATGTTTGCCAAACAAAATGTTTTATAAAAGCTAGTTCACAGGGCTCGAAGAAAGCACCGGTCTACACAGAGGTAAAATATAAAGCATTCATGACAGCATCGGACACAAACCCAACGCGCACAAAAACCATTCGCGGAAGCTTCAATGTCATTTTGTATTAGTTCTGGAGAACTGTCTATGCCACCTCCAAAAACGACGGCAACGTGCCTCTTGAAAATGAACACAGTTCTCAAAAAGTGTTATAGCCGTAACACTTCTTGAGTTCAGTGTTTTCAGTAAATACCGATGAACCCCAAAAATTAACCCCCGAGACTCCTCCCTCAAAATCGGGGAAAACAAAACTCCCAATGGAAGCTTTCCTTTACTGAGAAAAACCCAAGTTTCCCGAGCAAAAATCTTGAGCTACAGTTTTATTTCTAGTTTACCCTGAACACAACTGCACTGAACTGTCCACGAGGTTACTTTCTTCAGAAACCAGAACCCTTATTTTGTTTCCTTCTCTTCTTGGTACTGGGACGTTTTCCAAGTATTTAGGTCAGGAGCATGCACTCGAGGGTGGGCAATTCCATGCCCCTGTTTTGATTCTTCAGCATAAGGCCCGATACACACCGATTTCTTGTCCAACACACAACATTTATGCCAAAAAAAAACGCATAGTCTCTGGGAAAAAAATAAACCCCCGAAAAAAGAAAAAAAAACACCCCCAAATTCAAAGAAGAATAAACCCAGAAAACAGTGAACCCTAGTCATAGATGCGATGAGAACGGTGGAGAGGTGTCTCAGTTGTACCGCCTCCAGCATAAACATCCTACTTTGGACGACGCTTCAGCATCATCGATGATCCTCTCTGCATGTGCACGAAGTCGCGTGGTTCTACAAACCACATTACACAACACGTTCTTGCAACAGAAGCATGTTCTGTGAAACTCCGCAAGCATTCAACAGAAATCTTGGCGCTGCTCTTAACAGTTCAGAATCGTTTTGAGAAAAAAAATAAAAAAAAAAAAAGAGCAACTATGCAAAAAATGTGTGTGCTCATGAAAGTTTTTGTCTACACTCTCAAAGCACAAAGGAAACTAAGCTGGTAACAACTTACAAAGAACCTCTTGGCAATCTCAGAGTGGATGATTGCCGTTTTGCTGAACAATTTCGTTCTTCAGGGTGCCGGCCTATTTTCCTGCGACCAATGAGGAGCTAGAAGCTGTGTCTCATAGTGAAATGTCAGCTGCCCCTCTGGCTTTCATCAAGTTCATTTCAAGTTTATGCTTTCAGAATCTGAGGCGCCGCTTTAAGTGAAAGCAAGTGGCAGGTTAACCTATCTGGTCAATATTATTTTGTAGAAGATCCACCAAGACAAAATGAATCGAAAAAGTCCTCCAAACGAATAAATAAGACATTTGCCTATTTCAGCACCGACTGCACTCTACCATACCGCAATGCTACAGATAATCGATGATGGTTTCTAAACCCTGCTACAAAAACAGCAAAATCAACATCAACACCCACGTTGCACTGTAAACAACAAATGACACACAAAAAAACAGATGTAACAGACACACGGTATTCAAAAAGCACAGGGATACCGCAAACATTTCGTACACGGCATGCAGAAAATGAAGTGTGCCAGAGCGCCATGAACCCCTATGTGGTAGTCCCCCCAAAAAATTCAGGTTAAGCGCAAACTGGTACGCTAAGTGGTCATGCACAGTTTCCCCGCACTTGAATGTAGAATGCGGTGAAAGATGGCGGATGGCATATGAAAAGCTCCTTGGATGTGCCTAAGGTTGTCAACACCAACCTCGACTACCAACCCAACCGTGACCAGTTTCGTAAGACATTCCGGCCCGCTCAAACTTTTATTACAAGTAGAATCCGCGAGAGATTTTCGGCGATGAAAGCAAGCAAGGCGCGCGGCGATTGTGAGCGAGACCAACCAGTCCGCCGGGGGCGCGATGAATGAAAATGGGGGAAAGGAAGATCCGACAAGGCGCCCGCGGCACGCGTGGTGGTGAGCCTAACCATGACTTCTGATGGGACTGAGCTTTGATTTGGTGGTGGTGCGAACACACGGAGCGAAGGAGGAGACAGAACAACAAGAGAGAGGAAGAAGAACGGCGAAGTCCATACCTGACGCCCTTCTTGGTAATTCGTCCATTCACAAAGTTTTGACGGAGGAGAGGGGGGTAGGAGGAGGGTCTGGCACTCCTCGAGACTCGCCTCGACAAATGGGGAGCGTCACGCTTGCAGCGCGTAAACTGCGTCGCCTCCCGTGTCTCTCTCTCACTCTCCTGGCTAACACGCTTCTTGCGTCTGCTTGCAGCAGCGGCGCTCACAAACTGTCAGAGTTTCTTTTTCCTGAGCATGCTGGTGCGTCCCCGTTCGTGGCAGCGCTGTCTACTCCACACGGCGGTACCCAGACTTCTCCCCACGCTGGCTGGTCTGCGTTCCGACGTCGGGCCTAGGGGGGGGCCTATCCGCTCAACTTCGCATCAAAAGACCCGATTGTATCGTACTGCAAAGGAAACAAGACACGCCTTAGTGCTGTGGAAAAGGCGTTGCATCCACCGCTACAACGGAGTCGCGGGCAGGGATGCCTTAAGACCAGAACTTGGCACGACCCTTCCAAACACGGACCCGGAGGATATGTGCATCTAATGATCGTTTTGTGCCCGAGGATGCGTGCATCTCAGGATCGTTTTATACCCAGGGGATGTGTGCATCTAGAGATCGTTCTGTGCCCAGATGCGTGCGGTTTGAGATTGTTACGGGTTCTAGCATGGGGTGGGGGGGGGAGGGACAGAAACAGATGGTTTAAGTGGTCAAGTGCACTAACTTCATAGCTAAAATAACTATGTACAAGCAACGAAAACCTAACCAGCATTCATACTACGGACAACTAAAATAACCCTCTTAACGTTCTAAACAAAAAAAAAAAAAATTTTTAGAACATTAGTTTAGCTAAATGGACGCAACAGCCGTACCACTAGCCTGGAATTTGCCGAACCTTTGACAAGGAATGAAAGCCCAAAACCCCTAAAGGCTTCGCAACGACTGGCAATCACTTCGAAACACCTGCATACTTGCACACGGGTAACATCCCAAGTCCACAAAGAAAACAGTGGGGGTTCAACGACTGCACGAAGTCGACGCTCCCAAAATCAACAGCAGCCATTTGTGTCCAGTCGTCAAAACACGTGAAAAGGTTGCGTGAGGGCAGGGCCCCAGAATGGAATTTTAAATTCAATGCAGCATGTTTTTCCCATAGAGGACGAAGAAAGCAGGGAAGACTCGACGGGCGGCGGACGTCAGTGCACTGTGCGTCAACGATAGACTTTCCTTGCTTGGAGGTAAGAACTTTTTGTATGCTAATGGGAAGGAAAAATCTCGGAGAGTAACCTGATATCCTTGAACCGCACAAGCAGGATGCAATGCGACTGTAGTTTCGAGTGGCCAAACTGCAGGCCTCTCTAAGCTGTAGGCTGTCCCAGAAAGGAAAAAGAAAATATGTCATCAAAATTTTCGGGAGAAATTTGGAAAATCTGAGTGGGAGCCACTTGACGAATTCAAGCTAAAAACAAAAAAAAGGAAATACCCAGGAATGTGAATGGCATTCCAATCCCGTTTTCTCCACAGGTTGAGTAGTGTCAAAAACTAGTTTGAGATAAATTAGCCCTTCTGCGAAGGCAGAACCAAAGCTCCAAACATAACAAAAACCAATGGATCTCCAGCTGCTGGAAAAGGCCTGGCTGTAAACGACAACTAGCAAGGCCAGAACTCGACCAGCTAGATACAATAGCGCACTTTCTCTCGGACTCGTTACGGGTCACAACTACAATTTCCAAGTTCTTTACTGCGGTTAAGGGTGTCCGTGGAACCAGGGCATGAAATCCTTCCTAACCTCAACAATGGCGTAGAGACAAACGGGCACACTTGCCAAGGTGCATCGAGACAGACTGCCAAGTTCACTTCCTGTGAGAAACGGAAGGAGCGTAACAGCCGTTCAGGCGTGAATGAAAAGATCCCAAGGCTGGGGGCAGAACTAAACAGACGCACTGAAGTATGCGACCCGAGTACAAATGCACGCTCCTTTCCACAACAAAGGCATTCTTTCGCAGTGTCCGAGAGGCCCTGCAGTGAATGTGCCGGCAAACCGCATGCAAGCCCTGGCCGAAACAAATGCTGCGGTAAAGAGTCGATCCACCTTCGCAGCGAGCGAAAGGGGAACGATTGCACTCGCAGAAGGGTCACTTCCAACGAGATGAATTGAGGCCATTCGAGTAGGGAGATAAATTCACCGACATCGCGTTATGAGATAAGAGATTGAATGGAGACACCTGCCACACCCACTCAACACCAGACAGAGACTGGAGTCGGGGAAACGACAGAGGGGTCAGCAAAGGGAAAAAATGTCGCCGCACGCTTGGGACAAAAGGAAACGCAATTGTGGGCGACGGCCTGTAACTTCCAAGCGCTGTCACGGATTTCGCCACGTATGACACCCTGGGCAGCTCACCAAAAAAGCCTGCACGTGTAAGCAGTAGAAACGTCTGCTGGGCTGTTACCATCCGACAAGCCAAGAAAATGACACACGGACACCGTTCGAACACCCCAAGAACTCCATATGGGATGAAAAGGTCACAATCACCCCGTCCCAGTCGGGAACAGAAGGGGGTGAGGAGGAAATCAGATATACCTCCTCTTTGAACACCCTATCAGACTAATCACAGAGGGGGGAAGGGGGAAAAAAAAGATAAATCAGTCTAGTGCGTCGACCGCTGTAGAGCTGTACCACACGATAAAACTTGGGGAACGATCGTGCGAGCTAACCGGCCACCCAATTCCAAAACCGCAGAAATATGAACGATGGAATTTCTGTGGAAAAAAATAAATGCACACACGCGTTCACGGAGGGCCTAGGCCTACCGGCTGCAAGCACGTTTTTTCTGCACGTACCGGAAAAATACCGAGCGAGGCACAACTTTTTAAACGCGATCGCAGCGAACACAAAACCGAAATCACTGGCGGGGTAGAGGTTAGACTCGCGACATACTTTTTTCACGATAAGACCGGCGAGCTTGTGACGGGGGGAGGCGTATTCGCCACCTCGAGAAGACACACACACACCGGAACAGGGGCATCCACCGCGACACGTCCCCCAGGCTAAAACCCACCCGACTTTGCGGAGAGAAGCACCGATCGAGAGGAATCGAGCAAATGCGCAACTAGCCCTAAGAGAACCACCATACCCCCCCGTGAAAAAAACACGCCGGCGATGCAGTTCCGTCTCCGGTCAAGCTCTCCGTGTGGTCAGGTTCTTCGGTACGTTACGTCGACGCATTTTTTCTTTCAGTGCCGTTTCCGTATTTTCGAGTATATTTCTTTCGTTCTTTTCCGTCACACGTTGAATGCAAGCGAAGGAACTCTCCGAAGAGCCCAGAACGATAAACCGATTAGGCAGAACACGTCATCCACGCTGTCGTTCTTCAAGTTGCCCAGAATTTTTTTTCTTTTTTTTTTTCTCGCAGCTTTCCACGTCGGATGGAAGGGGAAGGAGGGAGGTCAAGCACAAGGACGTCTCAAATTTGCTCCCCCCATTTTTCCTTTTTTGGGGTATTTTCTCGACGTGCTTTTCCTCGTCTCAAAACTAGCAAAATAAGAAGAGAGGGAAAAAAAAAAAAAAAAAAGGCTAGCCGGTTGAGCGACACGGAACTGCTATGTCCTCCACCAACGAAGGAGCACTGGGCACTCGCGAACCACCAACACGCTTCCAAGCCGTTTTCAACCCCCTTCCAAGAAAGAAAAACAAAAGAAACACGCCGCTACAAGTTCTAAACAATCGCACGATGAATAAGAAACCGAGCTAGCTCTACGAAGACTCCGAGCAACGCCAAAGCCACCCACTCCGCCGCCTGAGAGGAGGCAGTCCGTCGTCCCGGAGTCTTTCGGCCACGAGACGGGCCAAGCGAAAACCACGCCGGTCGCCGGTGAAAAAGGGACACCGCGCGGACCCTGGCTCGTGATGTTGGGTGGTTGGGGGGGTCGGTCCCGACAATAGGCCTAGCCCCAAAAAGGGTTGCTGTTTTTTCCTGACCCTGCCTCCTCCCCACCTCTCGTCAACCAGAGTCGTCAACTCTCCGAAGAGGCCATCTACGGAAAGCCGAGACAGCACGGAAAAATAACTCTGCCACCACCGACCGCGAAAATAAGCACGAGCGCTCTGCTTTTGCCGTTTCGAACGGAATAAATGGAGAGCTAAAAACCTAGCCCGTAATAGTGTCGAAACGCTGGAACTAATAATAAAGATTGATAATGAGAATAGTAAAAAAAAAAAAAAAATAGTCCGACACGCCGGGACTGATCTTGCGACGAACGATATGTTTGAAGTAGTGGGGGGTGGTGGCTGCATGGGCGAGGTAGAAGAAACAAGCAACAGAAAAAAAAAAAAAAGGGTCTCGGGGGTCCCATACACGCCGGTCGAGATATCGTCGCACAAAATGTAAAAAGGCGGAAAAAAAATAAAGAAAAGCTCGTGATGTTTTTTGAGGAGCACTTGCCTTCGGCGCTGCGAATATCTTCCGTACAATGCGTTGAAAATGGACGACCTTCGCTGGCGGAGGTAGCCGGCAACAACTGGTCCGGCGAAGCGGCACTGTCCCACATTGCGTCGCTCGACAAAAATACAAACTAGGAAAGAAGAAAAAAAAAAACACATCCGAGTTTCGTCCCCCCTCCCCCCCCTCCTGTCCCTCCCGAAAAAAACGAAGAGCTAAACCCCCCCACACCGGACTGCAGGGCGGAGTGTTCCTCGATTACGGAAACCAAAAAGTAATAATGATAAAAAAGGGAACTGCGGTAAGGAAAAAAAAAAGAAGCAGCCGAGGGCCGAGTGCTGCTGTTTCTTCCTGGGCCCGGGGGACGGCAAAAAGACGACGCGTTCGAGCGCGAGCCTAGTCCGGCGCTCGGGGTGTGGGTCTGCCGACTACGGGGCACCCGCAGCGGCCGCTATGTCATATGGTGCCCGTCCCCACGTCACACCCGACTCGGAGCCCCGTGGCCCTGACGCGGCGCCCGATACCGCACACAAATGGGTACGCTACCTCCGCCATGGTGGGACCTTTTCGTGGCGCCAATATCGAGTTCGGAATCCAGTGGCCTCTTCCTAGAATCTCCAATATCGGGCTCGGCACATCCATTCACACCTCCTAACCCCGTCGCCATCTTCAAAGCAGAAAACGTCCGGGCCCTGACGTCAGCCGCCGACGTCACGGGATCGCAGCAAAAAGTAGCAGACGGCACGGGAATTTTTCTTGTTGTTGTTGTTCTTTGCCTCGCTTCGCCGCCGCAGCGAGCAGTTTTTCGAGCACTTTCGACGCAAACTGACCCGGATTTTACTCTGAAAAAGACGCAATCTTTTTTTGGCGGGGCAGGGTCCTAGCTCGATTCTCGAGGACGAACTGAATGGAGGACCCCCTCGGGTTTTTGCGGTGAACCGGCTTTCCGAGAGCAAGCTGGGACCGGATTTGACGACACAAACGGGCCTACTTCCGGCCGGCCGCTTGACACGTGGATTGCTGTCTGGCTGGCTACGGGTCCGTTTTCTGCGTCGTTAGCGGTCGCTCGTCGCGTGTTTTTGACTCGGCGATCGCAGCAATCGCTATCTCTGCACGCGCAGCCGCAACGAGCATGGCCTGTACACACCAAGCCTCGCACGTACCACACGCAGCAAGTATGTGTAAGAAAAAAACAAAACAAAAAAAAAAAACGAAGAGAAAAAAAGTCAGTTGTGCCGACTCCCCACCCATATAAGGCGACCTGCCAATCCAATTTCGCGAGAAGACAGGACGTTGCAACGTTCCAACTCGAAAAATAAAAGAGAAAAATAAAATCGACGCGCTAAAAGCGACAAAAATGTGTTTAAGCTCTGTAACCACAGTCTTTAACTTTGGCTAGCTTCCATCGCGATTAAAGAATAAATAAAAGAAAAAATATACACCTCGCGGTTAGGCTTAAGCGAATCTGACAAACTGGAGCAATGCTCCTTTTATTAAACATTTTGGTCATTCCAGAAAAAAAACGACGGGGATCGTCGATAAAGCAGAAACGGAAAAAAAAAAAAAAAAAAAAGACGCGAACAAAACGACGGAAGAATGGATATCAGGGCCAACGCACAGGTGTGTGCGATCTCTCACGTGCCCGGTCCGCAGAATTGCCGAGCAGAGCAGCTGTTCAACCTTCGTCGCTAACAAATGACCGTCCGTAAAGAGCCGTCACGGCTTATGTAAGCGTCGTAAACAGCGAGGGCAGCCCTCGCGTAAAGCTAGACTCGAAATCGTACCGCGAATTAAATAATGATAATAAAAAAAGAAAATCTTATTTTTGTTTGCTGGAGGAATGGGTACAATCGAATATACGACAGAAAACGCTTCTGTTTCGAATACAGCCACTATAAACTCCAGTAACAATCAACCTAACCTAACATAACTTAATCTAACCTAAGTTAACTTAACCGAACTTTACCTAACTTAAAATAACGTCAGCAAAGTTAACTTAACTTGGCTTAAACTAATCAAACCTAACTGAACCTGACTATCTAACCTAACGAAATCAGGCATGTTGAATTGGAACCGCGCGGTAGCTGCATAAATTGCTATTCTGTAGTCGCGAGTGACGTGTTGAACTTGGTAATACGTACATATATAAATTTACGCCTCAAACTATTATTTGTGCAAAAAAAAAAAAAAATGAAGGGCTGTCTATGAAAACGTCCAACAACTTACACAAAATTCTATAATCCAACGCGAAACCGCATTTCGCTCGCTCTCTCTCTCTCTCATATATATATATATATATATATATATATATATATATATATATATATATATATATATATATATATATATACTCCCTCGTATCTAAAACATGGTGTTTGATCCGCGTCCAATCAATCGGGGACAGCGAGATAGGCGAAGCAGCGAAGTCTGCACACATCATGAATTCATTGACTGCTTTCGAAGCATTCCAAGCTTCCGCCTCAAAGCAGGCACTAAGCGACGACTAAAGCGAAGGAAGACCACACACACACACAGACACACATAAAAATATAAAAACCGAACATCCCAACCCCATCCACGCGACGTCACGGACCAAGTGATCGTTGATGCAAAACTTCCGATCAGGGTAGATATACGAAAGCGTCGATGTAGCACGTCGCCAGCGTACGTCGAGAAGGACACTTAACTCGGCAAAAACAAATAAGCAAATGCAGAAACGAGACGCGACATTTGAAGAAAAAGTGCTCGAGTTCGCGCACCACACGTGATCGTCTTCCCCGCAACACACACTTACCGTGCAGAGGAGCGACATTCGCAGGGGAGCGGGCGGGAGACTTGAATAAAATCCGTCTTCGCGGCGATTGGGCACCATCTCGTCGTCCTCCGAGCACTCCCGATTATGTAGCACGACGACGCACGCACCGTACCACTTCCCACGCGTCAAGATCGCTGCGCAACAGCCGTTTTTAAACAAAAGGATGTCCCGAGCCGCGTTTACACATCAACGAAGCCGCTGCGTTCGACTGGCACCCCACGCGACCGCTAGGTGGCGTAGCAATTGATTCCATACGGAACCGTTCGTTTGTTCCACTCACGACGTAGAGTTGGGCATCTCACACTTTGCAGTCGGAAACCCGACCATGACGCAATAGTTCCATTCAACTTTCGATGCGAAGGGTAAGTAGGGTGACTAAGAGTAACCAACTATAACTCGCCAAGAAGGACGCCTTCGTTTATTGTGCGCTCGTAACACCAACAACCCCGGGCTGCTGTATAATACCCGTGACGTCACTGCAACGCTACCCAAAGCTCAAATAAGCGGGGTAGGTAAGGGTCAGCCACTGTGACTCCGAAACCCGAACGAAGAGCAGTTACAGAATCGAACGCACTCGTAGCTTTCCCCACCCTCCTCCCCCTCTAATGTTTATTTTCGTCTGCAAACGGCAAACTGCACGAAACCAACGAAACGCTGGGAATGATGGCGGACGGACGCAGTGGGTGGCTCTGCTGCTGAGTGGTTTGTTTTCCTTTGCGTTCACTGTTTTTTTTTTTCCTTACGCGTTTAGTCCCGTTTTTTTTTTGTTTGTTTGTTTTGCGCAATGTCGTTTGTTTACGCATATCCGACGAGCGTCTGAAAACGGGACGGAAGCATCGCCGGCGAGGAAGAATACAGCCCGGACGAGATGATACCTCGGACGGTAAGCAGACCACTCCTAAGCCTAATTTCGGGAGGCACGAACACCGTGCACAGCATCACCGATCTTTGAGCCGCGGAGACCGGTGATGCGAGACCCGCTCACGAACGCGAGTATACCGAGCGCCCTTTCCGCTTCTGTGACGAAGAGCGCTCGTGCAGCAGCCGTGCGCGCGTGAGTTAAAAATAGCTGCGAGAAAAGGAGCTCGTGCAAGCTCGTCGCAAAAAACAAATAGCCCCCGGCGACTGCGCTCATGCTTTTCTCTTGCAGACGACGGATGTGTTCTTAAAGTTCACCATGACTCGTCTAAAACAAACAAGAACCAACAGAAATAAGAAAATAAAACAGCAATAAAGAAGGAATCTAGCTTACAGTTGCCTTCGCCTAACATCGCGATACCATCCCAAAACATCGCGACTTTCGGATACGAGGTAGTGACGCCGGTGAAAATTTTCTGTCCAGGTCGTAGCACTCGCGGTCGGTAAACTTTACTGGAAACGAGATAACGCCTCTCGACGCTTCGCAAGGGTGAAAGCAAAGGGAGCAGCTCGCAAAATCAATATGCATCGATATACACGTCAAAACGAATCAAAGCATCCCCGGGAGCCGGTATCTTCGATCTTCGAAATAGCCGCCGTCCAAGCAAAGCATATTCCGCCTGCATCACCTTTGTAAGTTAGTTTTTGAAAAAAAAAAAAAAAAAGAAGAAAAAGTTTGTTTAGGAGGTCTTGTTTGCATGAAACAATCGACCGCATCAAGTTGCACCTGTTGCAATCAGCAACACCTGCGCAATTAAAAATGGCTGGAGCGAGGCAGGCTTGCGTTTTGACTTTTGATCGAACGTCTTTGAGGTGCGTGGAGAGTTGACGAGCTTCTGGTACGTGGACCAGAATCCGATCAAAACCTATTTTCGTCTGAACCGAAAATTGAACCGGAGCCACATTTGCAATGAATTCTGGGCCAGGTGTGCTGCACACCGCTCAAAATCTCCATTACATAGTACTAGGCGACACATTGTTTTCAAAATAAAAAGCTTTCTGGGCACTGCAAGAATTCTGGCTTTTAGGCATTTTTCTCGGGTCCAGATTCGTTGTACATGTATTGCAATCCAGCTTATAGGCCAGTGAATATTTTTTTTTTTTTTATAGTTCATTCGATCGCATATATGAAGCAGCAACCCTAAGAATATTGAAAAGGGAATCTCCTATCCAACACATTGGGCCATTTAGAGAAACATATCACATGAATTCAAGGAGAGACTGTACTTTGCTCTATTTGACCTTGGTCAGCTTCTGAAATATCTAACATCCCACAATTTTAGTTCCTAATATTTACTGAAAAACATTCTGGACGTTCTGTAGAAGTAAACCATTCACAAAAGTTAGGGTCAAGTGACTGTTCCTATCTGATATAAAATGCAACTGTCACTTCCTCCGAGTTTTAAGCTTTAAGTTCAGTATAGTGCTTTCGAGTGTGGTCAGTGAAGAGAAGTGTTCTACCTTTCCAAAAGTATCTACCCATGTCAAAAATTACACCAAGCTACCATAGTAAGTGAATGTGAAGGCAGAGAAGCTAAGGTGGACATCACTAATAGTCTTTCTAAAAGTTAAAATATACTGATCTGGCATGATGGATTGTCTTTTCTTAATTTTCCAGGTACAATAATAATGATCCTACCAACTTACAATATTCTTAACTGATGGATGAGAAAGCATCATAATTAACTATGCTCGTATTAAGTGTAAAAAAATAAAGCAAGACCCTGTTTTGCTATCCTAACAAACCCCCCCCCCCCCCCCCCCCAAAAAAAAAAAAAAAAAAGACCAGTCTTTTTAGTGGACGTTTGTTAGGGCAGCACTAAGGTGTGTTGTGAAAAGAGCTACCAAGGATATAAGACCAGTGCATAATGTTCTTCGTCTACCCTTCGTGTGTGCAAACGTTATCCTGTTCTAAAGTCCATGCTCATTAAGGTACTGCGGTGGGCTAGTTGGTTCATACTTAGTGTTTTAACAGCGCTCGTCCTGTCCTCTTCTCTTCTCTCTTCCTGTCGTCTTTGCGCTGTTAAAACACTAACCATGCTCATTGTTTGCACGTTTAGGCCCGTCTCTCAGTTCTGACACTGAAGTCTTGCACTTGCCAAGAACAGTGCACTTCTACACCTACCAGCCAGTGGGGGGGTTTATGAAACCCCACTGAGCCGTCACCCTGCATTATTACCCTGTTCTGAGGTAGCTTGTGTAATCACTGGAAGTTACCCAAACATTTGTTGCATTACTTATCCTGTTATTTACCAGCACTTGGTTTACAGTATTTTAAGTTAAATTATTAAAATAATATAAAACTATGAAAATGTCTTTTTTTTATTTTTTTTTTACATTGTACACTTCTAAATGCACAGCACTTTTTGAAATGACACTTTCTAGTGTACTACTTCATTGTACAAATAAAAAAAAATGTGGAGAAGCAAAAATATAATGTCTGTGGCACCTTGGCATATACGGGCCCTCCTCGTTTACCAACAGTATAAATATTCGGTACAACACCATTATAGTATAATGATAACATTACAGTGCAACAATAATGATAACCATACTTGTAACTGTAACATGCAATGTTATTGTTGCATGATAACCATAGTTTCCTGGGGACCACCTTCCGAAATCTGCGGGATCTTTATTTGGTGGCATCACCTTTAATAACTGCCTTAATGATGCCAGCATTTTACCATTTCATTACCAGGTAATTATTTACCTGTATATATATTTATATATATATATTTTTTAACCACAGGCAGAACATAGCTTACATGCAAGTGTTGTTCTGGCTGTGGCAAAAAGAAAAAAAGGAAGCTCCTGCACTAACAACTTGTTCGCATTTTGACTCGATGAAACACATTGTGACTTGACTACCGTAAAACTAAAGTTCCGCGTTTTCGGTTTTTATTTTTTCAAAATTTGGCATACTTTTTTCGTTGTTTATTTAAAAATTGAATTTTCGTTTTTTTTTTTTTTTTTTTTTTTTTCAATGTATATTTATGTCCACGCCGTCTTTTTTCGGTGAATATGAAATAAACACCAATGGACACCGGGTCAGATGATCCTTGCAGCTCTGATATTTGTGATCACTCAAAGAATAACGGCACAAATACATTGAAGAAGAAATGGACACTTTTGGCAAATGTGTGCAACTGTAAAAGAAACAAGAAAAAAACACGGAAGTACAGACAAGTCAGATATGAAGCCTATGCTTAAAAAACATGGAACTTCACCTTCTGTACATCAGGATTATGTGATCTTATTATAGTAAACACACATACTTTCCCAGGTTCTCATTGATCCGCACTCTTTCTTTCCTGTTAATATGACCCCCCTGAGCTTCGAGAATAACACTGGGCACTGGCAGGCTGAGGAGGTGAAGCACTGCCTGAGCCAAAATCGGCCAATCAACCAAATCTGACCGCCAAAAGAGACACGGTGCAACGTTTTGAAGCACAATATATTTCGTGTACTCACTAAACTCTGGCTGCAGAGCTTGCATCATGTCAGCCTCCCTTACAACGAGTTTGAAAATTGTGCTCGTACATGGCGAAGTCATGGGGCATTTCGGACTTCACGTTCCGATCAATGATGCGCACATTAAACCATAACGTTGTGATGGCATCCGTGTATGCCATATACAGGTTCGGACACGTTTCGATAGACAGTGTCGTTCCACTTTTTTGGACTGGAAGGTCAAAGTGGCCTTTTTTGGTTAACACCAAATTTTAAAAAATAGATTCTATGTACTTTTATTTTTTTTTTATCGGTTGAAACCGAAAACACTGAACCTACAAACTGACCTTTTTCGGTAAAAACCGAATTTCCGAAAATAGATTCGGCGTACTTTTATCGTTCTTTATCGGTTTAAACTGAAAAACCCGAACCCTACGTAAAACGCAGAGCAAGCACCCACACTGGAGATAATCGCAAAAACGAAAATGGGTGCTCATTAGGTTGAAGAGCAAAAAAGCAGAAGGGGCACACGGTAGGGTAGGCCCTTGGTTGATAACACAGAATGGTATAGGAGTGGTACGGGCGTCTAAACTTTAAAGTGGCCACATCACTCTCGTCGAGCCTGCTTTGTGCAGGTGGTCTCACATGGAGCTCTGCCACTTTGCACCGACGCATGCATGTAAAACTTCACCGCTTATCACTTCGTTCTGGGACAAGCAGCCAACGCGGAGAAGCAACTTGGTTGGCTTGTACGTTTACTGGGGTGGGCGCTCGATACTCTAAACGATTTAGTAATTTTCGCGAATATTGCGACTCGGAAAATGTTGCAAAAAATTTCTCATGCGAATATATCATTATCATAACGTCCACGCTAACGAATATGTAGCGCAGTGGTTCTCAGCCATTGATGTTTTGGGGACCCCTTGTGGATCGGTAGAGATATTGGAGGACGCCGTTCATGGTGAGGGGTAGGTAAATTCTTTATGTTAGGCACAGAGACGTGGTTGAATAGTGACGTCACTAGCAAACTGCTTCTCAATCCAAGTTATTTTGTATACCGTAAAGATCGCACTGAACGCAGAGGAGGAGGTGTTTTGATTGCTATTAAAGGCTTAGAGTCCTCCGCTGTAGAAGTTGCCACTAGTCTTGAACATGTTTGGGTCAAATTTAAAATATTGTATCTAAAATGTGTATTGGGTGTATGTTACAGTCCCCCCAGCACTAGGAGAGACTTTGTTGATAAACTTGGTGCCAGCCTAGAAGTGTTTTTGATCTATTTGAACAGCATTACTATTCTAGCAGGCGATTTCAACTTCCCCGGTATAAACTAGGTTGATGGTACTGTTCTTTCTACCTTTCTGGATTTGGGCTTCATCAAAAATTGCTGAGCCAACACACGGCGATTCAGCATTAGACTTGTTTTTTTATTACCCATCCTAAACGTATCTCTTCCATACATTTCTTACCACAGATCTGTGATCATGCCCTCATAACAATCACTCTCAAGGTAAAGGTCCCAGAGAGACAGACGACCCCAAAAACAATCTGGGATTACCCAAAGGCATATCTAGAAGGTCTTGATTCCTCTCTCCTCCGGGCATTCGCAGGTTTTAAAACCTTTTTCAATGATCGTTCAGTCGAGGCCAATTGGACAGTTTTCAGGGATGCACTGCTTAGCTCCGTGATTCAGTTTATTCCTAAGAAAATAATTACCTCAGACACATCTCGTCCGTGGTTCTCAGTGAAAATAAAGTGAATTCTAAAGAAGCAACATTTATACCGTAGGGCTGAAAACGACATGTGGCTTCAATTTCAAGCGTTCTCCAAAGAATGCAAACATGACACTTAGTTAGCAAAGCAAAGGTTTTTCAACAATGATCTCAGGAAAGTACTAGCTGAAAACTCCAAAAAGGTTCGGTCTATTATCAATCCTACTCCTCGCGGCGCCACTCTCCCTACTCCAGACCCGCAAGATCACTCATTATCATCTGCAGTGACTGCCCCTAATTTTAACGCACATTTCGGTGACATCTTTACACGTAAAACTTTCCCAGTGCCTTCCTGACCTAGTTTTGAATCCCCAACGGACATGCAGGATGTTTATCTCTCTATAGTCGGTATTTTGAATGGTATTGATCGCCTGCCCCTAAAATCTTCCCCTGGCTGTGATGGAATTAACTCGACTTTCGAAAATGACGAAAGATACATCCACTAAATGTCTGCTTCTTATTTTTGAACAATCTCTAGCTCTAGCCCTTTCCCAACTGCCGTCTGATTGGCCAAATGCGAACATAGTACCCATCTTAAATTAGGTAATCCAAATGAGCTAACTAACTACAGGCCTATCTCACTGACTAGTGTATCATGCAAAATTTTAGAGCACATTGTTTTCAGGAACATAATGTCACATTTGGATAGTAACATCTGGTTGTTCCCTAATCAGAATGGATTCCGTAAACAGCCTATCTTGTGTTACTCAACTATTCAAACTCGCCTACAATCTTCGTAGTCACATGCACTCTTTGAAACAAACTGATGCAATATTCATAGACTTTTCAAAAGCCTTTGACCGTGTTCCTCATACCAGGTTAATATCCAAACTTTCCCATTTAAATGTAAATAACAATCCTGTCTCCTGGATTAGGGCTTTCTTGTCTAATCGCACCCAATCTGTCGCCGTCAATAATACCACTTCCTCTTCATTGGACGTCATCTCTGGCATCCCTCAGAGTTTGGTTCTTGGCCCTGTTCTTTTTCAAGTTTATGTAAATGACATTGCTTCTTCTTTATCTTCCTCCCTAGTACTGCACGCTGACGACATTGTGCTCTATCGCAAAGTTTCTTCCTTTGGGGATTGTAGAATCTTACAAGAGGATCTAGGAAAACTAACAACTTGGTGTGACTCTTGGCTCATGACGGTTAACCAGGATAAGTCCAAAATAATGTCATTTTCCAGATAAAAGTAAGGTCTGTTTTTCATATACTATTTCATCTCGCGAGCTCGAAGGGGTGGCCACATTTAAATACTTAGGAGTGTACCTCGCTGAAGATCTATCACGGAAGTGTCACGTCAACTACATCTGCTCTAAAGCTAACAGAACATTAGGATTTTTAAGAAAGCTTGTCTGCCTCGCCGACTCACATGTCAAGCGTTCAGCCCGTACCACATTGGTACGGACTAAGAAAAAAGTTAGAATACGTATCTATCATAGGGAACGCTTATCAAATATACCTCATTAACTAACTTGAGGCTGTCCAGAACCCGCAGTTATTCCCGGAATAGCGTTTCTTCTTTAAAAGAGTCCACATTTCTCCAAACTCGACACTCGCAGAAAAAGTGACCGGCTCTCTTTCATGCACAAAGTGTACTATAACCCATGGTCACCTAGAACATTTATTTCCCCGGCCCATCATATTTCTTCTCGCATAGGTCATCCTTGTAATGTTGAAGCCATTTTTTTTTCCAGAACTAACGCCTACAAATATTCACCTCTCCCACTATGCATTTCTGATTGGAACAGTCTGCCCTCTTGCTTAGTGATAACAAGTGATTACAATTATTTCACGCAGGGGGTTGTTCAGTTGTTAGAATAATGTCTGTATAAAGACGCTTTTTAGAGGCAGCTCTTAGGCGCCCGTTTCTGTGTTGAGCGGCATCAACGTAACCGCGCGCGTTGCATTATGGGACGCCACAGTTTTCCCGCTAAATTTAGCGGGGAAACTGAATTGGTGTTGCGGTCATATGATGTCGATTTCCCCACTAAATTTAGCGAGGAAACTTAACCTGCTAAATTTAGCGGGGAAATTTTCGCTAAATCTAGTGGGGAATTTTGTGAAAATTTCCTGCGAAATGGGAGGGGAGGGTACCGAGGGGGAAGAAGGGCATAACCTCCTGTCCTCCTCCCCAAGAGCTGTACTCTAATTTCGCAATACAGAATTGTAAACGTCTCATTTTTTCTTCATGTCCTTATTTGGTTTTTTCCCCCAATTTTATTATTAACCATGTGACTTTAATGTACCCCCCTTATGTAATGCCTCTTCTAGAGGCTTCTAGAGGTCGCCGGAGTCGCAAATACCATTCCCGTGCCCTCCCCCCCATCCCTGCCATGCAGCCCTAGGCCCCGGTCAGAGACGCGTGCCCCGCCGCGAGGGCCCCGCGAGGCATGGCGGCGGCGGCACCAGCGGCGGCCCCCGCCCCGCCCCCCAAGAAGGGGAGCTACCCGTCGAGGCAAAGGCGCTTTGGCCCGGCCCCCCTGGCCTCCTTCGAGGACCTCCCCACGGACGACCAGGACAGCAGCCCCGAGGGGGGCCGGCACGGGGGAGACCCCTCTCCCGACGGCGGCCAGCTCGCCAAGAGCCCCAGCCTCCAGAGCCCCGACACCCTCGTCTCGTCGGAGGTGTCCACCCCGCACGTACGTCTCCTGTGCCCTCCTTTTCCCGTCGGCGTTGCCGTCGACTCGGAAAGTGTCCGTTTCGCAAGCTCTTGGCGAGGAGACCCGACCGTGAAGCCACGGTCGCGCTGGTAATCCGTCGTGCAAAAGGTGGTCTGCGGATGCTGTCTGAGCCGCGTTTCTTCCCTGTACGGCGGTTCAATGAAAAACTGTGCAGTCATTTTCGAAGCATACGTGTGTACCGAGCGAACGTGCCTCGAGCACTCTCGAGGTGTGTCCGTAGATAACTGTCGTTCTGTCTGCGGCGAACACCGTTTTTTTGTGCGATGTACGAGCAGCACGACAGTGGCCCGAGGGGCGGTTTGTTGGCTCGTTTTCCACGGAGCTGGGTGCCCAACGTGACGCCTCCTGACTGGATCCTTTACGTCGTCTTCCTCCATCGCGGGCAGGGCGCAGATTGAACGCAAGTGGTGCGTCGGCATTCGGCGGGGGACTCGCGTTCCGCAGACCCGTCGCTAAACGCGCGGCGCCGTTGTCGGCACCGAAGGAATGCCAAGACGTCTAGGTACGCCACCCGTAGAGTTAATACGACGGTCTGGGGGGGAAAGGACCCGTGGCTCCCGCGCATTCGAGCCGCTATGGAACAACGGGGTGTAGACGTGGACGTCGGTGGTCCCAACGGGCCCGTGCCGCTGGCGACGCCCTAACGTGTGCAAAGAAGCAGAAGAACGTCGTCTATAAGGTCTGTACTCGGTTCTTTTCAGTTTGCTTTGCAGGAGAACACTGGAACCGTGCATTGCATAAAAATAAATAAAGTTGACGAGCGCTCGAGCAACTTCAACTAGTTGCGGCAAAACGAACGCGCCTAACCTTTCGTCTGCTTTCTTTCTCCACTCTTTGGTCGCTCTCTTTCTCATTCTTTCTCTCGGGATGTCGACGCTCTAGATTTGCCGCTTAATGCTCCCATCTTTACATCCCCCCCAACAGAGCCAGTCGTAGCAGACTATAAAGGCGACAGAGCGAAATCGGGCAAGGGCATGCAAGCAACTGCGCTGCTCTCCCGCTCCGTCGGCCGTGGTAGATGTTATGGGGGCAAGGAGGAACGTACAAAACTTTGTGCGCGATGTGTGGAATTTTGCCGAAGGTCTGTCAGTGCCTCACCGATTGAACGTGAAGGCCCGTTCAACCGACTTAGCCACACGGCGTGTGGCTAAGTCGGTTGAGCTTTGCATCAGAAACACAAACAAGCAGTTCTTGTTGCCCCCATGGGTTTAGTCCTCGAGTTAGCCACTACGGGTGCGACTGGTTGGAGCGTTTTCCCAACAGCGTTTTCCAACAGTTCATTTCACGTTATGACGGACCGAAACGGACGGTACAAGCCGTCGGACGAGGAGAAGGGCTCCTTGTCCGACGGCATCCTCTGGCGTCCGCGATAGTTCCGAGGTAATCAATCTTTGATGCCGATGATCTTAATGGAGAAATCGGCCATGTGTGAACATAATGTTGTGCCTTTTAGGATGCTTAGAGCCCATAGATTGCGTTTTGATCATAAAGAGACCATCACAGAAAGCGGTTTAGTGCCCCTTTAAGTGTGGCAAGCAGTTTGCAATCACGTTCGCAACCTGCTCCAGCCTTTATGAACATGAAGGATGTTTGGTGATTCCTAAAAAAAGCTACCTTCTCTCTTCTAGCGTGCGCTAGGGCCATTGAATACTTCCAAAGTACCGAGACAGTGGGCTAGTCAATGTGGAAAGTCCGAGCAAAAACCCAACGTGCCTAAAGTTTTCCGACCTGTGGTAATTCACGGGCCGTTCAAAGTTGCCGTGCGTACACACGTTACGTATGTTTATCGGAGTATTTTTCTTCTCCCAGCCGACATCGACCAATTGGAAAGCTCGGATCGCTTATTGTTTTGGTTCAAGCGGATGCTGTGGAGAGCATTTGCTGGCTCTAGCACACACTTTGAACTGGCTCTCTACATGAAGTGGGGCAACCCTGTAATCGAGAAGCGAGACGACTCCGACCGCATGGAAGAGCCGTTGAAAATCGATAGTTTTTTTACTGATAATTTTGACATAAATAGTCACTTTGATTTGTCGATGGGAAGTGCTCCGAGTCGACAGGCACAAGAGAAGGAAAGTATGAAATGGTGTCTAATCTGCAGGTGGAGAGCGACGGTGACTCGCACATGACGCTGACGCCCTGCGAACCCTCGAAGACCCCGATCGACGTCGTCGCACCAAACGGATCTGCCTCCTCTCCCATCTCAAGCCTGGAAGCGGGCAAGCCTCTGTCCCCAGTTGGGGCGGCCCCGAGGGAGCAGTGTCCGGCGGCTGCCACGGCGAACGTGACGGCCCGGACGGTGGGGGGCGGAGATGGCCACCAGAAAAAGCTCTCTTCTGGCTCCATCCTCCTGACCCCGCAAAACGAAACCGCCGACACGCCGACGACGGGTGAAGACGGGCACAAGAAGAAGCTCTCCTCGGGATCCATCCTCCTCACACCGCAGCATGAAGAGGCGACATCGCCGAACGCTGACGGAACCAAGCGCAAGGGCTCTTGGACTGACATCTTCCGCAGTCGAAGCAGGAGCCGTAGCCGCAGCCGATCTCCCCAGAGCTCGCCGCACCGCAACCCGGCCGGCACCCCCACGTACACCCCTGACTCTGCGCCGAGGGACTCCGGCAAGACGTCGGAAAAGTCCAAGAAGAAGGACGCCGGGAGCGGCGGAGGAGGATTCCTCTCGTCGCTGCTCAAGCTCGGCGGCCGCAAGTCTCCGCGGAGCAAGACTCCGTCTCCTCCGCGGACTCCGCCATGCATCCCGCCGCGCCTTTCCATCACTGTTCACGACGAGGACGCCATCCGAGAGTTTGTGCCGCAGGCTACCTCGGAGGAAAAGGATTCGAAGAGAGACCGCGGGGAGGATGAGGAGGCGCCGATAGAGGAGGCGTCGCCGTCAAAGAGGCCTCAGGCCCTCGAGATCCAAACGAGGGCCGAGATAGCCCCGGAGCTAGTGGAACAGTTCCACCATGCCTTTTCGCAAGACCTGGAGGAAGAGCGCAGTCGGGACCCATTTGAGAACGCCAAGACGTGCTTTCTGGAGCGGCCCTGCCAGTCCCTGGCGGACATCCCCAGTGCCAGCGCCAGCCGGCGCAACAGCGACCGGAGGGAGGAGTCCCCTCCTCCAGACGACCACGTCTCCTCGGAGTCTGAGCTGGGGTTCGAAGCCAGCAGCAGCGAGCGGGTCAAGCTGAAGGTCTCCAAGCAGACAAGCCAGGACGAGTTTGAGTCAGAAACACTGCTCGCCCAGGACTCCGTGGAGTGCGAGGACTTCCTGATGGTGTTTTCCCCCGCGACGCCCGCCAAGAGCCCTGTGCGGACACCCACGCGCAAGCAGCGGCTGGAGGTGGTCACCATCCCCATCGAGCGGCCCCGCAGCACCACCCCCATCAATGTGGCACCCCTCGAGGCCTTTATCCATGGCTCGGCCGCTTCTCCGGACCCCGCCGCGTCGGCGACGGCCGAGCGCGTCGAGAAGATCAAGCTGTTCCTCCCCGGCGAGCAGTTCTCGGCGCGGGCCCCCAAGAGCCCGCGCCGCAGCTCGCTCAAAAGCTGGCTCAATTTCTGCGAGGAGGGCCTGCAGAGCCCCCGCGTCCGGAAGCGATCTCAGAGCGGAGGGGACGACGCGGACAGCCCCGCGGGGTCGCCAGGCGAGGGCAGCCGCTTCTTTCCCAAGGGAGAGCGGACTCCGAGCGACGACGCACACTGGGTTGCCGCCGCATTCCGCGACGATGCGTGTGCCCCCAGCGGCGGCGACGGAGGTAACCCTTTTGAGCGCAACGCGGCGCCGTGCGAATGCGAGTGCCGCCTGTGTGACTGCGAGTGCCGCGGCTGCCCGTGCAATTGTCACTTCTTCTCGGCCGACCTGCCCCACGACGAGACGGGCGCGCGGGCCGGTCGGAGCAGCGCAGATAGCTCGCCCTCCAAGGACTGCGACTGCGAGTGCCACGCCAAGGTGGCGGCCGCGGCCAAGGCGCCGGCGGACTTGTCGTTGCGGCTGTCTGGCAGTTCGTCGTCGGCCGTGACGTCCCCGGACAATTCGTCGGCGCCAAGCAGCTCGGGCACCGAGCACACCTCGTAGAGGCGACCTCGACCCCCCCTCCGGGCCTCGGTTTTGTAGTCTGTGAGTACACCACCCCCCTTCACGCCTGCCACCGTCTGTTTGGCGAGGGCGCCGTCTTTTAGGATCTTCTCGTACACGTGCCCGTGGAACGCTGCTCTCATTGTCCCGGCATGTCGCTGCATGTTTTGTTCGTGTGTTGCACTTGGCAAGCTGCTCAACGTGCTCGCATTTGCTGCCAGTCGCGTCGATGTGGTCTTTGTTTGCAATGTTTTTCGTTTTAGAGAATAATTTATTTTGCCTCCTTCTTCTGGTCACTACTTATTAGGAATGTGCAAACTAACTGCCAGTTCGAGTTGAATGTATGCTGTAGGAGTGAGAAAATGCAACATATTAAAAAAACTTTGTTCTTATTACGTGAATGAGTATATCTTTTGTTTTCTTAGCCAGAGTGCTGGATTAACAGTGCAAGTAACACACTTCATGTTGCATCTTTCAGTCAAGCCACGGTACGTTTTTCAGCTTCCCACACAAAAATTTGGAGTGATACCTGAAAGGGCGTGTGTTGTATCGTCGAAACATGGATAACTTTTCGTCAACACACGTTTTACGGACGTTAGAATTGAAAGAGAGGCTTCCACACCATTCAATGATAACGACAGTGAGTACTCTGTCGGATTCCCTGGGTTCTCGATCAGAGGTTCCAAAACACCTCCATGTAATAAGCTAGTCTTCCTGTTAAACGAAATGTATGTCGATGTGATATCAAGATCAAGACGCCACATTCAAGAGTATAATATGGAAGTCACGCAAGATAGGCTTTTGAAATACTTCTTGCTGCCTGTTGACAGGCGGTGCAATCCGTAAAGAACACGCGCATATAATGACATCTTCGTGATTTGCCTTGATTTGACGCAAACCGTTTAACACAAGGGTAAGAATTTTAGTTACCGTCTGCCAAGGACAACAGACTTTCCACTTATTTATTTATTTCGGTATGCTCCTGGGCGCAGAGGATACACCCGAGATTAAAGAGCACACGGCAGAAGCCGTGCCAGCACACATTTCCCTCGTTACAGACCCTTTTCAAAACTCTGTGCCATCCAATAGCAATCACGGAGACTTAAAAATGCTTTTACAGTATTTATGTAGTTTATTATTACATTACCCACCCCCTCTAAGAAATATACCTTTTTTTAAATGTGCTTTACTAGAAATGAATGTCATAAAATAAAATTTTCACAATTTTTTTTTTTTAGCGCAGTATATAGGTTGCAAGGCTTGTTTTGAGTATCGCGACATGCTTCTATTTAGAGGCAATGTACCGAAACAGAAGCAGTATGTTTTGGAATCGCTTGTCGTTAAAAAAAAAAAAACCTTTGGGACGTAAATACTGCGCTGAAAATTTTTTCGGAGAAGTTAGTTTTCCGAGATCGCCTGCGATAGACCAATCTCACCAAGCGTTTGGCACATGCGTGACGCCGCCATAACTTTAGTTCGCGGGAGACAGAAGGCCGTGTATGCACGAGGGCTCGTGCTGTCTCGTGCTCCACACGTGCAGAACTCCAGCAGGTTTGTCGCACGTGTGGAAAGACTAAAGACCCCTCGATGCATTGCGGCAGTGGTAGCAGAGTCAAACTGGCTGGTGAGATCGGTCCATCAACAAAAACACATTTTTGGTGGGGGAAGTTCAGCGTCTCTAGAAGTGATTTCAAAGCATGCTTCTATTTTGGGTCGACATGCCGAAATATCAGAATCGCTCTTGGCTCAGAATGTGCCTCCCTATGTAAATATTTAACGCAAAAATTTTTTTCGGTGAATGTTAGTTTGGTGACATAAATGTTCTATGTACAATTGCGATACGTTAAAATACGAACGACGGAGCACATGACGTTCTGTACATGCTGCGCAGCCTGGCGACGGGCTAGGGAAGGTTTTACATGCGCAGTAATGCACAGATACAAGGATTCACGTCCAACTATGATATGCCTTGACGTGGTCTTGGACCATCGCTCAGAGTGTGAGCACTTGACTTGGCGGGCCGCGGTGCTAGGGGCCCGTTCGCGCCACCGTTATCTTAGCTCCCGGCTGCGTGGTGTGGCTGCGGTGCACCGTGACAAAGCGTTCCCATGCCAAGCTAAAGCGCTTGCACACTGAGCGACGGTCAAGGTGTATCGTAGTTGGACGGGAATCCTCGTATCTTTGGCCTTAAGGCCCGTTCACACTCTTGCGACCGAGTTCGACCGAGAGAGACCAGACCGGTTTTAAAGCCTCTTGCGATCTCTTAGGACCAGCTCCGCTGCAGCGGAGCTGGTCTTAAGAGATCGCAAGAGGCTTAAAAACCGGTCTGGTCTCTCTCGGTCGAACTCGGTCGCAAGAGTGTGAACGGGCCTTTACTACGCACGGGCAACCTTTCCCATCCCTAGCCCGCCGCCAGGCTGCGCAGTATAAACAAAAAGCCACGCGCTTTTGTTCGCCTTTCAATGTAGAGCGATTGTAGCTCCGGCATCAGTTTGAGCGTTTTCAACTACACATTTTTTTCTAAAGGAGCAGAGGAAACTAAGCCTGGAGCAGCAAATACATTTCTCGAATAATTGTTAATCATTGAATACGATAAAACCGAAACTAACCTGCAACTTTACTGGTCCACCGTCATGTTGCGACGTCGGAGGTTGTATAAACATAGGCACGCGGGCAGCTCGAGCCCGTTTCGCCTGGCGTCGGATGCCGGCAAATGTTCCGAGATTTTCAGGGCGAGATTTCGGACGATTTGCCGTTCGCATTCGATCTGCCAGCATCGCCTCCGAGGGGACCTCCCGTGGGAGCTGCATTTGCGAACCGCCGACACGTGGACCCAAATGCCCTCTTCAAAGCAGGACAGCATGGGAGGTTTTATTTGCTAGCAAGGTGCGAACTGTTTTCTAGCACGACGCGAACGCTAGCAGCCGGCATTTGCGTCGGATTGCTCTGACCCTTTTCCGTCAAAGAGGCTTCTCGGTTCGAAACCAATGAGATATGTCGCTCTGCTGCATTTTTTCGTGGTGTTATTGCACCCCACAGCCCATCACCGATTCCCCCCCTCCCCCCTCCATCGCATGCCTCAAACAGCCTAAATCGAACGCATGACGCAAAACCACAGATGCTCACTATCCCTACAATGCACGATGCCGCAGAGTAGGAAGCATCGTCCGCTCTCGGGTACAACATTTGATGTTGCGAGTGCGTGCCCTGCTCGTTGTTGCCAGTAGAGCAGCAGCAAGTGATCTGGAGCTGTACGCGTAAACTTCAAAATTTGTGTTCTGGAAAGGAAATGAATATGCTGATTAAATATTTCCTAGACCACGCTCATGGGTGGATATTTAGTGCACGGTGAAAATTTTATAAGAATCAATGACCACCAATATTTCGCCGGAGGCACTGTCTTCAGAATGAAGCCCGATTCGCACATTTGCGTCGGTTGAATCGATGGTATCGCAAACGACAACAATGATCAAGGTGGCCGTGGCTCGTGATTGCGTCCCGAAGTTACTTCTTTTGTTGCTTGCCACGTTGTCTGCGGGGAATGCGTGTCCCGGTGACTCGGTCGTTGCTGTCGTTTCGGTCGCTTTGAATGCAACTAATGCAACTGTCGGAACCGGGCTTTGGGTGCACCCGATTTCACCCAATCGGGGCAGCTTACAGGCACACCTTTGTCAGAATTCCTTCTTTGCTGTCTGCCACGAGTCTATGAGAGCTACCTGACTTCAGAAAAAACACGGCAGTGCTGAACGGCCGTTCTATGTCACCATCGTAGATAAGATGGATGGATGGATGGATGGAATACAGGTGCCCTGCCATATAGACAAAATATTTGGGGATGAACTAGGTAAATATGCGCATTTTTACTTGTTTTTACGAATTACTTGCGTTATAGACTACTGTTTTTTGGTTATGGAGACGTCCACATTGACGAGACATTGTTGTACCCTTTGTAACGGATGGCAGTTTGAACCACAAAGTCACCTAGGATGTTCGATCGACCTTAGACGGGGTGGCCGGTCGGACTTTGGGAACGGGTCTGTTGGTGCCCAAGCCCGTGTGGTGTTCCCCTTTTTCATGCTTGTTTGTTGCTCTCTCTGCACTCCTACCCATTGTGTTTATGGTGTTTGTTGCAGCACCTATCGGGTCTGGTTTCACGTTTTGACGCACTACTCCAACAAGCTTAAAAATTGAGATTAGCTGCTTCCCAATACTCTCACCTGCGATGACATCAGCTACTGTGTCAGAAAAGGTTAAATCCTTTTTCTAGTCCACAAATGTGCAAAACTAATTTCTTTACAGTGTCTGCAGAGGCAACCTTCTTTTGGGTACAAGTGCTTTTATAGACTTGCCAAAATTTCTTGGGCACTTTCTGGTTTCTTTTCTTAGTCCTCCCATCGAGGGTTACTTTGAATAATCTAGCAGAATCAAGCCGTGAAAGTCTTTTTGTGAGGTTGTTACAGAACACTGGGGTTCAGCACTAACTTTCGCCTGTATCATGAACAAACAGTACGTATTGCCTCTAGTGCTTATCTCCGCACTGTGGATGAAACAAAAGTCATGACATTGCTATTCTTTCCGGAGCTCTAAGCGTAGGCAAACCTTTCGGGTTGCATTATCTGGTTACACCCTAACTCGTTCCAAGGCAGGGAAAACAATACAGCTGCTAATTTTGCATGATTTAGTAACTTTTTTTTGTAGGTGACACAGAATTATTTCTAGTAATTTTGGCTAAACTACAGTTGCTTTTGGCAGCATGTGACAAACTTTTTTTGCTGTTTTCTTACTGCTGTCGCATGCCAGTCGTACTGTCCATGCCAAGATCATTCTAGCATTTGAGAAGGGTACTTATTTACGACACAGCCAAGAAGGGAGGGTGGTAAGCTTCCAGATTTTTCGCTGGTATACTTTCTAAAGCATTGGTAGGCCATAACTGCCAATGCTCCGTAATAATATCTGGCTGAAGTATTTTTCATCGTGTCAGTGCATATCTGTCCCTTCATTTATTGATACTGCTAACCTTAAGAAAGGCCAATACAGGGTGGATGCAATAGAGTGAAAACCCAACAGCAAAGTGGAACAAAATATTCTTAGGTGTTACGTTCATCTTTTCTTGCAAAGTGGTGTTTTTTTTTTGTATTTGTGTCTGTAATACATGGTTTTAATGTTGGAGTAGGGGTTCCATATAAGCCTCCGGAGGGAGCACAATGAGGGGTTTGAACCCTGGGTGATCCCTTTTCAAAGAAGTCCTTGGAGTTTCACTCATAGCCTAAGTTGCTTTGTGCCATAAAACCCCAATACTTCCTTTCCTACTATATGACTGTCATATAGCAGTCACTTATATAGTAGCATTATTATGAAACAACAGAATCACAGCTTGTAATAATGTAAAAGTTTGGCTACCAATTCATCCTCAAAAGAAATACTGGGACAAAAATAAGTTGGAGCAGGTTTGGCAAAAGCTTGGTCCACCACCGATTTACAGGACCGTAACTTAGTTATCCTCAAGCGTGAACCATTATTGAACATAAAGAAACTTGGGACATGCATGAGCATAGAATGTCCCAGATTGCATACCTACAGCAAACTAAAAAAAAAAAAAAAGAAAAGGTTATGTACTGAGTAGAGTAGTCTTTTCTCTTACAAATAAAACTGCCAAATTAAAATGTTTCTTTTTTTTTTTTTTTTGTGCGAGAGAAATGAGTTAGCACATTGAAATTTACGCTCTGGGAATGGTCAGGCGTTTTTACTTCATGTTTTGCTACGTCAGTTGGCACTTATTTCTTAGAAATTGGTGTCATGTTCTTGTGTCAGATTGTTTCACCTTTGCACATTTAATTTATACACGACTCGCACTGCCATCAGACTAGCTGACATTGTGAAGAACTTTGCTGCCACGTGCATACCTTCTGTACCATGTATTTTGCAGCAAGCGGCAAGAACAAGTAGGAATGACTATTGGTACGTTGCATGACCTCACATGCAATCTGTGTACACTGTGAACTTCAAATTAATGAAATATCTCTGCATTTCCAACACTTTTAGGGGAGAAATTGGGTCCCATTCATTGAACGTACTGGTTGCGAACGAATAAAAGTATCTGCGAGATTACGCTTCATTGAAGACAACGGGTCATACTCGTACGAAATGCATAATGTTTGTTCCTCGTAAATCGCAGCAAAGCATCGATGTGCCAGATGCCTTTTTCTGGATCATTCTTTATGGTGATAACATTACAGCCCCTCGCATTGATGTAATCATGCACATAATGAGCTACCGATTCGGTGTTTACGACTTGGAAACATGTTTTATTATGGCGAACCAGGGGAGAATAGGAGAGGCTCAGGAAGCAGTACCCCTCCAATTCTCACGCCCTCTTTTTCGTCACCCGTACTTGCCTCCTCGCAGGTCCCACAAAACCTGTTAACAAACCGGGCATGCGGCACGTTTTTTTCGCGGCTCACAATTTGCACGTAACTGCACGTGTCTGCATGCTGATGGCAGTCAATGTATTAAACTAGTTCGAAGGACTAGAAGTCAAAGGAAAGGTAACTTTCAAAGCCACAGATCTATTTATGAGAGAGAAAAAAAAAATCATGCTTGGTGTGGACCGGCATTTAGCACGTCATCAAAGGGTGTGAGATTAGATTTGAATGAAATGAATGAACGCTGCAAAGCCTTATACACTTGTCGTAAGTGTTCCAGGCGTACCCGAGAGGTGGCACCAGTGCGTCTGCTCTTAAGCAGTCGCGAGAGATCACAACACATTTGGCACAGTCATATGCCAGTGCATGAACCAGTGCCATTACCGTAAAATACCGGGCAAGCGCCCGAGATAATCGCAAAAAAATGGAGGATGGGCGTTTGTCCGGTCATCAATTTTACATATCAATGTACTGTGCATATTTTCTCAGATCTTACAAATTTGGGAATGGGCGCTTAGTGTGGAATGGGCGGATGCGCGGTATTCTACGGTAGTGTGCAGACACAACTCGCACGCAAGCTCGCGGGATTTTAAAAAAGCCGAAGGGAAATCGGACCGGGATGCATTCTCCTGCAAAATGTTGCGGTAATATTAAAAAAAAAAAAAAAATGCCACGAGGCAATTTCAATTGCCAAAAAACAATAAAACTGACAGATCGAATAAAGGCACGGCTGAACCCTCCAAATCGGGCGGCTGCTTGCGTCATTCCGGTGTTCTCAACATTTGTAGCTAATGTAGTATACAACCCTAATGCACCTTGGAAAATAATGAGTGAAGCCCCTTGTCACTCTCAAAAGGCGAAAATAAGAAAATTTTCCCCTAGACTAACTCCACCAGTTGGATAAAATCAATTTCATTCTCCCCATGTTCCCAATGCCCGTTTTTCCTCTTTTCAATGCTTCTGCTATATGGATGGGTGGGTGGATATGTCCGGGCCCTTTCAATCGGGCGGCGGCTTGCGCCACCTAACCAAAGATTTTAATCTCGAAGGTTAACTGATCTCTATTTACGAGACATTTAGATTAAGCCTATAAAGGTATAGTTTGCGTGACGGTGACGCTTTTCACAACCCGGTGCACGCAGTTTCTGCCCTACAAATTGAAGGCAAAAAAAAAAAAAAAGTTTGTGATTAACGCAGTGAAAAAACATCGAGGGACTTTTTTTGTGACGCGTCACAAGCGCCATCTGTCGACAAGGTCGCGTAACTCATGTCGTTTGACACCCAAGATTGCGGTCCACTACGAGTGCCACGCCGTAGTCCGCGACTCAGCTGACAGATGGCGCCACAAAGCGCCCGATATTTTGTTTTCCCCCCAGCGGGTCGATAGATCGCGCCTATCCCATTTCCATCGCACGAGGGGAGCGGGTGGAAGGATTTTCTTCACGTCGCCCGTCCCCACCCCACCTCAAGAGTCGCGGGGGATGCCGGGATTCGATCTCCCGAACTCCAGTCGACGTCGAGCGCGCGGTCTCGGCTGGGTTCCTTCCGGCTGTCCTCACATATCAGGAAGAGTTGTGCCGTCTCCTTAGCCATTTCTTTTCCGCCTCGTCAGACTCTCGGGACCTAACTGGATGTGTAGTCGACGAACCAACTTGGATTTAGAAGAGCAAGGAGTGTAGTTGAAGGGGAAGGCCCAAGTGGATCGTGCGGCGCTCACCATCGCCAAAGGATGCTTCTAAGCGACGCTGACGTCAAGCTACTCCCCACTTTCTCCCCTTCTCTAGAGAACCGGTGAGAACCTCCACTTTGTGACTCCTAAGCTCGGTCTTTTTAAAGGCCTTCTCCACTGATACACTTTAACCCCGTTATCGCGGTCTTCTTCTTTGAGAACCATCGCAAAATCCAAAAACAACCGCGCACGCAAAAAAAAAAAATATATATATATGTAAAACACGTTTAGAAATGACAAAACACTCAAACAGGGAGCAAAAAAGTGAGAGGACGATGAAACGAGGTCACTGGGTCTCGACCAATCGGCAAGCGGCCACGTGACCCCGTGCGTAGCGGCGTAAGAGCCATTCCTCATGGCAAAAAAGAAAAAAAGAATCCGACGTCGGCGAAAATTTTGACGAGCAAATGTATTTCGCGTAGCCACAGACTGAGCCTGTATCGCACCTTCTATTTCTCTCTGTACGGCCATGTAGCGATGGCCGATATGTGGGTCAAGGTCGCAACCTTCCCCCTCACCCGCGAGTTTGGGCCCCTAACCGGTTTGGATCGCTCGAGTAAGAAATTATCTACGCGTATCAGTGTCGGGATCTTGCTGCGGGGGTACGGCGACCAAAGTGGACATATGGGACGTTCTAGTCCTGTGGGTGTCCATAGCCTCCGTCTATGGACAAATACAGGACTAGAACGGCAGGATGGGAAAGTCTTTTTCGAACGCACTCGAGGCTGACGAGACGCTGAAGCGTTTACACGAAGGTTGGAAGCTCGCGCAGGAAAAGGACGCAGGACAACTGAAATTCCTCCCCGGCGTTTATCTCAATTTCCATAGGATACTTCTTTTTTTCTTAATTTTCGCTACGGAACTTGAATTGTGTAACAAAAGGGTGGTTGGAGCGAGACGGATCGATAACTATTTAGACAGTACGAGCGACTTGGCAATGTCGTCCGGAGAGGTGGCGGTGCCAAGTGTGACGCGATTTGGGGGGGTTTCCCGGCGACGCTTCGGTGCTGCGCGGAGAAGACCGCCGACCGTGCTTCGCGACGATGGGCTGGAAAAGCGAGAGAGGAGGACGAGAGGGTCGTCGCTTCGGCCATTTTGCCTGTTTACATTGCGTCACACAGGCTCTCGTCTAGACGATGAAGCCGAACGATTATGCGGCCGGTGCAGCGTTTGAGCGGTCTAGCACGTGTTTGCGACGTCGCGGTTGATTTGACTTCCTCTTTTTGGTTCCGCTGAACTTGTAATCCTATGCGGCATTTTCATCTACCACTATAAGCACTAACTGCCGACCCGGTTATCATCATTTTGTTCCAAAAGAATATCTTACACGATTTTCGGGTGCCTTAAATTTTGTTCATGTGCCAAGCACTGTTTTTTTTTTTCGCCTTAAAAATTATGCTTAATACCTGTGTTTCACAGGCACTTACAAAATGTTCAAAACAAGATCCTTAAAAAAAAATGATGAACCAGAGCAGTAATGGGCACGCGCAGATTTGAAATCCCGAGCTGATTTGCCGATTTTCTTAAAGGAATTCATTCTGGAGGCCTTTAGGTGCGCGTACAACATGCCAAGAAAAGTGTCTAGAAATCACATTTAAAATAAAAAAAATTAAAAAAGACTGAACGTGCTTGTAGAAGCCGTTTCCTGTTGCGTGTTCATCGCACGCACGCGTGACATCACCCCGGAGAAACGCGCGCGGCTTTCCCGCAAGACACCCGAGTTAAGAGGGAAAGCCAGCTTTCAGTCGAAGGAAGCTCGGGAGCAGTTTGCCGCACATCCTTCCATTTCAGCCTACACCCGGATTTCTTTTGGTCAGCCCGCCCCAATCGTTCCGATTTTAATTAATCTTAGCAACTGCGCTTAAGAATCCACGCGACGTATTAACATTATTCCGTTAAGTATGTATATGAAAAAAGAAACTCCGCCAAAATATGTCTTGACTCTTGCCAAACTCTCCACAACGTTCATTTTCTTTCTCTCTCCGTCTTAACTACGCGACTCCTTTTATTTTATTTCTGGCTCTTTTCCAATTAACTCGGACAACAGTACAGTTCATTTAAATGCCCCCCCCCCCCTTCCCGCAACAAGAAAATCCCCCATGCAAGGAATCTGAGTACGCCCAAATTCGATAATCCGACGTCCGGGAGCTGAAGCTTAAATCACGCGTACAAGCAAAGACAAGACAAGAAAAAAAAAAAAAAAAAACCGCACACACACAAAGTATACATATAACAAAACGAAAGCCATCTCTCTTTCTTGCTCACGCCGGTTCCTCTTAACCTTATAACCTTCGCCATCCGCCGCATGGCGTGGCTGTTTATCCTTTCGTTCATGTGTGTGGTTGTTTCCGTGTTGCTATTTCGCTCGTACAAAGCGGGAGACAAAAAAAAAAGAAAAAAGTACACTTTATATAAAAATAAAACGTCAATAGTCCAGTTATCGATCGAGAGCACGCGCGCGCGCGTGGCACGGCGGGAAACAGAGAGACCGCAGTGGCGCCCCTGGCGGCGACTTCGGAAACCACGGGTAGCGAAAGGAAAGGGAAGGAGTCAAAAGCAGACGACATCGAGATGCGAGCCGGGAGTGGGGAGGGGAATTGAGAGAAAGAAAAAAAAACTGTAACCAGTCAGAGGGGGTGAACTGAGGGATATAAGGAAAGGCGAAATTTAGACATATTGGGGAGAGCCGCTGTAGTAAGGAGAGGAAGGACCGAAATGGGAGACACGCGGAGGGAGAGTGAAAAAAACGAGAGAGGGAAATTTTAGGGAGAGTTTAAGGAGAGCTATGGTAAGACGCCGTCGCGCCGGCGCTGAGGTTCACGGGTAACCCCGGCGGCGGCCATGACACTCCGTTGCGACGACGTAGGGTTTCCCCATCGCGTCGATGTGACCGTGATCGTTGTTGTTCGCGCGCTTCTGCTCCCCGCAATCCTACCTAACGCCGGTAGTCTTCTAGACATTGTTCGTTCGTCGAAAAGCACCGCCGATGCATTCCCGCGACTAACGTACAGCCTATAAAAAAAAAGAAATGGCCCAAAGCGCGAAGCAAGACGCAAGTTAGCCGTTCTCGTCGCACCAACCACCGAGTGAGTATCCCTATTCCCTAAAATAACGAGGCCGGCTCGGCATTTATTAGCCCAGAGGAAGAAAAAAAAACGATGACATTCGTACGACGAATAGAAAAAAAAAATGGGGAACAAAGGGAGAGGTAGTAAATGTACGCCCGTACAACCGATTCCGGTTTGCTGAGTGTTCGGTGCTTTTTCCTTTTTTTTTTCTTGGGGGGAAGAAGAAGAGGGTTGTTTACGTAGCCGTCCTTGTTGGAACATAGGTGTAAAAAGAAAAAAAAGGGGGGGGGGGGCAGTGCTTGTTAGGGAAAGGGTGCAAACGTCCGGTAGTTTTTTATCCCCCCTTTTTGCACGAAGATTATACGAGACGATCACGCGCTGGCGTATAACTCCTCTCTTTCGGAGAGTGGCTCGACCGTCAACCATGTTGTTATTGTCTCGACGGAGCTTAACAGGGAATGTTGTAACGCTCACCGATTCGTTACGTTAAGGCTCCGTACACTTCCATTTTGTAGACATTTTACGTACATACTTTACTCACTACGGAAAAGGTGTGTCGAGGCCTGAAGCGCGATCAAAACGGAGATCTTGCAAGATGCGTAAGCTTCAACGCGTTGCTACTATCAAAGTCAAAACGGTACTTAAAAAAAAAGTAATTAGAATATTTGGACAAACCTAATTTTTTTTTTTTATAACCTTCATATTACAGTCGCATTTTTTTTTTTTTGTTTTATTGCGGGAAAGGAAAATTAGTTGCGCAGCAATTCTTGTACCTCGACAATTTTCACCTGGAAGTTGTCCGAATTTTAATTCATATAAGAAGGCTAAGGATGATTTAAATTTCAATTACAGGTTTATTGACTATGTTTTAAAGAGGAAAGCGGGGAAAAAAATAGGAAGCTGTAAAGTGTAAGGTGCTCGTGCTTTCTGTTTTTTGTAAACCCGCAGTTAAGCCAGTGACATCTTTAACTTTGATTTGTTTATAGGACTACTTAGGGCCCTCACCTGATCTGATAACAAGTTAGAATAGCGCCGTCGTGCCAACGTGTTGGCATTTTTTTAATAGAACGAGAGAGCAATCACACAGTCGCTCCTGGTGCTCAGTTCATTAGGAAATTAACCAAACTTAGCGTATCTCGAAAAAAAAAAAAATCTTCATTTCAGTAAATACTGTATTTTAATGGTGATATTTTTTTGAAGGCGAGAATAGTAGAAGATTTGCCGTATGGGTGATTAACGTGGCAAAAAGCCAGCGTTGGGAAGTACTTTAAGTACACTGTACTTAAGTACTACTTCAAGTAGGTTTAGAAAACTTGTACTTTACTTGAAGATACGTTCTCCGAGTATCTACCTGTACTTAAAGTATTTTTTTCTGGTGCTTTCCGAGGAAAGTACAACTCCCGACTCCCAAGTACATTCTCCAAATTTGGTATTGTTAAATTTGTATCACCGAATAATGCTTTGTCAACTTTGAAGAAATACTGGCAAGAACATTCTACTCTCCCCAGAAAACGGGAGTAGACGACGCATCGCTCATCATGGTCATTTCTCTGAGGGAAGCAATGGTGGCTCTAGGACCGATACAAATAAGTGCCTCGCAAGTTTATTGCGTGAAATAGTTTGCCAGCGAGAGTAAAACAAATACGCAGTGGACATTTGACATTATCTAATATTCGCCTCTATTTCCGAAGATAAGTGATGCACCCCCAATTACCCCTGGGCCAATGCATACCAGTTTTTTTTTTTGTTTTTTTTTTAAGAAATTTAAAGTACACCGAGGAAGATTGTGTTAAAAATGTTCTTGTCCTTTCCTTTGAAAGTACATTGTATTTAGCGTATTTTACTTCAAGCACATGGCACCCGGCGCACTTACTACTTTACTTGAAGTACATAATTTCCCATTTACCTCGTACTCTACTTCAAGTACTCCTTAGGTGTACTTCACAGAACACTGCAAAAAGCTGGAAAGCAAAAATGACACCAAAGACGAGGCAAATGAAAACAATACGAGCAGAGCTACGTTTGGAGCGGAAATGATCGAATCGACGACATGAGACGATTATGGCGGTTGCCATTTCTAGCTCTCGAGACACTGGAACGGGGGGTGTGCACAGCCGCCGATGCCTGCGTCTCAGCGAGTGGCGGGCCGCGTGTGTGAGACCCCTGCACCCCTTTGGAAAGGACGTATTCAGGGTTCTTTCAAAATGCGTTTGTTAATTAACAATCAATGGGTTTTTTTTATTAGTTAAATTTATGTGAAGCGAAACTGAGATAAACAGGAATGCGTGCTTATCGGACTCTCTTTGAGTCTTGTACCGCGGCCACCTTTACTTTTTGTTTTTCTCGCATACGATTGATTTCAGTTTAATACCTTATGGAAACGATGGACCACCGAGAGATACTCCGAATTTCAGCCGAAACTGCCTTAGTTTCGGTTTCTAAATTTGGCTCATTTACGGGGGAAAAAATACTCCATCTTAGTTGTTTTATTCGATAATTCGACATATACTTTGTGGTTATTATTTTTCGTAAGTGCACCGATGGTAGATGAAACAATGTACCGAAAAATTTGCAATCCATAATTTGTTCCGGAATGCGGCGCTCTCCAGTACTCTGACCTACGCGTGTAATATGACGTAGGGCTTCTAACCAGTAATGACAAAATGAAATGATATATTATTAAGAGAATTACTTCTTTTACGTGTCAGAAACAGTCTGAATATAAAAATGACAGAGCCATACGTTCTTATACATTATATATACATATTTTTTTTTTCTTCGAACATATGTGGCTGTCATATGCTACATTAACCTCTGATCAAAGGACTTTTTTTTTTTTTTTTTTGTTACATGGTGTAAAGGACTTAATTTTCGCGAGCTGGATATTTCGCGAATTCTCCAAAGCGTGGGAATAAAAAAATAATTCGCGGACATACATTTGTTTTCTTTCTTTATCGCGTTTTTTAGCAGTTGCTTGCTCTCCCGCGGCGGAAACGGGAAGTGCTCTAGTGATGGTCCCCCTAGAGGAACTGCATATGCTCCGCAGAGCCTATACAGCTACTCTAGGCGCCCCCCCCCCCCCCCCCCTCCCCTTTTCCGGTTCTCCTGCTCAGCGGCCACGGTGGAACTGCTCGCGATTATGGTGGCTCGCGAAATGTCATTTCCGAATGCACACAGCAGTCTTCACTGTCCCAATGTAATGTTGCAGTCGGTATGGGATTCTGCATTACTGGAGAGTTTTAGTATCGCGTATATAAGCAAACGCTTCTATACGCTCCGCGCACGCGCAGTGTGAAACACGCAACGCTAACGCAAACACGCAGTTCTGGCGTTCGCTCGTATACGCGAAACTCACTAAAATGTTCGTAATAATAAAAAAAAAAACGTAACTTTTTTTTTTTTTTTTTTTTTGGGGGGGGGGGGGGGCGGAAGGATTGACGGCGACTTTGGAAGTTTATTCTTTACCTACAATCCATGTAATTTTACATGGATTTGTCAGACTAGCTAGAATGTTTTCATTGATTTTAGACTATTTTTATTTTATAACTCTTAATTAAAAAATGCTGCAATTGGCACCAGTGATGATAATTTGCACACTTTTGATTGCTCTACTTGTTCGCACGTTTGAAATTAGATAATAAGCAACAAATTATATTAGAGCTTGAAAAACTACGTACTAAAATATCTTAATTAATAATACCAATCGCGGCAATGTAGGCCCCCAATACACGCCACGAACAAAAAAATACGCCATTCAACCAGAATAGTTTTTCCAGAAAGGTCTCATTTTCTGTTCTTTTTAGCATATGGAGAACTCTGGCATCGTTATCAAGATAGACAAACAGTCAAACTTTGGATGTAATATATAGTCTTGTGCGTCACGCGTTGCTTTAAACACACACACACACACACACGCACGCACGCACGCACGCACGCACGCACGCACACACACACACACACACGCGCACACACACACACACACTCTCTCTCTCTCTCTCTTCTGCTGGATTCCGTTTTTCGTTTTTTAAAGTGAGAACAGCGTTTTTTTTTTTTTAATTTATACGTTTTGTGAACATATTCTAAACTCTTCACCCGTGGCGATATATTGTAAAAATTTGAATCGATTCTGTTATTCTTGTCCTGGGAATAATTTTAAAGCAATTAATCATTTAAATACCCCCCCCCCCCCAAAAAAAAAAAAAACTTTAAAAGGCCCGCAGTTTATTCTTTCACATAACAATTATCTGAGCGAGAAAAGGCATCAAGGACACAAATATCAACACGGATTTTTTTTTTTTTAACAAATATAATATTCTATGTTACCTCTAAAGCCGGAGTCACACTGCTTATACATCATACAAAAGACGGTCTGCATACAGATTCGAACGCGAGTCGCCGCGAGATCCGTGCTCCGAATGCCGCACGGCAATGAGTTCAAGGAGAAAACTTGGGCACGCGCACATTCGAACCACGGATATTGCGCCGACTCGTGTTTGCAGACTGTCTTTTGGACACTGAACTCGAAAATGTTTTGAAGTGCCTGGATCGCACACCTACGTCGCAAAATAAAGTTTCCGCGAACAGCTTCAACAATTACGCTCTGAGACACATCGTGATTTATAAAAGAATCTGAAATCAAAACCTATACCTAAAAATAAAATCCAAAATAGAGGTTAGTTTCGGTTTCGTTCCAGCATGAAAACGTGCCTCCTGGCATAAATATTACGCTAAACACCGTGATTTTTTTATTTTTTTAATTTTTTTTTTTTTCGGATAAGGAGGTGGCCTTCGCTCACAACACCCTGGCTTCCTGGGGAATAATTTGTGTGGCTCAGCGAAGCCACAACACTAGACAGGCTCAGCAAATGGTTCACTTAACTGCCATTTTGTAAAGCTACCGCGGGTTTTAGGGAGGTCACGTGACAAGTTTGTCTAAATGTTTGGCGGGCTGGTTTGGCCGCTTTGCCCAGTAACTTGTGTTCACCGCGACCGATAGGCTTTCTTTTCTAACGTTACCCTTAGTTAAGTGCAACGTAAGAGGAGTTGATGTCACGTGAGCTGGCGTCATTCGACGTGGTCACGTGACGTGACGGTCTCCAGTGATACTGCGACGTCCCGTGACGTACGCGGAGGGACGAAAAAATTTCTGGGATCAGGGGGTTTCACTAAAAAAAAGAAAAAGAAAACCCACTCCAAAACAAACTTGAAAATATTAGCGATATCGTTTTGGTTCCTTGTTACTTGCAACGCCGTTGGACACACACAGGTGGGCTTTCGACACTGTTAATTAATAAACGGGCAAAATATTATAGAAGCACTCACACACTTCCTTGCGTCACACCCATCAATTCCAGAAACACGGGATTCCACTGAAAAATTTCCCAACATTTTCTGCTTCCTGTTTGTCGTGTGTACGTTTAGACAGCGGGAAGTTTAGTCAGCCCAGTGACACTCCCTCTACCCCCCCCCCCCCCCCCCTTTTTCCCTTTCCACGACTGACAACGAGGCCGCACTGCTCAGAGCGGGCATGAAAAGCGAGTCACAGCCAAAGGCTGACGCGGCACTCGTGTCCAGTCTATGCCCCCGCGTTGGCCTAGGGTTGGTGACGTAGCAAGTTCAGCTAATCGGCCTTGTTGTGTACCTGCGTGTGTGTGTGTGTGTGTGTGTGGGGGGGGGGGGGGGGGGGGCTGACGCGGCAAGTTTCGTCGAGGTCGGCGTGATCTCGCGCTCGAGTGACATTTTGACACTTGGTCGAGCGCTTTAGCCTGGAAACGAGAGGTGCAAAATTAATCTAAGCCAAACGGCAGAATTATCTCCGATCGAACGCACTATCAGCCCGTCTCGCGCGTTTGTGCAACTTATGATTGTTTTACATTTTATTTTGCTGCAAAATTCTGCGTTCAGCCGATGAAGGGTGAGCAATGCCAGTTGGTTTATTCACTCGAAATACCCTAAAACATACTAAAAAAAAAAAAACGATCTTGAATTAGAGTTTAAAGATATATCTGAAAGTCGACGAAGCACCAGGGAATTTAAAGTTGGAGAAGATCGAATTTGCCTTCTTTATTCTGATTGGTCGGGTTTTGCCCACACGTTTTGAATTTTCTGGGGATAATTAATGTTTATTTAATTGAATTCAACCTGTGATGCACATCGGTCACGCGTGCAATAGATTCAACCTGTGACACATACCGGTCATGTGTACAAGGCATGCACGAATGGATTTATCATAAGCATAACGCTGCAAAAGTGACGGTGTGAATATTTGTAAATGCATTCTAGAAAAAGCATATGACACAAAGGACGTATCAATTTATTTTAAAATATACGGGGAAACTCAATGCTTCAACTTCAATTTACCAACTTCCTCGACATCCTGTTGGGCTGTTTTTAGAGCGCAGCTCTTAGGCGCCCGTTTCCGGCTTGAGCGGCGTCGGCGAAACCGCGCGGTGCATTATGGAAATGTCCCATAATGCACCGCGCGACCCCCCCCCCCCCCCCCAGGAGGACATTGAAGAATGAGGGGAGGAGGAGGAGGGGTATACCCTCCCCTGAGTACCGTTCCCTCCTCCTCCTCCTCAAGAGCTGCGCTCCAATTCGGCGTTACACGGAGTTGTAAACGGCTTTCATTTTTTTTTTTGTTTTTTTAGTTGGGTTTTTATTATTTTTGCTGCATTGTGAATTATTTTATATAAATGATGGACACATGAAGTGGAAGTTTGGAGCAAACGAATTAAGACAGCATCTATAAAATCGATAGTGTTCATAGAAATGATGTATTACAAAATTTCTCCCCACCCCATAAAAATGTAAACAAAGAAGGGGAAGGAAGAAAAAAAGTTACAAAATGAGGTTATGAATCCCCAGATTCATAACTACTAAATTGTTAATGGCTTCAACAAATTCTACTAAATTTGTTGAAGCCATTACCCTCTCTTTATCTAATTTACCTAGCTAGCTTACAGTGTTGTAATTGTATTTACTGTTCTATTTGTTTTTGTTTAATTGCCACCCCTTTGTATAATGCCCCACGGGCCCTCAAGGAAAATAAATAATGACGAGGTCACGAATCTCAAAATGATCTGCTTTATGTCCTTTTGCTAATAAAATGTTCCATACAGCTAGGGCAGTCGAACAAATTTCTTTAAAACTGTTGGGCGTTTTCTAATCGTCAATCTAGAAATATCTATGTGGGTGACTCAATGTTCCACGAGACATTTTGAAATCTCTAAATTTGGAAATGTTGCAAAAACAACAACAACAGCAGAAGTTTATTTGCTAGCCTGGATCTCTATCATGAACAGCAGAAGCCGAAATTCTTAAACCTCCTCAGGTTTTACCCAACAAATTTTAGCAAACCTTTGTGGCTGATCTTGTAACAAGAGAAATACTGGCAACAACAATGGCACGCTGAGCTTCCAGATTATGAGTGTTCTTGTGCCGAACCAACGTCTGACTCACTCTTGGCATATCTACTGATATCTATGAGGTACTTGACCGTTGGAGAACGGTCAGGCTATATTTAGAAAACCGATGATTCCAGGTTTTTTTCTCCCCCCCCCCCCCCCCCGCTTTGATATACGTCACATATGTCAATGCTTGCATTTGGTACAGGTGCCATGACGGCTGCCACATCCTGTGACAGCTGTTGACATAAGAGAGGGAGGGGGGTACTATTGCGTCTAACATGAGCTGAGACAGTCCTTTGAGAGAGCTGTGGTCTGAACTACGAATGGAATGCGAAGTTCAAAGTCCCATACTTTGGACTCTTTGATAAATTGGGGAATAATAGCGCTTGTAGGGTCCACAGACACAGAAAAAGACCATATTGAGTATTTCAGGGTACGTTGATTGTGGTAGTACCATGGAGAGGGGTGCTCACCATGGTACATGCACTACGTCAACATGGAGTGAAAGGTCAGACTTCAGGAAGTTTCCAACTCAGGAGCTTACTTGGTAGGTTTCACCGATGTCGTATTCCGTACAGAACGTTTAGCTTGAAACCTTTGCAAGAAACTACACTGGAAATCTAGAACCCGTCCTCAAAGGGTTCCCATGTTTTGATGACAGCCTTAAAAATCATGCAGCAGTCCATCCATTAAGCTAGCACTGCAGTCACAGCAGTGATGTTTGCACACGTGATTTAGGTTTCCACGCGTGGCTGAAAACACTAAAGTGCATTGCACAACCTTCCCTGCAGGATAGCTGTAGGAGATGAATTTCATCAAGAAGAAGATCAAGGGCCACAAGAGAGGCCACGAGAGTGACGACGAAGTCGAGGCCGCCATCTACGCCAAGCAGGTCGCCGAGCGCCAGCAGGAGCAGCAGCAGGCACTCTCTTCCGCAAAAGGCAGCGACTCCTTCGACCCTTTCGCCGACCCCTCCGACCCCTCAGCACCAGGGGCAACCACAACCTCCCTCAAACCCGCCGAGGACCCCGAGGAGAAGAAACGCAACAGCGAGGAGTGGCGCTTCTTCGAGCAGCTCACCCAGCGCGTCCAAGACACGGTCCAGAAGACTCAGGACACGCTCACCAAGATCAAGGAGACCTCGGCCATCACAGAGCTCAACAAGCCAGACTACTACCTAGAATCTGAGACCCTATCCCCTGAGGAACCTGCCGCCGCAGTGCCGGCGGCGCCCGCCAAGTCCCCTGCAAGGTCCTGGGTCAACTTCGAGGATGGACAGCTGAGCACCGAAGCTCCAGCGGCCGCATCTGTACCACCCGTAGCGTCCAAACCGCCTCCGAGACCCCCGCCGCCCTCCAAGCTTGTCGAGAGCGTCGTGCCGCAGGAAGAGGCGGCTGAAAGCGTACAATCGGCGGAGGACTCCAAGCGACTTAACGGTGAGGAGCACAACGTTGAGCTTGAACTTTTGGAAGAGTTTGGGTTCGCACCCAGAAACGAGTCGAAGTCTCCCGTCGCCGCCGCGCCCGTTTCTCTAGACAGCTTTCTCGAGGGTCCGTTGGAGGACCCCGCCAACGACCCTTTCGACACTTCCTTCGTGGACGTCCTCTCGCAGCCTACGCCGAAGACAAAGGAGGACGCTTACGAGAGCGCAGAACCAGAGGAAGACGACCCTTTCGACACATCTTTTGTGGACGTTGCATCTGGAAGGATTTCTCGCACAGAGAAGACGAAAGAAGGACTGTTCTCACCTTCCGAGCTCAGCAACAAGGCGTCGCCATCAACCGGAGCGGCAACCGACACCTCAAGTGTTCAGGGAGACATGAGTAACCCGTTTCTCGTCGATAATGCGCCTTCGACGCCGGGGGAGAGCCTATTCGGAGGCATCAACGGAACGGCGACTGATGCGGAGCCGCCGGCGGAAGTCCCGAATTTCTTCTCCGGTTCTCGGAGGTCGAGCACAAACCCCTTCGACAACTTGGAAGAGGACCTCGAGTTCTTTCGAAACACTCTTGTCGGTGGCACTGGCGAAACCAAAGACGCTTCCAAAGGTGCGGAGCTGTTTGAGGCCATTGCATCTACGTTCCCGTGCGAGGGTCAGCGAGACGACACAGACCAAAAGGCAGACCTTTTCGGGTTCGGGACGGCCGACGACGTGCAGGTACCTAAAGCGGCGATGGACTTTGATCCCTTCAGTGAGGGCACCTTCCAAACGGGTTCAGATCAGGACGCGGGAAGCGCATTTACGACGGCGGCCGATAACCAGCTTGCGGCCGAGGACCCTTTCCAGGTCGCCTTTGGGAAAACGAGCGTGGACCACGACTTTTCGCCGGAGAAGCAGACGGCTCCCGTCCCGGAGGGGGGAGGTCTCTTCGGTGGTGGCGACTCTGTCGAGATGACCGACGATCGGGCCGTTTCTTCTCCTCCCAATGCAAGTGTTTCTACTGCTGCCGCAAACACTTCGGGAGGTCTCTTCGAAATGAGAGACCACAGCCCTCCGAGCACTGAGTCCCCCCACGCGATGGAGACAGACGCACCCGCAAAGTCGAAGCAGCAGTCCGATCTGTTCGGCAGTCTAGACGGAAAGGCGGAGGAACACAGCTCCTTCGACCCCTTCTCCGACCTCGGCAAGAGTATGCTCGAGCCTGTGCCCGCGGCCGTGGCCAGCATCACGCCGCAGAGAGAGGACTTTGCTCCTTTCGGCCTAAGCGACGCTGCTCCCTGCGAGGGTGACGTCGCTCCTCTGCCTGCCTTCGATGCCTTCCAGGAAGCAGCTGCCTCTGCCGCGAACGACTCTTCTAACTTTGACCCGTTCGGGAACTTCGAAGACAACACGTCCCCAATGGAGACCAAGACAGACCTTTCCGTCACCTCGACCCAAGACACTGGGAACGCCTTCGGAGAATTTGACCTGCTCCAAAGGGAGCCACACAAAGCGGTCACGCCGACCAAGGATCACGACTACGATCCTTTTGACACGACCAACATCCAGCTGGAACCCGCAAAGGGCGCGGTTCCCTTCACGGACACGGCCGCATTTGAGGCCTTCGCCGCCAAATTTGAGCAGGCGATAGAGAAGTTTGAGGACACTGCCGCGCCTGTGGCTGTTGCAACCGCGTCGGATGCGTTTGACCCGTTTGCGAGTTCGCAGGCGTCCGTCCTGAGGGTGGAAGACCACGGGAGCGGGTCCGACCAAGGGTTTGGTGGCATGGACATCTTCGACCCGTTTGCCGTCGCCACCAAGCCGCCCGAGAACACGCCCGTCCGGATGCCGCTGACCAAGAAGGCGCCCTCGCAGGACTCGTTCGATGACGATGACGTTGGCACAGACTTTTCCGTCGTCATCCGGCCCAAGATGAGGGAGGGCGGAGACATTCCGGATGCCATGTTGGGTCCGCCACCCAAGCTCTTGCCGCCACCCAAGTCGCCCGTGAGGACGCCAGGGAACCAGACGACGACGGCATCGAGGTTCAACCCCTTCGACAAGACGTCGACGCAGAAGGATGACCTGCTCATGCTCGGCGACGAGGCGGAAGACGAGGGCGGGCCGTCCCCCGCCGTGTCAATACCCACGTCCTCTGTGACGGAGGAGGCGGTCCCTGCGCTCGGGGAGGCCGGGGTTAAGAGGGCCGAAGAGTCGGCAGAGAGTCCATCGACGCCGCTGTTTGATGAGGACACGTCGCAACCCCTAGAAGAGTTCCGGTTTAAGTTTGAGGGCGAAGGCTGGGAGATGATGCTGCGTCACCCAAACAAAAAGAAGATTACAGGCAACCGGTACTGGAAGAAGGTGTTTGTGCGCATGACGGAGCAGAACATTCTCTACCTCTACAACAAGAAGGAGGACAACGATCCCTTCCAAGAGGTGCCCCTGCAGGTAGGCTCACTTCCATCTGTTCCTGCAACCTTATGAATTGTTCATCTCCTGTTTGGCCGCTTTTGCGCTGTATGGTGTAGTTGATGAGAGGCTAAGAATTCAGTAAAAGCTTAGACTTCAGCATTTGGTCGTCGCCTTCCACTGTGCTCTGGATGCTTGTGTGACGAAGTGTTATCAAAAACCGAAAGATCATGAGGCAGAGCGTCTACTGAGCTCTTAACCTGTCAGCAGCTACAGGTGGCCACAGCTACACACCACTACAAAGGGTGCAGTCAATACCATCCATGCATTTATTTACCAGAAATAGAAACCAGAATGCCCGTCCGTTCTTAAACATGTTCGACCGACTCCCCGACGTCCACTTGTGCCGCCGTCCCGCAGGCATGTTACTCCCTGTCCGAGGTGGGTGCCCAGCAGTTTGACGCCTACGGCAAGATCTTCACAGTGAAGCTGCAGTACATCTTCTACCGGGAGCGCATGGGGGTGCGACCAGGACAGATCTCCAAAGTCATGCAGGGCCAGATCACCAGCATGGGCCAGTTTGCCAAGCTCGGGCTGCCGCTCGAGCACGCGCCCCAGGTCTCTCAGCTGCTCAAGCTGGGGACCCAGTGCAGCGAGGACCTCAAGACGTTCGTACAGGTCGGTTGCCCTGCCCGCTTTCCCCTCCGCGCTCCCCCCCCCCCCCCCCCCTCCCATTTAATTTCTGTCGCAACATTTCGAGGCAGCATTCAAAGCTGATGTGTGTGTGTGTGTGTGTGTGGGGGGGGGGGGGTATTTAATGTAGAGTTTGGGTGGGTTGGTGAAGATGCTGTCTGAGACAGGGTCATGAATAGAATGTGATTCAAGAAAGAAGCAGCCTCGTAGACAGTTCAGGGTGGTCTGTATCCTGAGTCTATAGATAAAGGTTTCTTTCCGCGAAGCTTGCAAGTTTCTTATTCAAGGACAGCTCCAATTTGGAGTTCTTCTGCATTCCCCAATTTTAACAAAACTGACTCGGGGGTTACTCTTCAAGGTTTATCGGTCTGTAGCAAAAAAAAAGGAACGCAAGTCACAAACAAGAAGTTGGCTCCTGCACTTGTCCTGGTCTTTTTGCCGTCATCTCCGGTTTTCGTACCATGTTCACGAAACGGAATTGTTTTGCATGTCTCCCGGTTGTGCCACAGTCACAGCCCTGAGACACTAGATGCGGGGCTATACGAGTCTCCTGTGCTTATTCAGAAGTGACAACCTACCACTGAAAATATTTGTCAATTCAGTGTAAAAAACGAAACAAAACAAAAGATTAAAAAAAAAATTGATGCACTAAGTAAAACTCATAAATCATTGTTTGCTTCCCCCCCCCCCCGCCCCCCGCCCGCCCGCCCGCCCCCTTCCCCCCCCCCCCCCCCCCCCAATGGAATTATGTTGCCTTTCTCTCATCGTGTCAACTTTGTGGAAAAAATGACATTCACGGAGAGACGATGCTCGCTACCTCGAGTCACGTGATGTTAATTTTCCCGCCAAATTCGCTGCAAGAAACTGATCTCACATGACCTCGAGTTTCGTGATGTCAATTTCCCCACTAAATTTAACACGGGAACAAATGTTGCACTCGGTGGCAGTTTGCACTCGGCACATTTAGTGCTCTCCGATTTCTGTCGCCACGATCGAGCTCGTGTAATTTTATAATAGTTTCCTTGTGCTTGTAGTCGTGATGCCGCCGTCTGCTTTCTCCGGATAGGTGGTGGAAGACGCCCTGTTCAGGCTGCAGATCCACAGGGACCGTGCCCTCACGTACAAGACGGAGGAAATCCAGGTCACGGTCCAGGACGAGTTCATCGTGGAGCAAGACAAGATGGGGCACGTCTACAAGCAGAAGGCCCGCGTCCGCATCTTCTTCCTCGCCTTCATTACGGGTGCGTACGGGGATCCTCCGTTGCGTTGCGGTGCGTGGAACGCGTCTCCAACCGCCAGAATTGCGACACCCGACAGCACGGCACTCCGGCTCCCGCGACGTCATTTGTTAGCCTCTTTGGGATTGGTTTTGATGCACAGACGGCATGGGACGCTAATGCCCGAGTCCCACTAGAGCGACAAACAGAAACAACTTACAGCGACAAGCCTCAAACCAGATTCTTTCACGATTTGACAGGCTCTGTAGAATAAAGGAGGCTACGCTCAAATACGAGTATCATGCACGCGAGGGTATCTTTGGCAGGCTTGCAATCACTCGCACTTGCTTCACGCGCACCGAACGACTAAACGCCTGCCAAAGGTACCATCTCGAGCACGCTGCATGTGTTCGAGGCTTGTTCTTGTTTGTCGCTCTAGTGGGACTCTGGCATAAACGCTTCAGTCGAACGCGGATTCCGGGCACCGTAGTTACGTCATAGCCACTTAGTCTGACAAAAAGCAAGCACTAGGCGCGCACTCACGCCACGCGAATTGTTGCGGTTTTCGCGAAATGTGAGCAACAAAGACGCTTCTTTACTGTGGCAACGGTGTGCACAGCGGATGGACTTTATCGTGCGGAAGGAGACTGTGATGTGGTGAGATCAGGTGCAAGTATGGGCTCTTTTTTTCGCTGTGCTTTTCAGCATGCGGAACGTGAACAAGAAAAATTTGAAACAGGGACTCAACGCGGATAGCCGATTTTCTCCAGCGCCTAATAATATTATTACAAGCCCTACACGGAAAGCGTTTTTGAGCTCGCAATTTGGATTAAGGTATTTTTACGGGAACGTGACACTAAACTACCCGCCTGCCGAAAAAACTGGCGCAGATGAAACCTTGTAACATTGTCAAAATCATTTTACATCGCACAATGAATAAATAATCCGTAGAATATATGCAGATCGGAAATGCCCCCTGACACCAGCGCGTCCTCGTGTTGTGAGCGGTGGCCGAGCGCATTAACCCCTTAGAGGGGCCCTGCAATCATATTAAGCGTCTACCTTTTTTGCGCTTTCCACGTCTCTTGGGGTTCGGGCAAGCCAGCGGGCACGGAGAGAGTAACTTAATATCAGTGCATCATATTTTAACCGGACGACGCGGAAACCTCCTCCACCGACAAGGGTGACCCGCGGTACCGAAAGCGCGCGATATGTGACACCTTTGGTCCTGGGTTTACTACTGGTCAGAGCCACTAAAAGCTTATTTTTAGTCGAAATACAAAATATAGGTGGCGCGAACCATTTCAATTATTTATAAAAGTAGTTTTTGTTCAGTATTTTAGATCAGAAAAGAAACAAATGCAGTTTATAAAGTACGGAAACAAGAAATGACACGTCGACATACCCGCCACCAAGCGGTGGAAAAGGCGGCGCATACTAGAAAGGTCTAGTGGGATCAGGCGCCGACACGGAAAGGTCCCGGATGTACGTGGCAGCGCTGCGGTCGTATGGACTGGAGAATCCGACCGGCTCCGAGCGTTCCGAAGGCCTTCGGCGAGCAGCTTTGTCTTGCGGTTTGACCGTTTCGCAATATGGCAGCGCGAAGTGGCTTCCATTCTGAATTGATTGTTACCCCCTGTTGGCTGTTGTTTGTGGCGAATGAAGTGTCATGCCGAATTAGTGTTAAATCGTGCAGCAAATGCAATGGGAGCCGCTCTGGCTGCCCGCTGCATGCAGCCTGTCCAGGACATGCTTTAGTGGCGCCCTCTCGCGCCGTCGACACTGAGTGCGGCAGCCGTGAGCGCTCGCTGAGCTCACTACTCCTCTTCTAGTTCACGGCCACTCAAGCAACCAAGGACGTCACGAAGGAGGTTATTTCTTGCTTCTTTTTGTAATCATAATTTGCCTATAACTTTTAAAATAAAGCGAAATTCGAGAAAAGAAAAGTTTCCTTAAGTTACTACGCTCAGTGGGGTCAGGTTCGGTGCAAATTAAGAACCAGTAAAAAACTCCTTGCACGGCCCCTTTCACTGGGGACGTTTTTGACCAAAAATATCTGTAAAATAGAGTCTTTTTGTTTTTGTTTAAAGTGTTTCTAGCTCTCGGAGGTATAACAATAGACTCAAAACCTAAAACAAATTTATTTCCTTCCTACAATCCGAAATGGATCTTTCACCGTGCTGGCGTCTTGCCAGGTTGCAGAGACCCCGAAGTTGATGGTGTTTCCCTAAACAATTCTTCCGCTGTGTCATCTTCAATTTTCATGTCGGATCCCGGGAAGCATTCCATCGAACTCGAGAAATCAACATCGCAGTCGCTGTCCTTGTGAATATTTTGCAGCAGCTCAGCGATTTCTTCGTCGGTCAAGGGACGCGCTGGCGTTTGCTGGACGCCATTTTCCAAACAAACAGTCAAAGGCGTCATACAGGAGTCTTCAACATTTTTTTGTGCTGCCATGTATGCATCGTTTTTAAAATTAAAAATGATTCCGATACACAAGGATAGATGGCGCATCATACCCACCTAAATTGAGCTAAATTGAGCCAGCGTTTCAAGACGCGCTTCCGAACAGCAAAAAAAAAGTGCAGCGCATCTATAGACGCGCCCCCCAATCTGCGATCAAAATTGACGCATGTCTAAAGACGCGCTCCTCAGTTAAGGGGTTAAAGGGGCCCTGCAAGGTCTTTTTTACTGGTTTTTAATTTGCACCGAACCTGAGCGCACTGATTGTAGTAACTTAATAAAACTTTTCTTTTCTCGAATTTCGCTTTATTTTAAAAGTTATAGGCAAATTAAATTTACAAAAACAAGCAAAAAATAACCTCCTTCGTGACGTCCTTGGTCGCTTAAGTGGCCGTGAACTAGAGGAAGGGTAGTGAGCTCAGCGAGCGCTCACGGCTGCCGCACTCCGTGTCGGCGGCTTGAGAGGGCGCCACTAAAGCATGTTCTGGATAGGCTGTATGAAGCGGGCAGCCAGGGCGGCTCGCATCGCATTTGCTGCGGGACTAAACACTAATTCGGCATGAAACTTCATTGGCCACAGACGACAGCAAACATGGGGTAAATATCAGTTCAGAAAGGGAGCCACTTCGCACTGCCATGCCGCCAAAGGGCCAAACCGCAAGTCAAAGCTGCTCGCCAAAAGCCTTTGGAAAGCTCGGAACCGGTCGGATCCTCGACTGCAGCGTTGCCGCGTACATCCGGGACCTTTCTACGCTCGCCACTCGTCAGTGCATGATCCCACTACACCTTTCTAGTATGCGCCGCCTTTTCCACCGCTTGGTGGCGGGTATGTCGACGGGTCATTTTTTGTTTTCATACTTCATAAACTGCATTTGTTTCTTTTCTGATGTAAAACACTGAACAAAAACAACTTTCATAAATAATTGAAACTGTTTGCGCCACTTATATGTTCTATTTAGACTAAAAAGAAGCTTTTAGCGGCTCTGACCAGTAGTAAGCCCAGGACCAAAAACCTCACATACCGCGCGCTTTTGGCACCGCGGGTTGCCCCTGTAGGTGGAGGAGGTTTCCGCGTCGTCCGATTAAAATATGACGCACTGATATTTAGTTACTCTCTCCGTGCCTGCTAGCTTGCCCGAACCCCCAAAAGACGTGGAAACCGCAAAAAAGGTAGAAGCTTAAATATGATTGCAGGGCCCCTTTAATGCACCGCCGCTCGAAGCGCGCGGAGCAGAAGCTCGCACTGCAAAACCCAGGGAACCTGGGCCCAATCTCCACCCCTGCCCGTTTAGATCTGGCCGGGCACTGTACCAATGTGGGCTAATGCATCACTACCGAGTAGCGCACGTTGAAGACCCCAGGCTAGCGGTGGCTGAGTTTCTCACCCACAGACGAGACACCAGATGCTTGTTGGGGCCGACTAACTCTCTGCCGTCTAAACGTACAGGCGGCACAAATTGCGACAGGCCGTCATCGCGTACACTGGCGCCTTCTCTCGGCGCGCGTACGAAGCGAAAACCCGTTGCCTGTGGAGCTTTGCGATTGCGTAGGGTGTCGGGCATTCGCCTCTGGGACGGTGTCTGGCGCCGAATGCTGCAAACGCAACCTTTTCTGCAGGGATGCCGGACATCGAGGTGGGTGTGAATGACCTGACGCGTGAGGGCAAGGAGGTCGTTGGCAGGTATGACATCATGCCTGTGGTCACCGAGGAGTGGATCCGGCTCGAGAACTGCGAGTTCCACTCATGTGTCATGCAGGAGGAGTTCGAGAACAACCGCGTCATCAAGTGAGTCGAGGCCAACTGGGCTCACAGACGTGGAGATTCCACACGCACTCCGAAATGGGCTGCTTATTTATTTATTTGAAACACTATCGATCCTACAGAAGACCAAGAGGAGTGGATGTTACACAATGCGACGAAACATGTGCAAAGTGCGCGCATTAATACAATCATTTCATAATAATTCAGCGATTCAAATGTCCCAGACAAGGGGAGCCAATGCTTCCAGACTTTCAGCAGCCACAAAGTGTGCTGTGAGTTTGTTCCATTCCCACATTGTTTGCAAAAAGATTGAGCATCTAAAACAATCCCCTGCAGAAACAGTCTACAGAGAAAGCTTGGCGGCAGTGATAACCTCTTGACGACTAGACTAATCTCTAAAAACTAAACTCTCAACTTGTGAACCCTCTATTTTGGAACTACGAATGATATTTAGGGGCAGTGCACTCTTGAGTTTTATACCGTAGAAACCACGGCCATGGCACCAACCCCACCCTTCCCCTTTCCTCCCCAAAAGTGCTAGCTATGTAAAAATATAAAGTATATATTCACCACTCTATGCTCTCTACCCAATTTCGGAGGATTTGTGTGCCGCCGCCACAATAAAACAAATATAACTCGCTATGATTTTTAGAGCGCAGCTCTTAGGCGCTCGTTCCTATGTTTCGCAGCGTTGGCGTAACAAGAGGGGAGGAGGGTTTGGAGGAGGAGGAGGGGAGGGTATGCAGGAGGAGGAGGAGGAAGGAAGGGTATGCAGGAAGGGGGGGGTACACAGGAGGAGTAGGAGAGGGTATGCAGTAGAAGGGTATGGTATGCAGGAGGAAGGGAGGGTATGGAGGGGGAGGGGGGAGTGTATGGAGGAGAACCAGTATGTGAGGAGAGTGGTTTGTATTTGTACATATATCTTTCTTTCTAGAATGTTTTAACACGGTATATCACAAAATCAAAGCATGGTGTATCGCCATACTTCAAGAGCTGTGCTCTATTTTGCATTAGAGAGATTTGTAAACGTCTGTCATTTTTTCTCTTTCTCACAGAAGGGCAGCATTTTTACAAAGCTCTGGCCAAAATTTTCTTGTAAAAACTATGTGTCACACAGAAAAGAGATGGATGACATATCGGTCACTGGTATATAACTTTGTAGAATGGAAAGTTGGGCGAGTTGGTAAGGATCCATGTTGAAAAACAGCGCGAAAATCACACGGACAAGGAAACACACAGGACGAGGCGCTGACTATCAACTATATATTCAGAAGACATACAGAAACATTCACGCGAGGACTGCTTCTTCTCTTCCTCTTCCAACAGTCATTCACCATTAAGCGCGCACCTTTTAAATCATATCACATTAAAACACACCGGAACATTGAAACACACCAGCACAGGTATAAGTCATCGCGTCTTCTTCCTCCTTCTTTCTTCGATCTTCAATCTCGATCTTCAAATCTCTGGTCAACCCATGTCCAAAAAAACCCTCTCACTGTCCACTAGGTTGATGGATGGTTGGCTCACGCACCCGGGTTTTCGTTTTTCTATATGATAAGCTTCTACTAACTCCCTCGCTATCTGATCTTTGTGTTTAAACAGCACTTTAGTGTCACTAAACCGTGGCTCACATCCACAATCACGGCAGTGGACAGCTAAATGAGAGTACGCGCTACCTTTTAATGAACTGTGGTGTTCGCGTAGACGGATGTTTAGGCAACGCCCCGTCTGACCTATATAGGAATGACCGCATGAGAATGGTATTTCATAAACGATCCCCTGTGCACATGACACGAACTTCATGCCATGCTTGACGCGACATCCAAAAATTTCTGGCTTACTTTTTCTGTCAGCACGCTTCTTAACCACGTTTATAATCCTGCTCAGTTTGTTACGAGCTGAAAAAATTACATTGACCCCATACCTCAAAGCGACTCCCTTTAACCCGTGTGAAAGACGATGGATATAAGGAATGACGGCGACGTTCTTTTTGTCGATCTTGGCTTTTTCTTTGTCAGGTTTTCTGGATTCAACCTTGATGTACCGAATCGCCTTGTCACAAGCTGAAGTAATAACTGAGTCAGGAAAATTAGAGTTCCTGAGCCTAGCAACCTGTGCAGAGAAGCTTTCTTTTATCTTATGAAAACAGGTTTTAGTCAACGCTGACTGTAAGCAAGAATACGCAATACCATTTTTTACGAGCTTTGAGTGTGCCGAACGATAGTCTAGTAATTTCTTTGTGGATCTGGGGTGGTGCATCCAGCACACATGATCTTCTTTCACGTCGACTTGGATATCTAAAAACTGGATTTTGTACTCCTTAGGAGTCTCGGAGGTGAAGCGAAGTCCTAACCCTTCCTCCGCAAACGTCCTTAACACTTCACTCATTGTTCTATTAAAATCCTTTTTCTCTACAAAAACCAAGTAATCATCTACATACCTGACAACTTTTTTAGTGTTTTTCGCCAGCCTGTGCGCAAGGGCCCCATCAACTTTACCTAGAAAAATACTGCTCAGCATAGGTGCCACCCTTGAACCTATACATACACCTGACTTTTGTACATATACGTTATCCTGCCAATCGATAAACGTGGATTTAAGATACATAGACAAAAGCTCTAGGAACCCTTCTACTGAGACTCCGCTTTTGGTCCGAAACCTCGTTTCATCGTTATGTTCAAAAATACATTCTTTTACGCTCTTCATGAGCTCATCATGGGGCATAGAGTAATACAAATCTTCCACATCTATGCTAAATGCGCTACATCCCTCTGGATGGTTGTCTTTTAAGAATTTTATAACAGACAATGAGTTTGGAATGTTAAATGGGTCATCAATTTGCAGTGAGTTGAGGTGGGCTTGCAAGTATCCTGAAACTGCCCTGAGCCAGGAATCTCGCTCCGACACTACTGTGCGAAATGGTATCTCTGGTTTATGCGTCTTCGCGGTAAAAAATACCTCTAACATAAGGTTTTTCCCTTTCTTGGCTTCAGCTAAGACCTTTCCCAGGTTCTGCTCCAGCTAAGACCTTTCTGTATGTCTTCTGAATATATAGTTGATAGTCAGCGCCTCGTCCTGTGTGTTTCCTTGTCCGTGTGATTTTCGCGCTGTTTTTCAACATATAACTTTGGATGATTAACCATTAATTGCCAAAAAAATATGTTAAAAAGTAAATTATCACAAATACTATGCACTGCTCTAATTAGGTTCTTAGCAGTGACTGATACATCACAAACCGTTTCTTTTTGGCAAGGACCCTTTGTCTGGTATTCGATGATAGTGTGAATTTCCTTCTTTATTCTTCCAGAATGAAAGGTTCTATTTCAATTTGAACTCGGGTATATGAAGAGTCAACTGATGTGAAATACTTCAAACCTCAACCAGAAAATCAAAAATTGAAATATGTATTTATTTTTTAACTTGTAGTTTGCGGGTTTCCAGTAGAATTTTACCCATTACATATTTAGTGGCAAAGGAAGTTTTGGAAATGATGCTTTTGTGCTCCAATTTTCACTTTAAAACCCCAAACAGGGCTCTAGCTCGACTTTGTGCGCGAGCAAAGCTGAAGCTACGAGCACAAGTGTGTTGCCCTGAAGAATGCTTACACATCACAAGCGTGCGTGCCTGGCAGGGTCGTTGAAAGCCTGGTGCTCGCTCTTGTGGCTTCTGCTACGCTTGCAGTTAGAGTGAAATGGAATATAGTCTACACCTTGAAACAAGGGGCTAACAGTCTATAAAGTTCAAACTTGGTAAACACAGTAAAGTTTACAACATTCAAACTCAAAGTTCTGAACACCTTGCGATATTTGTACCATCAAACTGGAACCTCAGAGAAGTTGGCGACTTCCCAGATGGTCCAGCTTGAATGACTAAAACGTGTCAACGTCTCCTAGCCATAGTGATACGCAGTGAACGATGATGTGACGACGCTTTGCGCGCCGTAACCGAAATGAATTCATAGCTCTCTTTTCTTGTTTCACAGACTCCATCCCCCAGATGCTTGTTTATTCGAGCTGATGCGGTTCAGGATTCGGCCACCAAGGGCAAGGGAGCTGCCACTGCAAGTAAGCTACACCCAAGGTCACTAGTGCAACTCGGTTGCAAAAATTGTCTATAGACACTTCCGCGTGCAGAATTTCTCCCCTCCCCCAAAGGTCTGCCCCCCGTCGTTCAGAGCACCATAGTTTAGGAGCCGGCCGTTACAGCGACTCGGTAGAACATGGAGGTTTCGAAGCGCAGCATCTAGATGGCGCGCCACATTATAGCCACTTTCAAGAATACCATTTTGTAACACAGCCTCTAGAGGGCACTTCAAGTGAACAGGTGGCAGCTTGGGAGCGAGAGAAGGTTCGCTCCTCCACGAGAGTCCTGCAACCAAGTTGATGTGATAACGTTTGGTATACCCGTGCGTTAATGCTGGTACATACACATATTTCTGCTCGACTCTCATCGACGATGCTATTACCGCCTGTGATGACTTAAGATGGGTAGAGAGTCTGTGTTACAGAGAGTTTTCAACTGCCTGATCGAGGTCGCGTGGCTTACGGGCTGCGTTTGCCATACGAGCTACGAGGAGGCGACAAGAGCGCCGATAGTCCGCAAACGTCTCCGCCTTTCCTCGCCATGTGAAAACGCGGCATGTGCACACTTGCGACCCATCTCCGCAGGAGGCGTCCGCCATTAAATTACAAATGATCCCCATGGTCTGAGATGGACCCTCTCTTCAATCTAGGAGGCTCTCTAATGAGGGGATGACACACTGGCGCCATCTAATGAGTAGCCACGGAACGCTTGGCGTCCGTGTATATTAGGAATTTATAGAATAGCGCACGCTATGGCTTTGCCTAAGCAAAGAATAGCGTCGTTGACGCTGCTCGTGCGCCAAACACTGCTTTGTGTACGCTTTTTTTAAGAAATTGCATACATACACAAAGAGTCTTTGCGCTCCTCCGAGGAGGATTCGTGATAAGAAGTTGGCTAAAGCCGAGACGAGCACAGTTAAAAAATGGCGGCTTCCAGGACCGCAGCTGGGCCGCTTTGGCGACGTCGGCGGCATCCTTGCAACTGCGATTTTCAACTCAGGACGTCTGAAATGTTTTGAAAGACCCAGCAAGTTGGGCATCGATTGCTGGCAACTTGCTGCTTGCAACGCTTTAACGTTTCTCGGCGAAGGCATGGTGTGCTAAGTTCAGCACACGAGACCTCGCTTGCCGAGACGACGTAAGCCATGCGCAAGCGGACATGACCGGTCGACTGCTCCCGTCGCATTCTCATACTTAAACATATCTAAAATGTTACTCTGAACCAAAAGAACATTTTTCTTTTTTCTCAAGTTACAGCATTTCTTGCGTAAAACAAAAATTGTTACTGCATCTTGGTGGCGTTACAAGCGCGAGATGCTTGGGCTTTGCGTTGTGACGGAAAAACGCTATTCCAAAACACTCTTGCATAACGTGCACTAACACAAGCGCAAAATTTAGTGCTAGTGTGCGTTAAAATGGTGTATGTTATTCTAAAACTCCCTATTTTACGAGCCGTTTTTTCACCACGAGCTCAGAATAATTCTGAAAACGTTACAAAATCCGCACCTCCTAAATAGTGCATAGATTCCATCTCGCAAATGCTGCAAAACCCTTTGGTCAACTAATGTGCAGATTTAAAGGGGTGTAGGACTCCCCGACAAATGGCACCGAGGGGCCAAAGCGTACCTTCATCCCGAGCTGTCGCACGTGATCGTAGCACCATCGATCGCGGTCAAACGCAATCATGTAAACCGGCCTTTACCCTCGACACCCCATTTAACTTTGAGCTGCATCTTGTGTCGCAGCTCAAAGTGGTGATGCAAGTGTCGCCACGGCACGTGGAGCTCCGCGGGGACGTCCTGGTGCCAGGCTACCACAGCCGCAAGCACGGCCAGGTGGCCTGCGAGGACATCCAGATACGCTTCCCTATCCCCGAGTGCTGGGTCTACCTGTTCCGCGTCGAGAAGCACTTCCGCTACGGGGCCCTCAAGTCCGCCGCCCGCAAGCCCGGCAAGATAAAGGTGCTGTCCCCCGTCGCATGCCCATTCGCCGTGCGCGTTTCGACGTCGACTCGGTTCAAATCAACTCGGCTTGCCCCCGGTGGACGACGGCGGATGAAACAATGCAGTGATTCGGGGACCCGCTCGGCTGGGCCTTTCTCGCCGCAAGAAATCCGGCACGTCTACTTTCCTGCAAAGCACCCAGGAGAACCAGTTGCTACAACTCACAGGAAAATGACGGGGCTGAAAATACGCTTATACATCTAAACAAACAAAAAAAAACAACAGAACAGTCTGTGCAAGCGTCATTCCCTGTGTCACAGTGTAGATTAGATTGTTTTTCTAAAACAAATTTTCAGCACCGTCGTTTGCCGAGCTCCCCCGTGAAATGCAGCGATTGGCCCTCTCGAGTGCTCTGCGGGAAAGTAGACGCTCTAGGCTACCGGTGGAGGTGCTGATGCACGGAAAAGTTGCGAGTGTTCGTGTTTGCCGAGAAGACGGTGACGGCCTCCCTACGCAGGGTCTGGAGAGGATCATTGGGGCAGCTCAGCCGCTGGACACCAGCCTCATCGAGGTGTCCACTGGGCAGGCCAAGTACGAGCACGCCTACAGGGCGGTCGTCTGGCGCATCCCACGTCTTCCCAAGGAGGGCCAAGGTGCGTTCCTCCCCACCCCGCTCCATTGGCCTAAGATGCGTTGTCCATTGCAACCTAAGATGCGTTGTCCCAAACGGGCCTCAGTCGAGCTCGACGGTTGTCCGATGGTTAGGTTAGAGCCCTCGACTACTCTTACGTGGCACATGTGCGGACGCTTCACCTCCAGCGAATTTCATGTTTGCGCACACGCCGTGCCCACATTTGATGTGTGCGAGCGCGGGCTTGCTTGTAAACGGCATGTTGGTTGCAGGGGTCTTATTCTTTGTCCAGCTCAATTGCCACGTAGCTGGGCGTTAACCCTAAACAAAAGGCACGTGGACCGGGTTCTTTATGTCGTCTTCCTCGATCAAGCGCGGGGCACATGCTGAACAGGAGTGCTGCGTCGGCAATCGGCTACATCATCCTAGCGCTGCGTCAGAAACATAAGCAAATAATTCGCATTCTGGTTGTCTCCGTGGGTTTAGTTCTCAGCTTAGCCGCTAGAGCCGTAATGGTTGGATCTTCTTTTAATAGTCCTGGCCTCATTGATAAAACTTTGTGCCGCGTGCCTTGGGACAGTGGATGCGTTAGGACCCTGGGCTGGCGTAGAGGTTGTGGCTCGCACCTTACACGATTCGTGTAGTCGCCCAGGAGTCTTAGCTTCCCCAGGGGCATGACTCTCTGTTACACAATGCCGCACCTCCGCAGGTGCCTACACGCAACACCTGTTCCTGCTGCGGCTGGACCTGACGTCGTTCGACCAGATCCCGGAGTCCTTCGGCACACACGTCGACGTAGAGTTCACCATGCCGGCCACGAGCGTGTCCCACACCACCGTGCGCTCCATCTCTGTCTCCAACGAGAACCCGCCGGAGAAGTATGTGCGCTACCTCTCCAAGCACGAGTACCGCGTCGAGCTCGAGCTGCAGACGGGGGAGGTGCCTCCCTCGCAGACCGAAATCTCCAACCTTGCGGCCACCGCTGCTGCGCAGTCAGCGAGCTTCGAGCCCGCGCAGCCCGCCGCGGCGGCTGTCACGACCGCCGCAGACAGCGACAGCGACTGAGCCACGTGCCGGCCTTTCGCGACCTCGATACGTCAGAGTCGAACGTGCCAATGAGGTGACAGAAGGGAGCTAGAGAGACTCCTCCAGAAAGACGAGGCAGACCCGCGAGACAAGGCGGATGACGGTGCTGGAAAGGGGCATACCTCCGTGCTCTCGGCGACGATGGTTGCGAAGGAACCATCTCGACGAATGGGACGATTGGGAAGCAAGTCAGGACGGAAGCGCCGAGGTCGCCAGTCGGCAAATTCGTAGCGCCTTGTCGGTGGCTCGGTCCTCTCGCATCGGTCGTAAAAGTCTCCGGTGCGCTCTTTGCTCCTCCGGTGCTGCGTGTCCCTCCATGCGGGTGATGTCGAAGCGGTGTCTGCTCAACTTCTGGCTGCTACGGTCGACGCTGCTCGCTCGGGCATGCTGGGGAGAGAAGGGCGGTCCTGGTCCCTTTTTGTTCTCGGTGAATTTGCTGGATGTGGTAGCTTGTTTTAGGTGCATGTTTCGTGTGCCTGTGCAACTACGTCGGGTAACGGCTTTCTTCAAACGGTGGCAACCTCGGAGGACCTTTTCCTTTCTGCCCGCAGTTTACAATGATGCTGTGACTTCCAACTATCAAGAAGGCGCGTGGACTTGTGTGTTGGACCTGCGGAGGCATGGGACACAATACTTCGAACAAAGTGTTCGAGCGAATGAGAAAGACCTCCGGGACGTTTAAGACCTGCAGGTTTTGTTCTCCTTAACTTAGCGTGCGTTGCAGAAAAACTTGGTTCCAGTGCACTCCCCAACCCTTCCTGACGCCCGCTGCAAGTTATGTTGTTACAGCAGTACAGTACTGCTTCTAGATAAAACAATGGAGGTCGCACACACACACACATACACACCAGTACCTTTGCACTAGGTTCACATGCAAGAATTCAAAATGAATGCTGCTTGCAGGAGGGAAACAAGAACTGCTGATGGGTACATTGGCAAAGCCTGCACCCAGTGTTACAGAAAACCGGGGGCTACGTTCGCTTTTCAAAGACTAAAAGCTAAAAAGAAAAAGTTCTCATATTGTCTGTCTTCTGTAAAAACCTCGGAGCAACTCTGGCAGCAAAATATGCAATAAGAGGCTCGCTGCCCGCGGTTACTTTCAACGTGCAGAGACGATGAGCGCGCAGCCTTTATACTTCCCGAAAGCAGAGTGTGGCTTTGTTCTTCGTGGACAACGGTGCATTCAGTTTGTGTGACCCTTCCCCTTGGTAACTGTTGATGTAAGGAGCGAAACGGGGCAAACGTGCCGGCCCAGAACCGAATTCCGATGACGAAGTAGACACGCCCACCCAGAGCCTCCGTTTCATTGGCTGCACGTCGCGTTACGTCGTGCGGTGTTTTTGTGTACATACTATCGATGGCTGTGCTGTTGGTTTGCTTCTGCACGTTACTTTCCTGTTATGAGCCTATCGCTTCTAGTCAAGGGCGTGTGTATGCCGCATCTATTTCTCTCGGAGCTCTAAGATGCGTTGTCCCAAAGGACATCTTATTTACAAAGGCGCACATTTTACACCCTCTTTTTTTTTACTATACTTGCATTTACGAATGTTTTTTTTACGTGACCAGGTGAAACAACCATAAGGTTTCAAGTACAAAAAGAAAAAAAAAAAAAAGAGCTGTTATCTTGTTGATGTTACTACGAAATGCTTTTCGACGGTCTATGAACAAGAAATATAGAGATGTGTTTGCAACAACAGTGATACTACCCGAACTAGCTTGTCATCCGTTGCTTAGGGCTATAGACTTTTTCATTGGATGAAATGTGAAACTGCAGTGAGAATTGTTACATTTAACTTGGTATTTATGGAAGGTACGCCTCTTACTTCTGCGCCACTTCATTGCCACAATTTAGACGTACGAGCGACATTCCCTTTTGAATTTTTATGGAGGTTATGCAGACAGCTCTGCTAAAGTCTCTTGCTGGTCTAGAGGGGCGGGGGCTCTTCCCACAAGGCCCTATGACCTTTCCACTTTAGGAAGAGTGAAAGCTGGGGAGGAGGTGGGTGGAGAGGAGTGAACCACCAGTCGTGACGAGCAGATAGCTTTGTGGGAGGGACTTGTCCTGTCATTCTAAACCTGCGACAGGGGGTTGTTTCGCTGCTACCGAGCGCAAGACGCTGCCACGGTTTTAAGCGAGATATTGCTTGTGTCTTGTATAAAACAATGTTGCATTTATTTTTTTATTTCCTGAAAAGCCTGGGTTTTCTAAACACGGTTTCAAGCCTTTTTTTCCCACAAAAATGAAGTGAAATCCAAAACGGCGACATTTCGCATTCAATTATAATGCCGTGCCATCTGCTTGTCTTACGAGCAAATGGTACAGCATTGGGCCGGCGAGACTGAAGGCGCAAAACACATAGGGACGCTGTGCGTTTCGTGCTTTCGTTTTCAACTGATCTACGCCAACATATGTGAAGTCTTCGACATCGGACTGCATTAGTGAAACAGGGAGAGCTCCTCCTTTAATGCATAAAAAAGGAAAAGATATGCTCCTCTCCCACCTCACTTTATGTTTCAACACGAGTAATGTTCACTAGGAAATGGAACTTTTAAAAAGCTAATGGCTACCATGTCTTTTTTTTTAGTTCTTCCCACTGGTCTCTGCAACTTTTTTTTTTGTTTTTTTTTTTTAATTTCATTTTGTTAATTTAGGCATCCCAACTTATAAGTAACCGAACCACCACCTGGCACCATCGAGTTGGTGCTAGCTCCCCACATCCTTAGGTCATCAGGTTCGGCAGAAACACAACCGCTTCAAAAACTAGAAAACGAAGGCAGGCGGTGAAACAAAACGCCAAAAGAGTATCGACCGAATGCCAGCGCTTAGAACTGTGCCTAGGCAGCTTGGTAACTAGGAAAAAAAGAAAAGAATTGTCCGCATACTATGGACATTCCAATTGTTGTTGATGTTGTGAAGTATGCAGAAAGCGACCTAAAATATTCCACAAGCTTGTTTGTTGACCGCAGGCCGGGTGAGCACACTGACCAGATCAAAAGTTTTTTTTTAAGGCCCCCCTTTCCAGGGTTGCTAGGATCTTTCCGAGTGTACATGTGAGAACATGAGCCCGTGTACATGCATGTTTTTTTCTCAATGTGTGTGAGCAACCTGCGACGAAGTCGGCTCCAGCACTGTGTTCCCCGGGGTCGTGCTGGGGTCCCGGCAACTCTGTGTTCTTTCAGTGTGTCGTGTGCAGAGGAATGAAGGCTGTGCGGGCACTGTAGACCGACCAATACTGAAGGAAATAAAAACACACCCCTGTACAGCACCGTTAGCGGAGACAGTACGATGCATCCTTTCTCGGACTCACGTGGACCGGTGACGGTAAGGCACAGTTGCTCCTCGCAACGGCCGCCATCTTGGCAGTACAAAGGCCCGGCCAGCATCTGCTTGTACTCTGTTTCACCTTACGATAGATTTTGGAGGATGCTAGGAGCCATCAAAGCCAATCTAATGTCGTGCGAATGTCACACGACCTTCGAGATAGTCATGTGATGCGTTCACTGGACTGGCTAGGATGGCTCACGGCGTCCACTGCAGTTCACCGTAATGTCAAATGGAGTACGGTAAAATGACAGCCCGGTGACAGGGACCGGTCAGCGTTCATTTAGAAGACGACGCTTCGTTGATGGAAGCTTCATGCACGACGTTTCATGAAGTAAGCTTTTAGACAATGCTGGCACTTGCCTTAGCAAATGCTGCTCATGTGGAGAGTTCTTTGTTTTTGGGTTCTATCTATCGCAAAACTTGAAAGGTTGAATGTCCAGGTTATTTTTTGTTTTGACCAAATTTTTTTTTTTTTTTAAATCGAGCAGGTTTTTTGTTTGAAATGACACAAGCTGTGCTTAATTTCCTGCAAAGATGACTTACAAAACCCAAATTTTTATTCCAAAGACGAGATTATTGCGGCTGAAATTTCTGACTGACATTAGATGGTTTATTTAACCCCTTAAGTGCCTTGCACGAGCTGAGTTTGTCTGCCATTTTCTGGCTAAAAATGCCGTGGACGAGCTCAGCTCGTCCAGTGGTTTTTTCGGTTGCCCTCAATTCCACGGACGAGCTAGGCTCGTCCGAGTAGTTTTGCGGCGCTGATCATAGATGGCAGCACTCGTATGAGTTGGCAAATATTTCTTTCGCCTCCGCTGATTTTTGTGTAATAAACTTTTCAAATTTTATGTGTAATACTAGAGGAGTAACAATTCAAAATAAAAAAATCTGTCACTTTTAGGTTACTTTGGAAAAAACAATTTGGCACTTAAAGGGGCCCTGCAATCATAATTAAGCGTCTACCTTTTTTGCGGTTTCCACGTCTCTTGGGGTTTGGGCAAGCCAGCGGGCACGGAGAGAGTAACAAAATATCAGTGCGTCGTATTTTAACCGGACGACGCGGAAACCTCCTCCACCGACGGGGGCGACCCGCGGTAACGAAAGCGCGCGTAATGTGACGTCTTAGGTCCTGGGCTTACTACTGGTCAGAGCCGCTAAAAGCTTCTTTTTAGTCGAAATACAAAATGTAAGTGGCGCGAACCGTTTCAATTATTTATAAAAGTAGTTTTTGTTCAGTATTTTAGATCAGAAAAGAAACAAATGCAGTTTATAAAGTACGGAAACAAGAAATGATCCGTCGACATACCCGCCACCAAGCGGTGGAAAAGGCGGCGCATACTAGAAAGGAGTAGTGGGATCAGGCGCCGACACGGAAAGGTCCCGGATGTATGCGGCGGCGCTGCGGTCGTAGGGACTGAAGGATCCGACCGGCTCTGAGCGCTCCCAAGGCCTTCGGCGAGCAGCTTTGTCTGGCGGTTTGGCCGTTTCGCGGTATGGCAGCGCGAAGTGGCTCCCATTCTGAACTGATCTTTACCCCGTGTTTGCTGTTGTTTGTGGCCAATGAAGTGTCATGCCGAATTAGTGTTTAATCGCGCAGCAAATGCAATGAGAGCCGCCCTAGCTGCCCGCTACATACAGCCTATCCAGAACACGCTTTAGTGGCGCCCTCTCGCGCCGTCGACACGGAATGCGGCAGCCGTGAGCGCTCGCTCAGCTCACTACCCCTCGTCTAGTTCACGGCCACTCAAGCAACCAAGGACGTCATGAAAGAGGTTATTTTTTGCTTGTTTTTGTAATTTTAATTTGTCTATAACTTTTAAAATAAAGCGAAATTCGAGAAAAGAAAAGTGTCATTAAGTTACTACGTTCAGTGCGCTCAGGTTTGGTGCAAATTAAAAATTAGTAAAAAATTCATTGCAGGGCCCCTCTAAAGGGGCCATGAAACGAATTTTGGGCAGGGATGAATGATTTTAAATTGAGACTTTACTAATCGCATATCGTTTAGTTGGCCAAAACAAAGAGGGTAGAAAGTCAAAAGCCAGCTTTTTCGGTACAAACATTTGAAAATATGGCGGACTATTTTGTACCTTCTTTCCTTCGAAAGCTCTCCGCCTTTTCACTATGATACATCCGCGGTTCCCAAAGCGCGTCAGCGGTGCCAACCTGACGTCAGCCGAGCCCAGCTCACGCATTGGACACGAGAATCGCGTCACTCAGACGTATGCGCTCGTCAACAAACAATCCTTCGACAAATATTTGGATTCGCGTTCGTGACCAATGACCCTGGCGGAACTTATCGTCACTGGGGAATGACAAGTTCTATGGTGTGCTTAAAAAGCACGGTGGAAGCTGGGAGTCATCGCACCGGTGCCGAAGAATGTCACAACGACATGATTTCACAATTTGCATTTGAGTTGAGGATTAAAGCTAAGGAGGAAGAAGTAGGAAAAACGTTTCATGACCCCTTTAAGGGGTTAAAGACGGTACTATGGTTCGGCTGTACATCTCCAAATAGCTTGAAAAACAATGGTCAATTTTCTTTTTTAATATTTGGGGAGAAACTGGGCTTACCCCAATTTTGAAAGAATCTAATCCAGATATGAATTTCGGGTACAAATGGCTTTTACCCCAAAACAAAGAACCCCTATTTATGCATGGCGATCGAGGGAATTCGAAACAGATGTTAGATGTGGTTATAGTTTTTTACACTATCTACACATACTAAGCATATGCCGGTTTGTCATTGCTTGTGGTACGTAATATGAGCCTTCCAGAATTGTCTGAATAAACAGAAGTGAGCATCGTCTTCGCACAGAGCCGGATCCAGGAAGTAAGTTCTGTACACACAAGCAAAGCAAACATTTCTACAGATTACAGCAGTAATCTGTAGAAATTACAGCAGTGAGCATTACAAATCACAAAGGGCAAACAAAAAATGGTCTATTTACTAAACCACAATTAAACAATAATTAAATAGGAGTCTTTAATTCGTCGCAATAATGGGGAGCCTTCAATATACAGAAACAATATTCTAGTGCCTTTTTTATTGTCTAAATGTCAACCATGTTGTGGCAACACCACAAAGAAACTAATTTCTTGTTCAGAAAGTCTCGAAAACACTGTTTAAAGTGAATAAATCAATTACCAGGTTGCACCTGGTGGATCTTCCCAAGGCTACATCGAATGTCGTTATGTCAATAATCCAATCAAATAGCGCCGATGCACAGAAGTATGGCGGCAAGCTACGCGAGTGTACTCCTTGTAGAAATTGGATGAACCAGATTTCATTTCTGTCCCGCACCTACTGGGTCTGTCCACCTCCCGTGGGGAGAGGGGGCGAGTTAGAGAAGAGGAGGAGGTCAGTGGAGTTTGGGTGCAGGTGAGTCACTTTTGTGCCTCCACTAGCGTTGCCCAACCAGTCCTTGTCAATCGGCTGGGTTGTAACGCATTGACGCCACCAAGTGGCGCAGCACATAACCACGCCAAACTTGAAGTCACGAACGCGCAGAGTCTCCCGTGATGCATTGCGCTCTCCAATGGCTGCCCTTCGAGCGCTCGCTAGAACCAGTCGTTTGGAACGAAAAATGTGGCCATCCGTTCCATGTACAAACATGCTATTTTCATTTACAGTTGTTGATTATATTAACTTAATTCCGAACGTAAGAGGTATATTTCAGTTTTCATTTCAGTATCCCTTTAGGTATAAAGGGATACTTTATAAAGCCTTTCAGCATTTCTATAGGTATAAAAGGTGTGTTTTGTGGAATAAATCATATAATACATGGCTTGCATTCATGTCACATCGGACGCCATTGCTCCGGACCATGGTCCTGTGCTCGTACCTCCTGCGGCATACATTTGGAACCATCGAATTTGCTCCTCTTGGCAAGCCTTGCCGAGTACACAAATTTGGTGGTGCCAAATGTATGCTGCACAAGGTACAGGCACAAGAGCACGGTACGGAGCAATGACGGCTAGTACGGTGACATATGATGCCACGTGAAACGCATGCATAGGGTGTCTGAAATGTCAAGGCTTGATCTAAAATGGGCCGTAAAAATCGGCGCCTGCACATGCAATCTAAACTTTTCTTCAGAGGTGTATTTCACAGGTGGGTTTTACTTTGTAAAATAACAAAGCGTAGCTCCCTTCCTGTAAAAAAAAAATAGGAGCAAAAATCTTGCCAGGGTCAGCGGCAGACAGCGACGGAGAGGACCGAGTCGAGTGGCGGGACACATTTGGCGCACATATTGATAGATGGCGTCGGGAGCAGTGTCGGAAGGTGTAGCCAATCAGTGAAAGAAAGCGGAAGGACATGCAGACGAAATTTGTCGGCAGCAAGAGTGCCGTCAATATACAACAGAGTATTCTTTTATTTTTGTTACTTCCAGTTTTGCTCTCCTCGCCCACATTTATTTTTAAACCAAAGGTTCATTAAAAAAGATTATATTCATTTCAATAGACCCTTTCCGAAATTCAGTCTGGCCACTTTGATCACTATCATCATCTGTGGAACGGCATCTGTGCCATACCAATGGCGGCCCTTCTAGTGGACTGATAAAGGAATGACGTTGAAGGTGCTCCTAAGCGCATGAATGCGAGGCCTGTATATTCCGGGGGGGTGGTGGGGGGGGGTCAAGTACGACGCGACGTAGGAAGGGAACACAAGAGCTACGTAAGCGTTTATGTCTAATACTTACCATATGCAGTCAATCTGGGGCGCACACAATCGGGGCTTTAAAAAGCAATTCGGTGTATAGAATTTTCTCGAGGCATCTGAGTAGGTTGGAGCTTTGTTTTGAATGCAGGTTCCTGGTCATCATCGAACTGAAAGTGATCGGGGAAGCAAGAACTCACACTAAAACAATTCCTCGCGTAGCCGTTGACTTGGCGAAAGTGACGGTGCCGATACAAGTTCATATCCGCTATTGATATGGCAAAACCCTAACCTGCTTTAATCGAACCACCAATGGCACTGAATTTCGGAAAGAGTCGATTGGCCACGATTGTCGCGAGCAGTCTCGATAAGGAGGTAGCGCCATCTATCAATACGTGCGCCAAATGCATGCCTTGCCACTCGACTTGGTCGTCCTGAGTTGCCGTCCGCCACTGACCCTGGCAAGTTGTTTTACCCTATTTTTTTTTTTGCAGAAAGGGAGCTACGCTTTGTAATTTAAGAAGATAAAACCCACCTATGAAATACACCTTTGACGAAAAGCTTAGATTTCTACGTGCAGGCGCCGATTTTTACGGCTCATTTTAAATCGAGCCTCGGTATTTCAGACACCCTATATAACCAACCATGAGGCGAATTCCTAGTTGGTGAAAACAAACTTTCTCTACAAGGACCTGCATGGCTAAGTCCATTTCCATGCATGCATAATTTGCATTGATGTAAATAAACATGTTTTCCCATCTTTAATATCGCCCAATTTTATTTTTTTAAAGGGTTTACGCACAATTTAAGGTAGACTTTTGGTTTGTAGTTTGACATCTGTGTTCAGCACAATACGAGATGAAGACCTTCCTTACGCATGAGGTTCAGAACACATTTACATAATAAGCCCGCCGTGTGTTCCGAAGTTGTCAGCGACCATAGATAATTTGCATTAAGTTTGTCGTAATGAGGTTCTGATCAGGGGCGGATGCAGGAATTTCCTGAGAGGGGGGGGGGGGGTCAGGTGTTGGTCAGCGTACCATACGTTTAGGAACCCCCTCCCCCTCCCCCTCGTTTCACGTCCTAAATTTTACACATGCAAAAATCAAGAGGGGGGTCAGGACATCCGGACCCCCCCTCTAAATCCGCCCCTGGTTCTGATCATCATTCACCCCCAGAACTGTATGTGAAAGGAACTTGGATGAGCAAAATGTACAGGTGAGAATCGAGGTGATTTGGTAAGAGGCTGAGAGCCGAACACACACACTCAATTATCTAAATGATTCTAAGAACATGGCTGTGTTCAATACTGCACCACGTTCCAAACAGAATTCATCACTTTTAAACGTCGGCGTGTTTCAACGTAAAGCTTGAGGTCCCATGTTCACCGAGCAAGACCTTAGAATGGAACGTTCCACAGTGGGCTCCAACGCATTCTTCGTGGCAGAGTGACGCTGGGCTTACCGGCCGTAGGTGAGGTAATCCTAGAGACGACAGTAGGCTGATCACAGACACAAAGAACATTTTTAAACTTCACGCCAAACGGCGTCTACGGTAACACAAACAAAAACACTTGGTACACTTCAAACCGTCTGCCATCTGTAGCGCGAATCTCGAAAAGCGTTTCTTTTTTTTTTTCTGGGCATCCTCGATCGTCCGTTTGGCGACATGGCGCAGTTACACTTAACTCGTTAGAAAACTTACGTATCTATCAAGTATTTTTGGTACGATCAGAAATGTAGTGTGTTCTGTTGATATAACAAGAAAACGCGAATAAAAATATTGCACTCTTTTCTTTCTCGGAAGACTCGTAAAGCGATGCAAAAAACGCAAAAGATGTACAGCAGAAAATAATGTAGTCTTCCGCCAACGGTAAATAAAAATATAAGAACAAAAACAAAACAAAGTTTCGCGTTTTTAGAATTTTTAAAACGTTACAAAACACCATAGTATTGACCTAAATTATCAACTGAAAAAAAAATTTGAAAAATTAGTAACAATACCCGCATTTAAATACTTTTTATTGCCGCGAAACTGTCCAATGGGAGATAAATGCGTGCACCACAACATTTGGTGCGAGTCGGCTTCAGAGATATTCGATTCTTTCAGTGAGGCAACATCGGTATCTGTATTTGCCGAACTTGAAAATGTAAACTTCGTTGAAGTGTAAAAGATGGTGTTAAGATGGTCGAGACACGTACACATGCATTTACAAAACGTATCATTACAGGGAAAACACACAAAAAAAATAATTACACACCATGAAATGCCTTATAAAATATATAAAATAACGCATTAATAACTATTTTGTTGTGTTCGACTACAGCGCTATTTTATCCCTCGTGGTTGCCTCTGAAACCTGCCATTGACAGTAAGCACGCACGTACCTCACCATAGTTACAAGCAGCCACCGCTCCCACTCTGCCAGCTGGAGAGGCGCTAGCTCTGGGCTGTGCGGTGGGGGTATGAGCTAGCGACGTACGGGAAGCAATGTAATCTCCGCAGACGACAAAACACCTGCTGATGTGTCTTCAATCTGAATTTTGGTGCTACTGCGAACTGAACGGATAGTCTCGGAGGAGCCATGTTTATTTGCAGATTACACCATGCACCCGTCTTCCTGTACACGTTACTTCACCTCACCGGAGCGGCAAGCGACCTCAAACACATCGACGATTCGCTCATGTTTAGCATCAACTGGCCTGGATCCACAGCAGACGACATAGGCAATGGGAGACTAGCGAGCGATCAGCCAGATTTAACTAAGGTCAGTCATTCGAGTAAGGAAAGCAAACAACCACGTAAGAAAAATAAACCCCCGTGCTTGTGTTCAGTCGTCTATCTGTAACCCGAGTCCCTGGTACTTTTCGCCATGTATAGGCAACACTAGCGCACTGGCAAACCTTACATTTTGTTCGTAAAAACTTGCGCAGCGATTTTTTTTTTTGCGTCTTTACAGTTTGGGTTTTTTTACGTGCTACATTACGCCTGATCTCATAGCTGATGATACTGAAAATAGCATTTGAGAGATTCGATGTTACGTCTAAGTACGGCTTTAAAGTCGTTACGCTTAGCCACGGTTACATCTACAGCTGGTTACGGATAGGTGTGTGATATGTCTCGAGTCGTCTAGTTTGAAGAGGCTTGTACACTATTGCTTGTCCGATTTCTCTAATGTCTGTGCACCCCCCCCCCCCTCCCCCTCTCCTTCGCTGCATTATGTTTGCTTTTATTGCTGCTCTTGCCGAAAATTACATTTTCTGTAATGTCTACAGCCCATTACAGATAGATCTGTGATCTGTCTTGAATCGGGTGTCAATTGTAAAGAAACTTATAATACACTGCTGTTTGTACATATTTTTGTTGATTTTAGCAGGAGGATCAGGAGTCTCTATGGGTTGTGTCTGCGGACAATGAACGATACCAGTGCATGCTTCCAAAGACACTGACCTCAAAAACGGTGAGACGTCCATTTTGCTACGGCAGCAAGAAAGTCCGTCTATCATGCCTCGTTTCCTAGTCCTGTATTACACCGCTATGTTGCAGGATGCTGACCGCTCGACCCCATACACAGGACCGTCTCCATTGATGCTGCTGAAGCCATTATTCACAAGAATGTTTTGTTCATATAAGGTAAGCTACATAATATGCATTAATTTGCACCTCTGTATATCATAAGCTGTGCATGTCTTCAGACCAGCCCTATTTGTATTGAGATTCTGCATCGACGTTTGTTGTAGAAAAGTGGTGCGGTGTCGAAATGTTCAGGCCTAGGGTGTCCACAATGGATCCTCCTAGCACTGTGAAACGAGCTGGGAGGATCTGCACGTGTACGTAGAAAGCTCAAACGTTCACCAAATGTGCGTTTAAGTAGTGCGTTTTACCTGGTGAAATTTTAAGGTGTAGCTCTTCCTGTGAAAAATGACACCAACAAATTTGCCAAGGTCAATGTCAGACATTTGTAGACAACCAAGTTAGCAATGGTTGCAACTTTTGGCGCCATCTCCCAATAGATGCAGTGAGCACATGACACGCACTAAATGCACATTCAATGAAAGTTTGAACTCTTTATGTGCAGGTGCCGTTTTTCTCGGCACATTTTACGGCGCTAGGATTCATTGCAGACACACTATACATTTAATTGGTTACAAAAGAAGGAAGGCAAACTGGGGGTTCTGGTAACACTTGTCAGTGTGACCATGCTCTGTGTGCTCTTTCGTTTTTAAGCGTGCATCGGTAGTGGAATGGGCAGTAGAGGCACGGATCACTTCAGGATTGCAAAGCTGTCTCATGAAACAGCATTCAACTTGTTTGCAGTTGGAGCAGTATTGGACGTATGAACTGTGTCATGGAAAGAGCATCAGGCAATACCACGAAGAAAACCAGCCCAGCAAGGTAAAACACACACTATCGTGGCCTGGTAGTGTCTCCCTTAGCATTTAGACACTGCTGTTCCCCGCCCAGACCGTGCAGGGAATAAGTTATTCGGTTAATTGTCTCGGACTAGAGGAGCATGTTTGTTCCCGACAAAAACTGTGCAGCGAGGGCTTCATTTCACAGTGTCTGCTAAGTGGGACATGCATGGCTGTTTTTGTATCGCTTAGCGCTTGGTGACAATAATAACGAGTGTCATAGAATCGTCAATTTCAGATCGTTCTACAACAGTTCCACCTGGGGAGATACGACGCAGACAAAATGGAAAAAGACGGTAAGGACTCGAACATTGCTCATTCTCTGTTCATGCCGATAGTCTGTTGCAAGTTAAAGGCCGACGTACAACCTTGGTTTTCTGAAAGAAAGATAACCCTCTTAGCGCACCCCCTCCTAAGCCGCGAGGGGAGCCAAGTTGGGGCAAGGTAAAAAGTGGAGAGGATATAGGAAAGGAGGAGGCGGGCACAATTGGAAAGTGCAAAGTGTATGTCGGCCTTTAAGAGCAGCAGGATAAGCCCCTCCCACAAAGCTCTCTGCTTGTCAGGATTGGTGGTTCACTGCTAAAGCGGAAAAAAATGGAAGGCTTTGTGGGGGAAAGCTCGTCGTGCTTTTCTTATGTTGCAACAGACTGTAGTCACGATGCATAATTCAGCTGGCTTCCTGCTTTCACCCTCCACAGAGGCTGAGTACTTGCAGCAGCTCAAGTCAAGGCAAGAGGCTTCGAATAAGGTATGTTTCTTGATTCCCACTGCAACTCTAGAGACAGAGACAACCTGAACAAAATCTTTGAAAGGGATATAGCATGTGCCCTCGTGTGTAAGTCCTCGTGCCTGAAAGCCTGAAATATGAGTTGCTTGTAGCGGGCTAATACGAGACTATTGTTGAGGAGAGCTAGCCACCTGTTAATAAGGAGCCGTGGCAGAGAAGCTAGACTTGGTGAAAAAAAAAAAAAAAGAATAAACAAACAAACTAACAAGGTTATTTCTTGATTTCCCAAGTGAACTGTTAAGTCGGTGTTTGCAGTAACAGACCCCCAGAAAACCGAAGCAGTAGGTCAGTCAGTGTGCTGCGAAAGACAAAAAAGAATTGGAAAACAAAACAAAGAAAAAAGGTACATCTTGAAAGGCAGAAACATATACATTGTAATGCAACAGAGAAGTGTTTTTAAATAGTCAGCAGAAATATTTCTGCCGACCAACTTCGCATGTGGCATTTGTTTAGTGACGAGCGGAAAAACAGATTACAGCAAAACAATGTGTCCAACAGGTCTCTGTAGCTCATTGTGAGGGCCGCAGGTGCGGTTGATGTTGTCTCCGACGTAAGAATCAGCGAGGTATTCTTATAGGATCCATAGCGATTCCATGGAATATAGCGGCATCAAGAATTTCTGCGTATCTCATTGATGCGGGTGTTTCTCACAATCTATACACCTTTCCAAAAAGCGCTCCTAGGCCGCCGCCATGTTGCTGATGCGGCTGGTGCGACTCTCACGCCCTCGATCAACTAGAAATTTTCTCCCACTCTCTTGGACTGTGAAAACCCGCTCAGCGCGATTCTCCACCTATAATTTTCGGTTTTGCATTCAACGTTTTCTGGCCGCTCTTGGAAGTTTCCACTTAATTTTTCTGATGCATGCTGCGTACCCTTTCTGTGTTATCTTCCACTGTGAGAAATAGGGATGGTAAGTGCCTGGCCATTCAAGCGTTTCTGCTCGACATTCACGGGAAACGAAGGGGGGAAGGACGTCTAACGTCCCTCGACGCGATTTTGCGAACAATGACAACTGTTCTCCTTCCCTCCCAGAGATAATCTGCGTAAAGTCCTTCTCAGTCATCTCCAAAAATAGTTGTTCGGATTGAGGTGGGAAACGGGTCGGTCGCGTTCATTCCATTGCCTTGGTGCTGGTGGGAGAAAAGAAAGCTCGCCCCAAACAAAGTCATCTTGAATTCCATCCGATCATCAAGATGTGACTGTCGTCGACTGTGTCTGTGTTATTTGAGATATTTCTCAAATAAATTCTTTTTAGATAATGCTGCATCGTGTGGTACATACAATATATTGTTCGCATGTTCACACTCTCTAAATTGTATGCCCGCGTCCTGTCCATCAGTAAGCACGTTATTTGTGAGCGTGAAAAATGCATGCCTTTCGGCTATCTTCTGTTGTAAATTGTTTTCGACAGCTAAGCGCTTTGTCGTTTAACACGCGGCTAATCGGGCAGCGCCGTAAAAATTTATCGAAAACAAAAAACGGAACTAACATTCCAGTTGCATTCCCTCTGTCGCACGCATACCCAACAAAAATAATTTACAGTTTTTTTTGTTTTTTTTTTGCTTTTTTTTAGTTGTGGTACAATGCTTTTTCAATGTCCTCGGGGAAAATACATAAACCATGAAACACAAAATAGAGCGGGAAAAGATGAGAATTTTGCCGCCAGCAGTGTTTGAAACTGTGCCAACGCAGGCTTCGCCTATCAAAATCACAGTCCACTCGGTTAGGATTAGCAGGGACGGAGATGAGAGTCTAGCCTCAAACCCAGTGACTGTGCTCTAAAACGGTTTGTTGCCCCTGGGTCGAGTGTTTCTTGGAAAGGTGTATAGGAACGGGTGGGTTGTGTTGACATAAGTGAAAAGTCTGTAAATGGCTGCACCAATGGGCGCGTTCAGTAGCAGTCCCCGGAGTCAAGGAGTCACTGACTCCTTCCACTGGACGGCCAAAAGTCACCTCCAGTGCACGTAACTCGGTGCTTCGGAGTCAAGCTCCGAAGCACCGAGTCCTGAGACGGTGCACGTAGAGTCAAAGGAGCTAAAGATGACGTCATTTCCTGACTGGTGACGATTTCCGGCGAGAAAATCCAGAGAGCTCTGACTCGAGTCACTCCGTTCGGAGGCAAGGGAGGAACGCGCCCAATGTGTTCCTCGAAAAGTGAGGCATTTAAAAGTCTGCACATTTATATCTCGAATTTGGTATTTTAATTTTTTTTTTTTAACTTGGCATAATTTTTGTAGTAAATATTTTTTTTTTTGCATTTTAAAGTTTTATTTTTTTATATATAGTTTAGAACGAACCCACGTACAGCGAATTATTTTCGATATCGAACTCACAAAAAATTTAAATAGAAATGCATGTAAAAAGTAATTTTTATAACGAACAACATATTGGCTATGTCAAACTTTTTTTCCCTGGGAAGGTTTCCAAAAACGCGCAAACAATCGTCTTGTAGCCTGTCCCTTCCCCTCCAAAAAAGTAGGAAAGAAAGAAAATCCCAAAAGCTCAAGTTGCAAACATAATTGAGCGAAGAGAAGCGATTCAGAAGGAGAGAAAGCTAAAAAATACACTGCACGCAAGCACAGAAAAAAAAAAAAGCACTTTTCATCCCAAAACGGTTGCCCACGAAGAAAAGTGATTCAGAAGGAAAGATAAACTAAAAAAAAAAAATACTCCGCATGCAAAAAAACAAAAAAATATCTCTAGTGCGACGAAAATAATCCCTGGAGAAGGGGAACTAGAGGGACAAATGACAAACACAAATCTCCAAACACAGCTAGGTGACTGGTGCGCGACCGAAAAAGTCTGCCTGGTCTGGGTATCGAACCCGGGACCTCTCCATTACAAGTGGAGCGCTCTACAAACTGAGCTAACCAGGAGTTAGACGTCAGTAAAGCAAACGGGTTTTATCAGCTGCCACCAGTCTAACACCAACAAGGGTGAAGCTTGCAATTTAAGGTTATGATTATAATGCAATTAAATGCAAAGGTGCAAGCGAGCTGGACAAGAATGACGAAAATAATCCCTCGAGAAGGGGAGCAAGAGGGACAAAGGACAGACACAAATCTCCAAACACAGCTAGGTGACTGGTGCGTGAGCGAAAAATCCGCCTAGTCCGAGTTTTTTGGTCGCGCACCAGTCACCTAGGTGTGTTTGGAGATTTGTATTTGTCCTTTGTCCCTCTTGTTCCCCTTCTCCAGGGATTATTTTCGTCATTCTTGACCAGCTCGCTTGCACCTTTGCATTTAATTGCATTATAATCGTAGAAGGGTGGCAAGCTGGGCTAGTTGGTACTGGTTACACATGATTAAATCAGCGAACAACGTTGGGAAACTGTTGAAGAAAACAGAAGACAGGAAAGACGCTGAAACTCACAACTCAATGTATCTTCGAAAGAGAAGAAGAAAGAAAATGACACAGAAAACACAGGCACGTGCAAATGGCTAGCGAACTCCGGAGCGCAATCCGGGGCACGAGGCTATAGCTGTAGACATTCAGTGCTTTAAAAAGGATATTTCTTTTGTGATAAAGCCAATGATGGCTGACTCGCACAGCGCTCCCCCAAACCTTGTATAATAAACGCCTCATAAATTTCTCTGGTAAGTTTTTCCCTAAATCTACCTATAATATTAGTATTAGCCAATGTTGGACTACATGAACAATTTTGACAGTGTAAAGGCAAGTGACCTCCTACGTTGGATCTAAGTGATAGGGAATGTTCACGAAGCCTGTCGTTAAGACACCGTCCAGTTTGTCCATTGTCATGTGGTAGAACGTATGTCGGACAAAGTCTCTTTCATTCGGAATCGTTCCTCGACTTTGGAAATCAGCAAGAATAGTTCCCATTTTCAAATCCGGTAATAAGCAGAGTCTTCTGAATTATAGACAAATTTCTCCTACATCCTCTTGCAGCAAACTCCTCGAACACATAGTGTGTAAGCATATCTCCAATTATCTTGAAAATAATTCTTTACTCTGTCCTCACCAACACGGTTTTCGTCGTTTTTATGCAACCACTACGCAGCTTCTGGAATTTACTCATGACGTTGCTTCATCATTAGATAAAAGAGGACAAGTTGACGCTATTTTTATTGACTATTCGAAGGCGTTTGATAAAGTATCCCACCCCAAGCTTTTTTTAAAGTTAAAAGTCATTCTTAGAAACTCCCTTCTGCTTGATTGGATTTCAGATTATTTGAATTGCAGGTCGCAGTTTGTTTCATTTGCGAATGCCTTCTCTTCAGAAGCTTCGGTTAGCTCAGGTGTACCACAGGGTTCGGTGTCAGGGCCTTTTTTATTTATTTTATATATGAATGATGTCGTAGAAAACATACCCGTTAAATTTCGTCTTTATGCAGATGACTGCATTCTGTACAATGACATTTCGTCTCCTAATAATCAACTGTTACTTAAGGGGGGACACTACCCAGAAAAAAAAAATTTCTGCAAAAAAAGTTGATTTTGAAAAATTACATAAATACATCCCACAACATCTAGAGCAGGGGTCTCAAGCTCATTTGAGTGCGGGGGCCAGATCTCCAACCTCCGAAAGGTCGAGGGCCAATGTAAGGCGGCGGGGGGAAGAGGGGGGGGGGGGGGGGTGTTGTTGTAATGGAGAAAGAACTTCACCCTCTTGCTTGTCACATCTGTAGGTTTGATTCGTTTTGGGGGCTATATACTTTAGGCACTTACCTGATGTGATGACAAGAATTAAAAAGGCTACGTCGCCATGCTGCAATTTGGTTTATAGCACAAAATAGCGCGCACACCGTAGTTTCCCTTGCTAAATTCTTCGGGAATTACTCAAACTCAAGAGGATTCGAAAAAAAAAATATTTCTTTATACGACAGTTATTGCTTTCCTGGTGACTTTTATAGAAGTAGTTTGATAAAATACATGTATTTTTATGGTGGTGTGTCTGAAGGCGATAATTCTAAGCTCATAGCTTTATCTTCGGCAATAGACCATTTGCTATATTACCCAAGCATCAAGGAGAATGCAAGGATTGGTGTTCCACGCGCCACACGTGCACGCTTTCCTCGTATAAAAGATTCGAAGTAAATAACCAAAATAAAGCGTTGACGAATGCGCGTGCAAGATACAGTTTGTTTTAGGTTTTTGCTTTAGAAAATTTACTACTGCTAAGGCCAGCACGTGCGGCACGTGGAACACCAATCCCTGCATTCTCCTTGATGCTTGGGCCATAGGTCTATTGCTGCTGCTGAGCGAGGGTTCTTGCAGACGATAGGTTTACTAAACAATGTGGACGTGTTGCTGGTAGAAGCTGTTCTAATCTCCTTCTCATTTACCCGACAGACCTGAAATTTTGTTATGCACCCTCTAGCGTGACCACCAGCCTACCCTGTAAATTTAATTAATTTTAATCCAAGGGTTCAAAAGTTGACCCTCCTAGGGGGTGTGCCCAAATGGATATTAATTTTGATAAGACTGTGTTTATGAGATTTACGAATAAGAGAACCCCTTTAGTTTTTAGCTATGGTATCGATGATGTCATATCAAATAAGGTTACGGAGTTCAAATATTTAGGTGTTTTCTTCACGTCCAACCTCAACTGGGACAAGCACGTTGTCATGGGCCAGTCATAATCCCGGCAGTCGGCGCTGTATCTTCTAGCGCGCCGAGCATATAAGCCAATACTCGGCACCTAATGTAGTAGTTCATTGCCTGACTCTGACTAGACTACATAGTGTCAGAAGCGAGGGTAAGAAAACAAAGAAAATAGCATGGCGTCATCGCTGCTCCCACCGCCGAAACCACTGGATACAACGGGCGACCTGTGGCATTCTTGGCGCACCTGGAAAAGTGAGTTTAAGCTTTTCTCAACTGCAAGGATGCTCACAACGAAACCTAAGGAAGTAAAAGCAGCGACCTTCCTTATGACGATAGGTGAAGAGGCACGGAAAGCATACGCGACGTTCGTTTTGAAGCAGAGGAGGAACGAGACGACGGTAACGTGCTCATGGAAAAGTTCGAGAGCTTCTACCGACCTGCCACAAACCTGACATGCAATGAGTTTCGTTTCGGCACCCGAGATCAGCGACGAGGAGAAACCTTTAACGAGTGGCTAACGGTGTTGCGTTTGTTAGCAAGTCGCTGCGAGTTTGGCGTGTTTGAAGAGCGTATTCTTCGAAGCCGAATCGTCCTCGGGATAAAAGACAAAAAACTGCAACAGAAGCTGATCTCAGAAAACCCGCCATACGCAAAGGCCGTCGAAATATGTCGAGCCCCAGAACAAGGTCAGGAACAGTTCGAAAAGATACAAAGCTTCGCGGAGCAAAAACATGCGGCCGTTGTTAATCGTAGGGAAGCAACATGCACGCAGTGCGGATTTTCCGCGCACCGAGACCAAAAATGCCCAGCAATAGGAAAACGGTGCAAGAACTGCAGTGGCTACAACCATTTCGCGAAAGTATGCAGAAAACCGAAACAAATCACCCGAAACAGCCCGACCAAAAGCAAGTACGGGAGATTCATGCAGATAGCGATAGCAAAGTAGAATATTTACTGCAGACTTTGCGAATGGCAAGTGTCTCCAACAGAAACCTTTGGTCAGCCCACGTTCACGTTGAAGACGAACCGCTCGACTGTAAGCTTGATACCGGAGCTGATTTCTGCGTCATGTCAAAACAGACGCTCCGGTGACTGACAGATAAGCTAACGCGGAAATGCAACGTGGCTCTGAATGAGTTTTTTGGTCATATGAAATATGCAAGAGAGCGCGTTGCGCTAACGCTCCGATGTGAGACCCACACAACCACAGCGCAGTTCTTTGTGATGGATCAAAACATACCCCCTACACTTAGCGCATCGGTTGCAGAAGAGCTCAGATTAATCAAGCGAATGGCAACAATTACGAGGAGCGACCTCTACAAAGCAGCCAAGCCCTTTGATGATGTGTTCCAGGGACTCGGCAGGCTAAAAAACATCTCGTACAGGATGAAAATGAAACCTGGAGTACGAGGTATCGTTAAATCATCAAGGAAAGTGCCCATTGCTTTGAGAGATGAGGTTAAAATGAACTCGATCGCATGAAGCAGGATCAAGTAATAACCAAAGTCACAGAACCTACAGATGGGAGTAATAACATGGTCGTTGTTACAGGACCCAACAAGATCCGCATCTGTCTGGACCCGCAGGACTTAAACAGATCCTTATTGCGCGAACATTACCCGATGCCAGTATTGGCAGATGTCTTAAATTCTCCGGGTCTGCACGGCGCGAATTACTTTTTCACTCTTGACGCCTCTTCTGGGTTCTTGCAGATTGCTTTAGACCACGAGAGCTCCTACTTGCGCACTATGAGCACACCATTTAGACGGTACAGGTTCTTGAGGATGCCATTCGGCATTTCATCAGCAACGGAAATTTTTCAGCGGGCAATGCACACTGTTCTAGAAGACCTTACAAGAGTAGCCGTTGTCATGGAGGACATTTTAGTCTGGGGAGCAACAAAGCATGAGCAAGATGCGAACCTACAGAGGCTGCTTCAACGCTGCAGAGTGGCCAACTTGAAGCTCAACAAAAAGAAATACCGTTTTCTTCAGAAATAAGTTCACTACCTTGGACACGTCATAACAACGGAAGGTGTTCAAGTTGACCCCCAACGCGTGCAGGACAATCTAGCAGTTCCTGTCCCGACTAACTGCAAGTCCCTGCAAATATTCCTCGGCATGGTTAATTTCGTGTCTCGTTTCATACCAAGTATGTCTTCGATTGCAGCCCTGCTGCGAGAACTGCTGCGTAAAGAAGTCGCGTGGGATTGGACGGACCAACAACAGAACAGTTTCGAAGTCCTGCGACTGAGGCTGATGGAAGCTCCAGTCTTGGCGTACTTCAGACCAGGCAAGCCTCTAATAAAATCTAAACACAAACATTTATCAGTTTATTTTATATAAATAATTATTCACAGATCTGGAAACAAGAACATGTTGCCATGTTTTTCTTTCTAGTTGAACTGTGAACTCTGACACAGGGAGGTTTTTCATCAATCACATTTTCTGCATTGTGGTACCTCTTCTATATTTAAAATGGGACACATGAGCTGCTATTGGACAATGCCTTCCTTTTGGCTTTTTTCAGCTGTAATACCGTCTGTCCACTAATCGAACCTGTGACAGTTGCCCTTCATTATGTTTTTCGGCAGACCGGCATGCTTATGCACCTAATACATGGAGACAATCCCAACATTATATTTTCCCAACACAAAGTACTCCCGGTAGAAAGCATCCTCCATTTTCCATCAGAGAGCCGTGACCTGACCTCTTTTCACAGATCCTTAGAGCCCTGCAATTTTGTGACAATCTCGAATACTGTGAGATGACAATTAAGCTACACCAGACAAGAGCTCGGAACTGTAACTGGGCAGCATCAGAAAAGCAATCTTCTTAAGATCTCCTCTATGATCATACACTAGCACAGATGAAATAAGAACACAAAAGTCCCTTCTAAGTTCGTCTTTCGAAAGGACGTGCACTCAAGTACAACTCTACCACTGAAGTTACACTGATTGTCATCATCAACACGTTCACATACCAAGAAATTACGAAAGTCGTCGAGGTTGTCAAGGAATCTTCCCTCTAGCGTTTTAGAAAGAAGACTGGAGTATTGACCCACCTCGATCTGTTCTTGCGTGACCCAGAAAGTCAAGTTGGGGTCCAAGCAGAGCCGCACATTCACAGCGAATTATGCTGCACTTAGTTCTTGCATCTGATAGGTCCTTCTCGCCTGCAATGCCGTTGCTCCGCTGCTCACGTCTTAGAAACGAGCGCTGGATACACTTCGGTGCCCGTTCAGGCCTAAATCTCTCAAATGTCGTGTCCGTAGGCAATTCATCGCCGGACACCCCTAGGTAACTAGCCGTAGTTGTCTAGTCATTTATGCAGCGCCATCAGACTCTCGAGGTTCTTTGTGTCACTTTTAGAAAGAAGACTGGAGAAGACTTCTGCGTCCGAACCCTTCGCTTGGTTGGTTGTCTGCTTCAGGAGCCATGTAATATTGCGAAGACATCCGTCATGATGAGTACTTTCCAAAATGCTTGTCCCAAAAGCATGTCAAGTTCATCAACACCGTAACCTACTTCCGACTATCACACTACTCTTACTCACTGTTCCGGTCAGAATGGCATTACTCTGTCCCACTTCTCTGAAGATGTAGTGTTATTCGTGTGAACATAATTTTTAGTTTTTAAACCAAATAAAAGCGACTAACCAACGTGGCGTCGGTATTTGCCTAGCAACGCTAGCCCGCCACTCAAATCATTATTTTCATACGGCCTCTTGCTCGCTTGGTGGCGACAGTGGTTGGTGAAAAAGGTATCGAACATAGCTGTACTACCGTGGCTATGCTGAAATAGGTTTACATATTTATTCGAAGTTCTATTACTTGAACTCTGAATCCTCGCAATGGAAATAGTAGGGCAGAGTTTCTGTAATAATTAGTTCATCGAAAATTTAAAACAATTCAATATATAACTTTTGGGTTGCATAAGTTGTTCTCTAACCAAATATTCTCAATGTAATGTAATTCCAAAAAAAAAGTAAAATCTTGGCATTGCGGTGTTGTCATCACGATATTGCTTAGAGAGCTGGTGCCGTCAGTTTAATGCATAGATAAAAGCACAGGGCCTCTAGGATTGCCAGCCTATCCAGCCACCTCGAGCATCTCCACCCCTCTCTTTCTGCAAAACCTTGAAGGGCCACAAGATTGTAGGCTTCTGCAACGCCTCTGCGTGTCTTAACGCAGCAGGGCTCGTAGCGCATAAAGGAAAAGCTTAGAACCCAGGATTCCTAGGCTCTCCTCACCCCTGCGTGTTTCAATCTAGATGAGCATCATACTGGCGTGCAGTCATCACTACTGCGTGGTGCTTGACCCTAGGCCAGCGGTTCTACTGCGCTGGATACATTTCTCATCTACAAAATCTACACAGCTGAGACACCAGACGTCTATCGAAGCTGACTAACTTCCGGCTCTCTAAACATACATATAATGAAATTTCTGCATTGTGCAAGCGAGTCTTTTACACTGAAGCGCTAGATATTTGTTACCGGCGCTTTGTATTTTAGACCATCAAGATTATTTTCTTAGGCTGTGGTAGCTCTGATGAAGAATCGCCTTTGTCGCAGCGAAGTTTGAAGGGAACAAGCGAATGCAGTTTTAGGTACCTACCCTGCGTGATGATATTAAAATGTGTCTCATATGTTGGATACGAATATGTACTCCATGGGCTCTCGATTTCGACTTGTGACAAAGCATGCCTTGGCTCCCGACGAGCAGCATGCTTCCACTCACTGCGGTGACGGGGATAGCCGAACCCTTAAAATGTATGGAACCAGCACGTCACTTATCCTCTGCCAGCCCTGGTGCGTGCATGTAATGAATATCAGCAGCATAGAATCAATGACTGATAACGTGGCCGTTTGGTCTGACTGCGAGTTGAGAGGGTGAACGTTTACAAATTGGAAGCAGCGCGCAAACCATACAGAGAAAAAGGAGAAATTGAAAATATGAGCGTCAAATAATCGCTTGTTTTTCTTTGATTTTCTGCGACTATCATTGCCAGGTATTCGCGTGTTTGGCAGGTTATGAACACCAAGGAATAATTAGAATCAGTACTTACTAAAATTAGGAAAATGTTTGCACCGCCACTATGAGTTCCGAGAACCTTTTTGTGATAATGTAAACAAAGGAACGGGAGTTCGCGCTTGAGCGCAGATAAAATTGTAGCACGCGTGATAATTTCTCTATTTTGTTATATGAATTAATATAACAAAACACAACAAATAACAAGAACAGAAAGGTATTCCGACGACGCGTAGCAAGTTTTCGCTGAGGGGCCCAAAAATAGTTTCACTGTTATTCTGCTGTGCGTGCAAGCTTGAGGCTGAGGAGACTCAGAAGCGTTGTCGAAGGTAGATGCTCGCGCTGAAGGCGGGACGACTGGAACTTCCCCCAGCCGTTCTTGTAACGTCAGTAACTCTAGTTTGTTGGTTAAACACCGAAATTTAATTTTTTGACAGGTGCCAATCGATATAATTAGGAACTTAAGAATTTTAATCGGGTATGTCTGAATTTATGATTTCAATTGGCATGTTAATAATTAAAATTATTTGTAGACCGAAAAAAAATACCCCTTTGCGAAAAAAAACTGAGATATAAAATATATTTTAAAAACATTTAATACAAAACACATTTCGTGTCTCTGTGCGCATTCGAACTGCAATTCTTAAAATACATTCAGAATTATGCGTTCAGGATGCGCTAAAAATGCCAGAAAAAGTATTAAAAGTTTGCTAGAATTACGCTCAAGAGCACGATTGAATTCTGTGTTTCAATTGCATTAAAATGCATTTTAGAAATACGTTCTTTATATTTCTTAAATAATGTAGTGAATATTCCTTCCCGACCTCAAAAGCGCCAAGAGTATCAACATCAACTGAGCTTCAATCTACAAAAAAGGCGTCACCGCTCCACCAGGCTTGTAGGCACAGCTGCCCTTCCATTATTATGTCATCTCATATGCCGCTACATTTTGTTATACAGGTTGGTACGGTTGAATGTTACTGTTTAAGGAACGATCTTTTGTTTTTCGTAGTGCAGCCGTGCCCTAAAGCAGCTCTGAAGCGTCTTCCAGACTTGCTAATGCTTTGCGGTAATGTCGAAAAAAAAAAAAACAGAAAACACCCGGCCCAACTAATGTGGAATTGAATGCCTTAGTAACAGCCCTTCAAGCTGCTGTTCAACATTTGGAGACAAGTGATGAGGCACTGGGTGACAAAGTGAGCGACCTTTTCGCAGAGCGTACAAATGACAAAAAAAAATGAATTATCAAAATTTAGAAAACGTGTATACGCTCTAAAAATAACGCTCTCTCTAGGGCTGACAACCATGTAACGCAAAACAAGGATTCTAAATTGGAATCGGCTCACGCCGAGCTCTCTGTTCTAGAAACACGCTGTAATGATGCAAAAAGCAGCTCACGCGCACCAAACCTCAAGTTATTCGGACAGAAATTCAAAGATAAAGAAACGTGGGCGGAATCAGAATTTCTTATCGTGAATTTGCACGCCGAAAACATAAAAATACAACTAGATTCCCCAGCCATTAATAAGGCGCATCGAATCGGCACGTACAATGAAAATAAGAAAAAGCCGATTGTAGTGAAATTTTGCTTTTTGTAGCATAGAGATGCAGTACTGGCTTATGGCTATCCGCTTAAAGATAGCGGCTTCGCCGTTAGTGAAGTTTTTTCCAGGACCGTTCAGTTGTCAAGAAGAAAGCTACTTAAATAGGCAAAAACTTTAGACTCTCGATTCAAGCTGCGAATGGAACGACTATATATTGATGAAAAATGATTTATATTTCACCTTAAGCATAAAAATGTCTACGGGGTCGCCAAATAACAACCAAGAAAACCCACGGAAGTTTCCTTAGCATCAAGTATATTATCTTCCTTGCAATATGGCAACATAGAGAATGACTCTACAAATCACCCTGCGCACTTTAGCTGTTCCGGCTCAAATGGCAGATATAAACGGAATGAAAACAACACTTCCAACGGACACTTGGAAGTTGGAACAGCAATGGTTATAAATTGCCGCAGTATTAAAAATAAGGTGGATGAATTCATGGGCTTACTTCAAACAGTTAAACCTGCGATAGCATTAGGTACAGACTTTTGGTTGAATGCCACTGTGATTTCAATCGAAATGTTTCCAGATAATTACACAGTATACTGAAAATAGAAATCTACATCGTGGAGGTGTCTTCATTCTTGTGGATAAAAATAATCCCATCACGCCAATACTCTTAACAGATGTTAACGTGCAATATGTTACAAAGAAAATACGTCTTTTAAATATTTCAGATTTTTTACTTTGCGATTTCCCGGGAGCAATTGACAACGTTTGCTTAATACTTGGTATTTTAGATCGTAGGGTACTGACAGCAGCGCTAGCTCACCCAAGGGTCCATGGAGAAAAGTGTCAAGAACGTATAGTGCATTATTATGGCAGGGGAGGCTATGATGCTGTAAGAAATGAACTCTTTGGTTTACTACCTTATCCTTTAAAACAATTGCGGCAGATGATCTGGGCAATGATGAGCTCTGGAACATCTTTAAACTCTAAGCTCATGAGTTGACAGTTACGTTCCTTCTGGAATACAATTTTCTAAAGCGAAACACAAACCTTGGGAGACGAAAAAGGTAAAGCAGATAATTAAACGAAAACGAAAAGCTTTTCTACGATTCAGAGATAACGGGGGATAAACCAACAAGTTAAACTTAGAAAAAAGTGATACCTCTCTTTAAAAAGGCAGTTAAAGGACCAAAAGAAAGGTACTACCAAGAGTTCGACGCAAAACTATAAACGCACCCTAAAGAATTTTTGGTAGGTGGTTAAGGTAAATAAGGACGATTCGTCCGTTCCTCCACTTCTAGATAACAAACAGCTGATAGTGGACGAGATAAGCAAAGTACGTGTCTGAATAATCACTCTGAATCTGTCTTTCGAATGGTAGTACGACGATATCTCACCCTAATGTGCGATCTGTAATGGAACCTGTCATGTCACCCAAAGAGATTACGTACAACGGTACAGCTTTAGTACTAAGATATCTTGATGTAAAGGGATCATTCGGGCCTGTTATTTCACCACTTATATTGAAGAATTGTTCCGTAGAGATGACAAACTATACATATGTGCTTTAACACAAATTATTAGTGATCAAAAGCTTCCAACGGACTGGAAGATCGCAAATGTGATGCGAATACACAAATCAGGATCCAAAAACTGTGTGGAAAAATACCGACCCATTTCTCTAACGTGTATATGCTGCAAACATATGGAGCACGTGATTAATAGTAATACTATTGCCCACTTGAGCCTAAATAATTTTCTTAAGCAAGTTCAGCATGGGATTTGTTCTCAAGCATCCGGTGGTACTGTGCTTATTTGCTTTTTCACGTTTTGGCGGGCTCCCTGGATACTGGGAATGAAGTAGTCTATTTGTTTTTAGACATCACAAAAGCGTTAAATCTCGTCAACCGTGAATTGTGAATTTACAATCTTACCTTGATCGCTTTTGATAATAATGTTTTAGGTTGGCTCCAGGACTAACTTAATAATTAGGGTAGTGTGGATATTTATACAGCGTGTCAGCCATTTCAAAGTTGCGACAAGTCAGTCGCTGTTGATGAGTAATTTAGCCAGTGCAGTACAACCGCTAGCCTGGGGTTTTCAACGTGCGCCACGCAGTAGTTATTCATGACCGCACAGCGGTACGATGCTCATCCAGATCAAAATGGGAAGTGGTGGGGATCTCTCAGAACTAACTGAAAGAACGAAAGCAGTGTGTTGCGAAAGAAGGTGAAAGGTCCGGTTACGTTGGTGTTACATATGGTGTTCCCCAGGGTTCTGTGTTTGATCCTTTGATCTTCCTGGTATTTGTACATAAAGTTATGAATGGAATACAAGCAAATATCAGACTATTTGCAAACCACGGCATTTTTATTCAGTAATTAATGATTCGAATGATGTACAGTTATTCCAGGCTGAGTTTCACAATATTTCAATGTGGTGCAACAATTATTAAATGAATCTGAATGTTAAAAATGTGTTCACGTGGGATTTCCTCAAAAGAAAAGCTCAAGTGGCTTTAGCTACATAATAAATATTGAGATAATTCAGGCTAACTCAATCGTAAAATACTTGAGGGTCATTCTGCCTAGCGATTTAACGTGGAATGCTCATGTGGAAATGATAACTCTAAAGGCTGTACGCATTCTTTATTTTATGTGACGACATTTTAGACATGGTTTATGCAAAATCAAAGAAACTTTGTACTTCACGTTTATTCGCCCTGTATTGAATATTCAGAAGTTTTGTGGGATCCCCGCCTCAACAACCTAATGGGAAAAGTGGAAAAAGTGCACAATCAACGTGCCAGGTTTGTTTTAAATGATTACCAACGCGAGGCGAGTGTCACCACCATGATGATAATTTAAAGTGGAAATGACAGGTTGAACACCAAACAAATGTTTAGGTTGGAATGTTTACATATATATTTAATAATCGCCTTCTAATCAGTCGAGAAATGTTTTTACAGCAACCTTTTTTTATATATTAGGAAGGGCAGACCACCAGAACAAGATCCGACCCTACTTTTGCCGAACCGATGTTTTTGCGTTTTCGTTTTTTTCCGAAAACAACAGAAGAATGGAAAAGATTGGCTATTGAAGGATATGTTTATACAAGTTTGTTTGTGTTTCGATGTCTTTGTTTGAAATTAATGTATTTTATGTACTCACCCCTGCTATTATTCTGAACGCCGATGCAGGCCTCTCTGTAAATACAAGAACTGCAAGCCATCTAGTACAGCAAATGCGCAAAGTAGTGCTCACTCAAAACGGCTAGCCATCTAGTACAGCAAATGGACAAAATTGTCACACGAAATGTAAATGTAAAAGGGCGTTGAGCAGTTCACGCAGATTACAATTATAAATTGGTTTATTTGTACTACCTGTACAATGGTGAACTCGGGCTTCTTTTTTATACAAAGCCTGATATTTATACAATACTATTTCCATCAGTACAGAATGCACTTTTAAGCTCAAAAAAAGACAAGCACAAAACGAAAAGAAACAACAGAAGGAACAGAACTTGTGGATGATGGCCTTAAAGGTAGAAAGGCGAGAATAGTTTCCGCTTGCACAACTTTTGCGACTTGAACGCACATGTAAACAAACATTAAAAATGGGCTCGATTTAACAAAACGCTTCTTGAAAAATAAAATGAAAACTCTTGCCGCGTGTTGTCGAAGATGAGCTGCCATCAGTCCGTTTAGGCAACACCACCTAGACAGAAGGTTTCCGCATGGTCTCCTCTCCTTCTATGAAACGTCATCAAAGTCGGATCGCGCCAACTCGGGTATTTGGCCCGAGTCCGACCTTCGACGCGCTGATTGGACACGAGACCCCGGCCGAACACTTACACAGCACTTGTGCCAAATCTCAAGCAACAATCGATCTGACTGTGATGAAGCGTTCGGAGGCCTTCTGTCTAGGTGGTGTTGGTTTAGGTTGACGGCCGATACCTGGAAATCTAACCCGAAGGAGTCGGATTAGCGTCCGGCACTGGCGATGTCCTGAAACAAAGGTGATCAATATCGGCACCAAGGTTTTTGCCTGGTAATAACCTGGTCGTCAACCAGACATCCCCTGAAGGCCTGTAGATATTCAAAGGTGCCCGGCATACCTGCAGACCAGGGGCGCAGCCAGGGGGGCGGGGGGGGGGGGAGAGGCGGACTTATGGGGCTTCATCCTCTCCCCCCCCAAAAAAGAAAAAATCCAGCCAACTCTATAATATACACCAGCAACCTTGACCCCCCCTCCCCTCCCACACCCCAAGTCATGGACATCCCAGCAATTTCAGCTTCCCCCCCCCTCCCCCCCCCCCCCCCGAAAAAGCTTCCTGGCTACGCCACTACTGCAGATTGTGGGGGAAGGCGAGGAGGAAGACAACGCGGGGGGACATGCGATGGGCGGCCGAGCGGCGTTCGGGACTGGCGCGCGTGGGCAGAGTGCGAGACGAGGAGCGAACGGAACGGCCACGAACCGGGCAAGCTCCAGCAACTTGACCATGCACAAGACCAGGAGCACGGCTTTGACTGGAGCGCCAGGGATCTTGGACAGCCACCGAGACGTCAACAAGGAACAGTAAAATGTTAACTCTCACCTGCTTTAACGTATGACTTCTTGGGGGAGCGAACCAGGCGGAGACGGATTTGGTGGCAGTAATTATTGAGCGACCCACAACCCTCAGTAGGCACCGAAATGTTCCAAAAGAGATGCCGCTACAGTTCGCCAGTCGGGAGGGAAGATGGGCGTCATGTTCATTTCGCAGCCGCATCATGATGGAAATCAGATCCTCAGCACTTGAAATGGCACGCTGGCGGCCGGGAAACGTACCGTTCACCTCACTCGTACATCCATGATGACTTCCAGAAACTTTCCGGTGATGATTAGGCTTTTTTTGTTCTGCTGAAAGACTCGGCTACATCTGGCCGCCAGTGGTGGGCAGATGGCAGCCATGTTGAATCTGCAATCACTTCACGATAGAAATGTGCACCAATGAGCTTGAAAAGCTACACGAGTGATCGAAAAACGTATATTTTGCTTTTCTTCAAAAGTCATGGAGCCCTCCAGGAAATGTTCAGCAAAAATTCAAATTTTTCTGGCTGAAAGCGTAGAGACTCACGGAGTTGATGGTAGAGCTGCTTAGCTATGTGCGAATTTCTAGAAACTATAAATAGAAGTGACATAGGGGCAGGAGGAACGTAACCAAACAACGGCACGCATCGCGGAACCGCCCTCTTTGACGCGATGACGACATGGTGAGATTGGTGTCTGTCAGCCTTTTGAGAGACGTCTCGACTCAGCTTCCGAAGAGCGGAAGGAGCTACGCTGTTCCCTGCGGTACCTACACTTTCCAGGCCATACCTACGTGAAACCTTCTTCCATCGCGAGCGTCTGTTTCTCCGGCGACCGGACGAGCTTTTCCGCTTTTCAGCGGAGCAACGGCAGCCAATCTTGCGCGACCTCGATAGTCGTGTCGCATATATTTTAAAATAAACTTCTAGCACAAAAAAGTTCATCGTGACGTGATACTGATCGTAGGTCAAGATAGAGTGTTTTATAAATACAAAACTAATGTAGTGCTTAACATGTTGCGAAGGACGGTCCGAACCTGCGTGTCTCCCCATCAACTGTTTTGGAACATGGCCGATGCCCGAGAGGAAACGGCCAAAACAGGACTGCGGGGTCAGGAACGTAACGTGTTGTTGTTGCGACACAACCGTACTTGTCACATCTACTTCACCGACCTAAATCAAGAAGTCGGCGACTAATGGGACCGCATTTCGAGCTTGGCCAGCCGTATCTTTGCCAGAAAAATGTGGCGAAGCGCCTAAAAATAAGGCAATCGCTATCAACCTCTGCAATCAGAGGCTAACAGCATCTCTACTTACAGGAAAAAGCAAACTACAAAGAAAAGTATACGCATGCGATCTCACGACACCTGGTGGGAGTGTCTGCTGCCTTTCAGCTAACGCAGCAAACACAAGTATTACTGATGTACAATCTGTAATATAGCGCGGGAGGGTAAGCATAGTAAAATCTCATTCGCGCGAGCTCTTTTTCAAAAGCGAGCAAAAGTTATGACCATGATTCTCTTGCATTTCAAGGTGCATGAGCGCCTGAGAGCGATATGAAGGCAACCTAGATAAAAGTACGCGCTCCAGCACGTTTCACAGCTTGTTTTCTTACAACCCTAGAGTCGCGGTCAGACGGAAAATCCATCAGACAAAAAACAAATTTGAAAACACTGTCCGATGCTTGTTTATTAACGGATCACTAGTTCACACAGTAACTGTCTGCAGGCCGATGCATACATAACGTACATCTACCGTGCTTGAGGAGTGTCAGCATATAATTGTGTCTGCAGCAAACACTGACCTTTTTCTGATGAACGAGCAGTGCGGCTTAACAGTTCTACAACCGCGCACACAACCTCCACGGTTCATCACATATGTGTTCGCCGGGATACGGGCCGTTCGTCTAAAGACAATTCGTAATAGTGCAACTCCTAGAAGGAAATCAGTCATGTAGGACAATTCGTCAATGGGTGATTCGCCACTGGAACAACTTGAATAAAAAACGGAGATAATGTTTGAAGCTCTTGTTTACCGCATACTAGCTTTTTTAGCGTTCGGTCGCTTTTGTTATTCACCTCCTGTTTAAAAGGTTTAGTCTACTTGTTTCCTTTTAAGTCCTCCGCCGTTGAATTTTTCCAGCACTCTTAGCTTAGTTATTAGGTATCTTCAAATGTGACCTCCAATGACGCGTTCGTAAATCAGCTGACTGCTATCATAGGTTTAATTTCGCGAATCCGTCTTTTAAGTCTCCATGGAAGTCATCCAGACGGAAAGAAGTCGAGAGGTGCTATTTTGTGATGGACTTTCATACGCGTCATACATACGAAGCCACAGCACCACGGACATAATGTAACAACCACTGCAACACAAAGAGAATGTAGCTCGTCCACGTGCGCGACACAACACAGACTGCGCATACGGGACAGACACAGACTGCGCATGTACGACCGAAACGTTTCACGTAACATTCCATAATTTCCTAGCAACTTGCCACCCATTTGTTCTACTAGTGACTGAGACAGCTCCCAAGATTGTGTGGTGGAAAAGACATAAGTACAGTAAAATACCGGGTAAGTGTCCACTCAAAATTGAGAAAAAATTGCTAAAAAATGTGGAATAGGCGCTTGTCCGGTCAATAACTTCACATATAAATGTACAGTGCGAATTTTCTTAAATATTACAGATTAAGAAATGGGAGCTTAGTATGGATTAGGCAGATGCGCGGTATTTTACGCCACTCAGTATCTATATGAAATTTGTAGAAGTCTATTATGTTCAATAAACGTCAGAAATAAAAAAAAACTGCTAATGATTTGGCGAATTGTCACTATGTCGAACAGCCCCATGACGTATTGCCGTCTTTGACGAATAGCCGTGCTAACATTTGACGTGGGGAAAAATCGTTATTCGATGAACGAATCTACAGCCGTGTTCGCCACTTCGCAAAGCCACCTGTTCACGAAAGCATAGGTTTCTTGCACAGTAACTACTCAACCCTAAACGGTTGAGTTTTTTTGTTGTTGTTTTTTTTTCAAAAGACGATTTTCAGTGGTCCGGTTTTGTTTGCACAGGAATAGTATAAAGAAAGAGTCAATGCAGAGGCTGCTTAGTAACGGGAGCATCTCGCTAAGGCCGATAGTCGCATTACGGCCGAGAGTGCATTAAGGCCGAAAGGGGCGAAAGGGCGGGGGGTGGCTTTGAGGCTGAAAAGGGCATAACGGCCGGGAACTGCATTAAGGCCGATAGTCTCTGAATGAGCTGGTGTGGTCGCCTTCTCAGGGGTCGCGTTGTGGTTGACGACTTTAGTTACCACCAAATAAGATAGATGGTGCCATATTGAGCATGGCAGATGAAATTAACATATTTTCAGTCTCGTGAATCACCGTGGTCTCTTCTCAGATTATAATGATTGGCGCTCCAAATGCTGTAAACTACTTAATTTTCGAGAGGACCTAATTTTCGCCAATTGCCTACAATTCGCGAAAAATAGGTCCCGCGAACAATTCGGTTAAAATGTAAACACATTAAAATCTATATTGAGATCTTACCACGTCGCGAAAATTAGAACCCGCAAATTATTCCAAAACTCCAGCTTTGACCTAATCGCGAAAAATAAATCGTTTACAGTATTCTGCGGGAAAGTAAACTTATGACATTTTTAAGAGTATCTGTCGGTGACTTTAAATACTTCGGTTTCGGGTTTGTTTTCACCCTTCACGGCCGGCACCAGTCGGTACGCCGGCCTTGCCTATCCCAATTTTTCATTTATTTATTTCCTTTTCTGCGCTTTATTATTTCTTATTAGTTTGATCAGTAGTTTCTTCATCTGCGTATTTGAACACGCATTTCCAAATAAATGCTATGAATTTAGGGCACCTTTTCGGTATAACATTCCTATATTTTAATCATCGGCTTTTTAAGAGTTCAATGAAACATTTATTGTGTCTTTTTAATTTTCAGCACTTTAACTACATTAGATATATATCTGATTCTACCGGGCGACCACGAAAACCATGAGTGAGGTTGATTTTAAAATATTATTTTCAATCTTTTTTACAAAGAAACGTTGAAGAAAACACATACTAGGAAATATGAAAAACACATGAACCATCAGAATGTCAGAACATGACAATTAACTCACCGTCGGAGTGCATTCTTGCCTTGAAGAAGTGTCACGTGCTTCGTTCCGTCTCTCTAATTGGCTCACGAGGGCATAGCCTTCGCACTTTGCTAAAAAATGTTGACACGGAGTGTATCAAAAAAGAAAAGCTAGTCAAAGCGGTCAAAGCGCTACATGTTTAATTAATCGTAAAGGAAGAAGCAATAAAACCAAAAACGCAGTATTTGCCGTCACCGAGAGATACATTGTGCACGGACAAATAAAATAAATATGTGGCGACATCTATCTTATTTGGTGGCAACTAAAGTCATCAACCACAACGCGACCCCCGAGAAGGCGGCCACACTTGCCCATTCAGAGACTATCGACCTTAATGCAGTCCGCGGCCGTTATGCCCTATTAGGCCTCAAAGCCACTCCCGGCCATTTCGCTCTTCTCGACCGTAATGCACTCTCGACCGTAATGCGACTATCGGCCGAAATGGCAGTGACCCTTTAGTAACAGTGCCTGCAAGTTGTTTAGGTTTAGAAGCACTAAATGAAAATATTGAAGGCGAAAGTTTGTCACCTTTCTTCGGTGATAATGCAATAAATGCAAAAGTGCAAACGAGCTGGACAAGAATAAAAATAATAGTCCCTGGAGACGGGGATCAAGGGAGACAAATGACAAACAAATTTCCAAACACAGCTAGGTGACTGAAGCACGACTGAAAAAAATCCGCCCGGTCATCGTATCGAACTTCTGGTTAGCTCAGTTGGTAGAGCGCTCCACTGGAAATGGAGAGGTCTTGGGTTCAATACCAGGAGCAGGACGATTTTTTCAGTCGTGCACCAGTTTCCTAGGAGTGTTCGGATATTTGTGTTTTTCCTTCGTCCTCCTTGTTCCCCCTCTCCATGGGTTATTATTGCTAGTCTTCCTTCCATGCGCTTTTATTTTGTTTCATCCGCTTCCGCAACATTCCAGCTGATTTGGATTCTTGACCGGAGGTACCTTACGCAACTTCTCCGTCGGATGATAACATCCCATCATTTAAACATAATCCCGAAAAGTGTTGGAAGTCTGAATCGGAAGCGCCTGTGCTTCCTCCCATGGTCACAACCGCAAGAGAAGCCGGTATGCGAAGTGAGCATCACGTGCGCGGAGCGTATAATTTAAAAAAATATAAATAGCCAAGCAATATGAAACAACGTGCGAATATAATGTTTACAGTTTACCAAAAACATAACGAATAGAAACACCACCTGCGGTGACCGCAGTTTTGTGTTTAGGAGGGCAATTTCAAACGTGTAATCACCGCCATACATGCACGGCGACGACCGTCGAAGGCTTAATGACGTTGCTACATACCTCACAAGCATTTGAGTCACGTTGCATGGAAACAAATTACAGTATATGAGGTTTGGTAGTACGAGCTGTTTGGAGCTCCATTCAGTCTTGGTATAACATGTTGACTACTACAACAGCGATGTAAACATGATCGCGTCCGCTACTTGAAACATAACAAAACACGTTTCATTACTCTACACTGTGTAAGTCATTAATTCCTGTGTTTTATAGTTATTTCAACCTGCCTGATTGTCTGCACAGCCTGAGAAGGAGACATAAAAGTTTTCGGACTTCAACCAGATATTCGAGCTCCAGTTGGTGGTCATCATCCAGGGGCTGTCAGGAGCATCGAATCCTGTTGGGCCAGTGAACTCTTCAGGCTAGCCACCTCAAAATGACACATTTGATGAACGTAGGTGCTTCACTATATGGTAAGAGTGAAACAAATAAATCGTCACCTGATTCTTGGAGAGGAAAGCTGCTTGCAAGCAAAGCAAAAAAAACATATTAACCACAACTTTGTAATAAAACAATATCCAGCCTTGGTATACTCTCATATATTTCGGGCCTAACTTACGGCAGCTCTACTGACTGGTGCTGTCACCACTGCTACACAATATCAGTCTGTGGAAGTGCATGTGCTGTTGATAAACTCGTCAAGTGGAAGGAGTGCTAGTTTGACAGGCTCAGACAACTGCAGACGTCTGGGAACTGACATTTCAAAATGGTGGGGGTTGCAGTCTTCGGGAAAATTGGCCCGCCAACAGCAAGATCCTTTGCACAATACCGGTCCGAGACGTGGGACGGATTCCAGCAAGGGGCATCGCTGACGTAACCTGTAAAATTAATTAGAACACTCTCATCAAACAATACCGTGTACCTTGTTCAAGCTGAATCCGTGAGCAGGGACCATCGTGTGCGCGGATGGCTTTCATGCTACATTCACTGTCCGACATTACTGTGCCATCTAAAACTTCTACCAGACATAGATTGTCAATGTTGTTCGCGTACTACACGCACCTAGGACACGAAGAGAAAAATAAATGTAGAGCACTGTGGAGGCCTCAAATTTGGGGTTTATCAAGCAAGCGTGGGCAGCGATTGTACGAGTTAGCGATATTTCACTGCAACGAAATGAGCTTAAAATGACATATTCCACCGCAGCTATTTGTAGGATTGAATCGAAAGTTAGAAGGTACGGTAAACGCATCACCCGCACCACGTCGTAAAGCCATTTGAAGACATCCCAGACGTGGAGTTGGACTCATTCTTTATGCATAGCTTGGCACAAGCCATGTACGCTCAGATATGCGTATCTCAAGCAAACAGGCATTCTATTACTGTTATTATTAGGAGTACAGCAAAACAACACAACAAATTGACAACGTAATTTTGATATGCTCTCTGTCGACGGCTAAATCACTTATAAACAAATCACTGAAGACGAAGAAGAATTGCACGTACCGTGGTCGGGACGCTGGACTGCCGGTAACTCATTTGCAGAAGTGGCAGAAGTTAGCAAGCGCGTGAACCCGAGTACACGGTCTACGGCGATCTCGATGTGTTCCCATATGAACAAGGCGTAATACGTGCACTACCAAGACAAACACAAAGCTGTATGTTTTGCCGGTTCCGCTAGAATTCACAGTACATGCGGTAACAACACCACACCAACAGAGATTTGTTTGCATAAAGGTAAATGGTTAAACGTGCACGACCCCGCCGAACACAAACGTTGCCATCGCAGCCCCGCCGGCCTTGCCACTGGGCTATCGAAGGGGCGGAAGCACAGTTCATTTTGAGGCGCCTTTTGCCAGCGGCAGTTACTCAGAAAACATTCTTAATTCAAGTCACACGCACTAATAAACACAACTGAGCAATCATCCCGGTACAAAAAGGCACGCATTACTAAAATAAGACAAAACCCATCGGTTTGACGCCGAAAGAGACGATCGACAAACTCGTCCCATTTTCAGACAAAACAGCAAGGAAACCAACCTTTAATGTTGTGTCACGCTCCCGGTGGGCAGTGGCGCGCTCGGTTTACCCGCTGCGCCCACATTTTCATAGGGAAATTTCGTCATTTGAGCTTCTAACCAATCAGACGCATTATCGTCACTTCCGTTTCTTTTTATGAGAAAAGAAACATTTTTCGGACACAGCCAACGTTACTAAACCACTCAGTTGGGAAACTGCCATAGAGACTGCTCTGAAAAAGTGGCCCCGATCTGTCCTCGCGAACCGAGCTAATGGCGAACACAACGCCGCCATTTCTCCCGCAGCGGCCACTCGAGCAACCGCACGTTACTTCTATTTTGGCTTTCATCGGCCATTCTGGCGCCGAAACAGATATAGAGGAAGAGGTTACAGGGGAGCCACCCCCGTCTCCTCGACGGCCGCGCCGCGTCATACTACCGAAGTTAAAATGCACCTAGGTCGGGACGTGCTACCTGAAAGCCCCGCTGAGGCATGGTTGTATAAATACAATATTAATTGTGCCGCAAAACCTTGCAAACTAAAGATTTTAAAAACATCACGCGCACTTCATTTTGTACTAAACTCCTATAAATTTCACACAAAAAGAGTCTTTTCCGTTTGTTTTTACGCAAAAACATGCTTTCTAAAAGCTCAAGGTGACCACAGTACAGACAAATGATAAAGAGGGGCGCTGTTGTCGTATTTAGCTCGGTCTTGGTGGACGCCAGCGGCCCAGGTTTCGACGGCGAGTTTCCCAACTGAGAGTTTTAGTAGCGTTGGACACAGCCAACGTTACTAGAACCACTCAGTTGGGAAACTGCCATAGAGCCTGCTTAAAAAAGTGGCTCCGATCCGTACTCGAGAACCGAGCTAATGGCGATCGCAACGCCGCCATTTCTCCCGCAGCGTCCTCTCCGGGAACTGCACGGCTGCGCGTTGAGTCGGGCAAGGGCCGGTGGCGCCATCTCGCAGGGCCATCTCGCAGTAGCTATGTAAAGCAGCTTTCATGTTTCAACTCGTCGCTAAAAGGTGGCGCTGTTGTCGTATTTAGCTCGGTCTCGGTGGACGCCAGCGGCCCAGGTTTCAAGGGTGAGTTTCCCAACTGAGGGATTTCGTTGGACACAGCCCAACGTTACTAAAACACTCAGTTGGGAAACTCGCCGTCGAAACCTGGGCCGCTGGCGTCCACCGAGACCGAGCTAAATGCGACAACAGCGCCACTCTTTGTCATTTGTCTGTACTGTGGTCACCTTGAGCTTTTAGAAAGCCTTTTTTTGCGAAAAAAACAAACGGAAAAACTCTTTTTGTAGTAACTTTTATTGGAGTTCAGTACAAAACGAAGGGCGCGTGATGTTTTTTTAAAATCTTTAGTTTGCAAGGTTTTGTGGCACAGTTAATATTGTTTTTATACAACCATGCCTCAGCGGTGCTTTCAGGTGGCGCGTCCCGACCTAGGTGCATTTTAACTTCGGTAGCAAGACGCGGCGCGTCCGCAGGGGAGATGGGGTTTGGCGCTCCTGTAACCTCTTCAACAGTATCTATTCTGGCCCCAAAATGGCCGATTAAAGCCAAAATAGAAGTGACGTGCGGTTCCTCGAATGGCCGCTGCGGGAAAAATGGTGGCGTTGTGTTCGTCATTAGCTCGGTGCTGGAGGACAGATCGGAGACACTTATTGAAGGCAGTCTCTATGGCAGTTTCCCAACTGAGTGGTTTAATAACGTTGACACAGCCTTTCCGCAACCGGATGAATGATATTGGCTAAGTCCTTTGTAATGGGCGGTAGCTCGCACCACCTAGCCTAAGAAAACGTTTTCCTCGCCCACTTAAACACCCAATTTATCTCTCTTCATTCCTGCGACTGTCACCGGGCCGGGAAAAGGAACCACCAGGTCGACCTTTGAGGGATCGGGGAAATACAAAGTAAATATATAAAAGAAGAAAACGCACCCCCACCTTCTTCCGGCGAGGGATTCGCCAATTTCTCTCATTCAAACTTGTTGGGGTTCCCTCCAAATTCAGACCCACTGACAGACATGGTTGAGTCCTTGGGGCGGAGCCACGCGGGAGGGAGCCTCAATTTTTCTACACTCCCCTTTCTGGTTGTGATAGTTACATTTAAAAATTTCAGTTTTCCCTAGTCTCCTTCCACAGAAGCTCTAACCTCCTTTTTGTTGCATTATAAAACGTGTGACAAGATGAATAATTCAGATTTATTTTACGATAAGCTACGATATGCTTGTTTGCCGCTTTCACCACCATACTTAGGTTATTAGAAAATCTAGATAACGTAATTATTCAGCCGAAAAAGGTATGCAAGCACGTCGTAAGGTATTGTATTATGGGCCAAGTCATTCCGGGTGAGGTGACGTAAGAATGGTTGATTCACAGGCATATGTCACCCCACCCGCTATGACTTGTAAGATAATTCGTTATGTTCCGACACGCTTATATGTCGCTTTTGCCATTATGATTATATAATCCAGATTTTTCAATAGGGTTTCTTGATTTTGGGCCCGCTGGCTAAAATGGTAACCGAGCTGGTGTCTTGTGGCTTTTTTTATATACATGGCTCATTTTACCACTCCGTCTTTTTATTGAAAAACAATGAAAAGTGATTAAAAGTCAGGAAACGTGCTTGGCATACCGGCACGGGCATATATAAAAGTTTGAGCGCCTCACTCGCCTATGTTCAACACTCGCAGAAACTGGAACTGACAATTCGAACTTCTCTCTACTCGAGACTAAATTTTGGTAAATATCGGCCTTGTTCAGCTCTATCTGTTTCTAATCGCCGTCGGAAGTTTCGTAGTCGTCATCTAGCGCAGGTCTGGCACAACCCAAAGTGAGGGCTCCCCCGACTCCACCACCGCTTCCCTGGGCTGAATGTGTCCCCGTTCAGCCTCGCTGCCTCTCTCGTAACCTTTTTTAGATTACATTTTTTTATATTCGTCGAAGATTAAAGATTCTTCGTCTGACAGATCCTAATGCCGGGCTGCAATGCTGCTAACTGAAATGTTTATTTCTGTCCTGGGCAAAGCACACCTAGACTGTTTAAATCGAACTTACTAATGATTTAAATTTACACTTTGTATCGCATACTCCTTGACTGCTTTAAAACATTTCTTGTCCCACTTGATTGAACAAAAATCAATGGCACCATTACTGCCGTAGTGTTCTCCCTTGAAATAAACTTACTCTTGCCTATCCCGATGGTTTGGCCTTAAAAGTATAAAGCAGTCCTGCACTCATTTGCTTTCAGAAACATATTTCACTTTTCAAAGCTTGATAAAAAGCATCAGCAGCACCATGATTCACCATTTTATTAATAAAAATAGAGGAGTGCTTTGATTATATAAACTTTTAATGACAATGAGCATTTACAAAATTAATGCAAAATGAAATGTTGGACACAGAAGGGCCACTTTTATTAGCCTAACCTCAAGATGAAAAAAAAAAACAAAACAAGCAGCTGAATGAAACAAAAATGGGCAGAGTACTGATGTAGATGTTGTGTAATCACCATACTCAAAATATATTTGAATTTAAAAAGAAAAATCGGGATTGTTCTCTTTTACTTCTCCGAGTGGAAGAAGCGCTTTTTTTATAGTTCTAAATATTACGAGTAAAACACAACGAACCCTAAGATCACAGCCACTATTTGGGCCCGTCACATGAAATCTTGTTATGCTGGCCATAAGCTGTCTACATTAAATAACACAGGCAGTGTTTTGCATAAACACTCAGCAGCGGACGCAAAAAAAAAAAAATAATATGTTCAAATGGCGTTTACATGAAGGCGAAGGAGCGAAACATCCTGCATACGTATTCTTTCTTTTTATCCCAAAACTGCCTACTATGTTTTACAGGTATCTATGCCTAAAGGCCCGTTCACACTCTTGCGACCGAGTAAGACCGAGAGAGACCAGACCGGTCTTTCAGCCTCTTGCGACGTCTCAGGACCAGCTCCGCTGGAGCGCATCCGGTCCTAAGACGTCGCTAGAAGCTTAAAAACCGGTCTGGTCTCTCTCGGTCTTACTCGGTCGCAAGAGTGTGAACGGGCCTTAATGCACCACGCAAAAGGTAAAAGCGTGGTCGAATGTGAGATCCTCGAAAATCAACTTTGATCGCCTTTTTTTTTTTTTTTGCAACATAATATTTTATTATCTTCGCGGCGGGACCGCCAACAAGGACGACACGGAGAAAAAATGGGGCGCGGAGGAAAAGGAAAGGCGGCATATCGAATTATTGCTGGCGTCGTGTTCCGACAGCGAAATCAGTCCGGAGAAGGAGACACAGACACTCGCAAAAAAAACCAAAAAAAAAAACAAACACAATAAATGCAACACGTTTGTCGTGAAAGCATCTGCTAAGAAGTGTTTCGAGCACACCACCGCGCACGCCCCCCGTCTTTTTGCCCTGCTTCAGTCTTACAAACTACAACTTCCCAGTTGTTTTTCAATCGAATATCGATGAAGACACACATTTTTCAGTCGCGTATGTTGTGCCAGCGGTGACAGAAATATCACACACCACAATGCCGCATCCGAAAGCAAGCGATCTCGCCGTACGACTATGGCCCGCACGATGTAAACAAACCCTGCATTCTCACATTCTGGATATCACGTGACATGCACATGCTGCTCAGTTGTGCTCCCTAGAGTGGTTCTCGTCGCGAATAGGAACTCATCTAGCTGAGCCGCTTGCTATGATACCGAGCTAGACCAAAAGCGGCAACAGGCGGCGGGGGGAAAAGCGGAGCGATACTTTGGCAGCTGAAACTTCAATATAGAGTGGCTCTAGGCACACCTACAGCAGCTTCTCTTCAGCATAAGACAAAGTAGGAACGAAAATGGCAGAACTTTTGTCTAGTCTGGTGTTCTTCTGGGTGCAAATCAGGTCCGTAAAATTGAAAATTTGATGGCAGAATCTTCAGTCGCAGTTATGGATTAATAGGATATGATTACATTGTGAACCCAAAGGATCAAGGCCGCTTCAAAACTTTTCGAAAATCATGTTTATAAGATCATGAAACTTTCATTTAACACAAACACTTGACTGGGTGATGACTTTTCTTAAATATAAACAACCAAACTTTCCTTGCTGAAAAATACAAGAAGCAAAAAAAAAATTTATGGCTCAGTACAAAGATTTGCATTTTTAGACTAAACAAGAAAAACGGTTCCTGCGGGCCACTGGACCGTTTTATTGAGCAAAATAAGGAACCAAAGCGAATCTTAATTACTTTCTGCGCCATTTATGTTTCCTTTTCAATCAAACGCCACAAAGGTCCACGACATTTATACATTAGCACAAAAAAAGGTTTAACCGCGCCCTGAGCCATTATTCATTTTTCTAATATTAACTTTTGATTCAAGCAAGTTTGCCTTTTAATAGTTAAAAAAATAGAAAAAATAGCCCCACCTTCGTATTAAATTACAGTGCGAGAGCATGCAAAACTTATTTTTTTTTAGATATATTTATACGGGGTTCAATCTTTCATGTTTTCGTTGTAGTGTTTCCACCAATTTATTAGTGGTTTTAAAAATCTAGAAATGATTTCATTTTTGCTTCAGTAGAAGAATTATGACAGGATAGAAAGTGAAACCTCATGTCAGCATTCCTCATTTTTCACTAGAGAAACAAGTGGTCATATCTGCAGTGACAACCAGTTTTCCGGAAGCACTTCGGTGCCGACTCCTGTGGATTGTTGCACAGAGATTTTATAACCTCTGTGATATCCGTCACGACATTAGATGGTCACGAATTCCTATCGCATGCGGCGACATATTGATTAAATCTGAGCGACGCAGGGCTCTTATTAAGTTTGTGAGCTGGATTCGGCCGACGTTATTGAGCAGTGTGGATAAATCACGGTAAAATGGCAGAAAGTTTTGAGAAAAAAAAATAACATAGAGCACCCTTATTCTAAAAATTTCTGGGAGTAAATTACCCTCAGAAGCGGTTGCGACAAAACGAACACCAGCTTACGCTTGTCGATTTTTACAACTGTATCGTAGAACAATCTTCGGAACGCTGAATACCGTGACCCCTCCGTTATCTACGTTTAAAAGAAGCAATCCAGCACTGCTGGGACACAAAGATTGGAGATAAAAAAAGCAGCGTGAACGCTACATCACATTCGCTCAGCAGCGGAGGCGGCAAAACGAACACTTGCTTACGCTTGTTGTTGATTTCTACAGGTTGGTACAGCTGTCTGGTTTACTTGAATATACTATTTTATTTCTACCGCAGTTGCTGCTGCTGCTACTGCTGGTGGGGCTGCTGTTGAAGGGCGCATTACTTGATGTTGTATGGCGAATGCGCCTGACTCCTATATCTGCCAATTCTTTAATGAGTTGCTACTTGAAGATGGGAAATTTTCCGAACGCTGTAACTCCGAGCACGGATATCTAGGCTCTTGCGCAGGAGTCAGTAAAATATTTTCGAGCAAAAAAAAAACAACTAATACATGAAGGTGTTCAACATGTACTTTCAAAGCCCGATGTCCATCGGCGTCAGAAAACGATAACCGAGAACCAGTGCTTCATTAGGAAAAGTGCTGACGGAAATTTAAAAACAAAAGTGGGCTATCTCCTAGACGCCCAAAAAAGAGCGGACCCTCTGATGTTGACGAAAGGCACTTTGGCGAACATTGAACAAAAAGTTTCCGAGATGTCATGGAAATTCGACAATATGCTTTCAGAAATAAAAGATCAATAAAAAAAATTCTAACCTTAAAAAACGAGTACCAAGTACAAGTATTGAGACGCAAGAAAAGTCACAGGATGAAAAGAAAAAAGAACAAGTAAATATTCTCACGAATAGCAAATGATGAGGTGGAGAATAACTGGAAAAACTAAACGTTTAATGGGGCGAACTTGTGCCTAAAACAAAATACAAAATTGTTAGTGTCGCAGGTGTCAATTTCGGCGAAAATGCAGGATCGAGCGCTGGGTTGAGACTGACTCCAGTTCCCCACCCGGAGCTCCTTATACACGCGCGTGGGCTTCCGTAACATTCGGCGTAGAAGGTTCGGCGCGCAGAACATTCGTACCCCGAATAAGCAAAAAAATCATCTTATACACCAGAAGGCGACATTTACAGCGAAATAACGCAATGTGCATCCTCTCCCAGGAATCGAACCTGGGGCCTCCGCGCGAATGCCAAGCACTGTAACCATTCGGCCACGCACAGTTTTGCCCGGCGACGCGCGTAGCAGTATGTTCCAACAGTATAGTCGACGGCATAATTTTAAAAATACATAATCTACCTCGAAGTGAAAATAAAACTTAATTTCCAAAGTAAATAAAGTTGTAAAAAAGCTCGAGCTGGACTAACTAAAAAACACGATCTGGATAACCTGTACAGACTTCTGCCGAGAGTCGGAGAGACTCCGGTAATGTGGTACGCTTTGTGTGAATAGTGACCCGTGATCAATGTATGCCTCAGAAGGCTTGCCTAAGAGTTACAGCTCTGATTACACACTTCTGTGATAATCTGATTGAACACAAAAAAATCTGTTATAAATGACGATAGCAAAAGCTCACGAAGAAAACTGAAACTTTACATGGCAGATAAACGGAAGCATCTTAATACTAAATGTGGAAGGTACCCGTGCTATCAAAATCGAATCCGAACATGAACTGGGTAAAATAATTTAAAATTAATTATACAACAACTCGGTCTTTATGTTATAACAAGGCTACCTTTAGACAACTTTACTAATCACGTTGTTTTATACGTGGATGTGCAGGGCCTTTTTACACGCTTCCCATGTTTCTTCACTTGCGTTTATCAAGTCCTGCATTGAGTCACATGATGCACTTTCGTTTCGGAACTCAAGTGGAGTTGCCTTAGAAAGTTTTCCTGAGCTTCTGCATTTCTATTTTAATTACACATTCATTAGGTGGAGAAACTGGTCATTTTCGAAAAAGCCGAGAGTGTGCATAGGCTCCACTGTAGTACCCGTTCTAAGCGATATTTTTCTTTAGGGGGTTGACCGTGCGATTGAATACTTCATTAATCCTACGACAGTCACAAGTGTGTTTAGGTATGTTGACGACTTTTTAATAGTGCAAGAAAAAACGGGGGACAAATAGGTTTTCATTAAGACAATAGACATTTTACACAAATGCGGTTTAGAACTTCTTTTTACATTTGAAACGCAAAAGAAAGAAAGATTGCAATTTCTGGACCTCTCGCTTTCCTTGCAACGTAATCAATCGCATGTGCGGGTCTTTTCACATTGTTCTAAAAAAGAAATTCTAAACTACACGTCTTCACATTCTAAAGTAGTAAGAAAAGGTGCCCTATATCTGCCTTAGCAAAGTCATGTTTTCATACCATCAAACGCAGTTTTCATGCTAAAATTAAGATATTTCACAAGTTCAACCTCGACTTTGCGGGCTTTCAACTTTCTAAACTCCAGGAAAAGCACCAAATGTTGTCCTTAAGCGCTGCTTTACCTGGAAAGTGCCTCTTTCTGTACTCTTCAGAGGTGGTTACTGTTAAAAGACTTTGCTATCCAGCAGAAGGTCCATCACGTACTTTTATTGCATGTTTCATCTTGTCGGCAGGGCACCACTGACAAGGCGAGGTTTCTGGAATCATTATAGGCGTTAGAACCACCTCGTATGCACACATTTCAGTAATCCTTGTATTTTGTAGGTTAATGCTTGGCTCAGCAACTCGTAGACCTTTTTCCGCCTGATTTACAGTTGATATTTGCACATAGTTGTGGCCAATTGAAGGCAGAAACCTAACGATGTAAATGTGTTCTCTTAATCTGCGGCACCAATCGGTATAAAATATTAAAGATAAATTGGGTCTAAAATAACCAAAAATAAAATTTATACAAAACAAATTGCTTGGGAACACAAACCTGTCGACGTCAAAGCAACCGGCATGTACAACAAAACAAACCGTTCAATGCCTGTTGAAGATATCATGGTCAAGATGAAGACGTCAAGCATAAAGTAGTTGACGAATGGCCACGTTAGCACACACATGAACAGTTATACAATGGGAACGGAGTAGTGCATGAAGATGTAGCAAACTATTTTCGACAAATGGCATATCTGAAAAACAGAACCATAGTTGTGAAAATGTTACATGCTCCAGTTTTCAGAGCCATCAAAGAGATGGATGACTGCGGAGGTAACTGCGCTGTGGTAGAGGATCTATTAGCCGAATGGTGACAGCTTACACGCGCCACAAAACAAATTTTCTATGGTGCCTGAAGGAAGTAACCAGTGAGGTAGAAAGTCGCTTTACTAGGAAGCCGCTTATCGTGCACACTTATATGGAGACTGTGTTCGTGATCGCATGAGCCGGATACCACAGTAGATGCAACGTGACACAGATGGGGAAGAACTCTACCAGCGAAAGTCCTTGCTGGGGTATTCGCCAACAACACTGAGCTCTCCGCCATGTCGTAGTTGATGTAAGCCAAACTACAGTGTTGTCAATAATAACAGTCAACACAAAAAAGAAGATGTGAATATATTGTGAAGCGATAATCGACTTCGTCGTCAACAAATATGTCGCACATTTTAGTATCTATCCCATAGGAGAAGAATTGACGTCATGTGACCTGACTTTACGCGACCTATAAACCTCACGCCACGTGACATCGCTTATACTTCCCCTCTCTCTCCCCATCCCTTTTTCCTTCCTCCCCACATATCCCCCAATCTCTCTCTTTTCCCACTTACCACCTGCCCCTCCTTCTAAGGTGCTCCCTAACGGTTCGGCCAACATGAGCAAGCCCCATTCCATCAACCTCATTAAGTGCTATTTCAATTCCATTGTATTTCACAGTGTCTAAGCGCGGCGATTTAAACTATAGGTTATTCTCCACTCCCCGAAACCTCAAGCGCCCACCAACGTGTTTCTTGGAGAATAAACATTTGAGCGATGTCTCTCTCTATCTCCACTCCTCGAAGGGACTGTTTGAATATCTTAAAAACACATGCAAACGATATCTCTTAAAATAATTTTTATTCATCATAGTACTTTGGAGATAAAGATCGTTGCCAAATTTTACATGATAATAATTACCACAAAATAATTTCCTCTCGTATCGTTAATGCTTCAGGAAAGTAAATCATGAAGTACGAAAATTGCGGTAGAAATTAATTGATTACAAGCGATCAATTACCTGTATTAAAATTGTTTTTCTATACGCGTCTTGCAATTCGAAGCGTATGCTCGAGTTCGGCCATAAGTTCATATGCTGCACTAAGGAACTGCAGTCAAAATAAGCATCATTTAAGTACAGATTATGTGGGTTTCAAATCTGATAAGCGTTTACAGTCTTTAGGAGACTATCTAGAAATAGTACTAAATATTGTATATTTAAAGAAGCATACATAACGTGATGATATGTATTTAGCGTTTGTTTTTATTCAAAACTGTAACCTACCTTTTTTTGATACGCCCATGTGCTTCAGTTATTACAGTTAGAGCAGCGTAGGAAAAACTTATTAAAAACTCAAGATCGCGCTCTTTCAGATATTCCAGAATTATTCTGAAAAGAAGAGGTTGAAGTTGCCTTTTATAGATCCAGCCATATCATCGGAGGTAAAAAAAAAGAAACCCGTGTGTTGGAAACGTACAGTGAGTACGAAGGGGCAACGGGGTTTCATCGCATTTTCTGCAGATAGGGCTCTGACGAGCATCCCCTTTTATTCACGTACGTGTTTGCCGCTCATCAGAAAGTTTCATCACGCTAATGGTATTAATGATGTTATTTTAATTTAAAGAAAAAGGCAGAAAATCTGGGTTATCCCTCGTTCGTGCTAAACGAAGCGTTTTGAGCACACTGCTGTCGCGCCCTTCAAGACCGATTAAATAACCACCATGTGAAGGCCGCACGCGACGCGGTCTCCGCACAACCACCTCCTTCGACATCGGATAGGCCGCGGAAACCGTAAAAGCTTTACAGCCTTGGCGAATTTTATATCGGAACTTATCGGATCGTGAAGCTGGACACACCCTCACCTGAGACCAGCGGCCATGCGGAGTTCGTTTTTTACGAGTGGCCTCGAGCAATTTTTGCAGCAAATATGTTCGAGAGAGAAAAGAAAAGAGGGTGAAAGTAAAAGTAATATAATAAGAGCATATGGGGCTCCTTTATATCCCAAAAATGTTTCGCGAGACTGCATAAAGCAAAATGCTCGCGCGAATTTAAGATTGTGTTCTGCTGTACATTCAAAAAGGACATTTCGTGGTAGCAGAGATTAAAACTTTTCACATCAACGATAACTTTGTCATAAACAAAATGCAGTAAATGGCAAAAGAGAACACAGGACACCTCAATCGCGATGGCGAGGGAGGTTTGTTATGTCTATTCCTGCTCGCGAGGACTGGGTTATGGTGCTGCGTGCGAGTCGTTATGGCCGCAGCTAACCGGGACTATCTTTGGAGGGCCGTCGGGCCAGAGGGAGCAGCGTGAAAGTACCCAAAGCGCGCATATTTTGATGCATGTTTTTTTCCTGGAGCCAAGCCCAGCACGAAAACACTCGACGTACTCCTATCACAGGTAAGATGAGACTACGTTGTAGGTGTTCTTTGACAAACGCGTTTGCCTCTTCTAGGTACGTGTCACGCAGGCGTTATCAAGCTATCAAGTCGGCCTTTTTATCTCGTCCTCGTTACAGGTTGGCGTTTCCAGTTACAGGTTGACGTTTTCAGTTTTATTTCGCGAAGTCGGCGTACCTTTTTCTCTATCTAAAAAATTACCGTTCGTTTTTGTGGGGGAATATTGATACATTTGAGAAAGTTCTAGAATAGTGTATAGACCCTCGCGTTAGCGCAGGGTGCGGTTCACGCAAGCACTCAGCAAAATCAATGCGGAGGGAGTCAAACCAGCGCTTTTAGTACAGCGGAACGCAAGTGTCGCATACGCATACGCAAGCCGTTTCACCGCCAGCTAGATGTGTCCATATAGACAGCTTCCATCAATCAAAGACCGGTGTTCGGTAAAGCCAATCTGAGTCTCGCGCTGTCCCGCGCGCGTCGAGAGCAATGAAATGTGAACGCAGGGGAATGCTGCATACGCGCGCAAAACTTGCTAGCGAGCGTACGCATGTGAAGCTCGCGGCGTGGCGTACGCGTGGGGCATGCACCGTGTAAAGCATGCAAAGCTAACGCCAACGTAGCGCGCTGGTGTTTGCTTTTGTACGCAATAGACATATTGCTAAATTACCCAAGCATCAAGGAGAATGCAGGGATTGGTGTTCCACGCGCCTCACGTGCTGGCCTCAGCATTAGCAACTTTTCCAAAGCAAATGCCTAAAACAAATTGCATCTTGCACGCGGGTTTGTCAACACTTTGTTTTGATTTTTTACTTCGAATATTTTATACGGGGAAGGCGTGCGCGTGTGGCGCGTGGAACACCATTCCTGCATTATCCTTGATGCTTGGGTGATTTAGCAATAGGTCTATACGAAATCTCTTTAAGCTTTACCATTTCTTCAGTGATACCAACAAGGTAGAGGGGCTTAGAGTGATAAACCGGAAGTTCGGAAAAGGCACCCGGTTGCCGCCATGTTGTATAAAGAGACCACTCGTCACGTGACTTCACAAGAGCCGTGACGTCATCGGTAAGATGGCAGCGCCCAGAGCTGGCGGATGTGAGTTCGTTCGGTGCGCGGTGGCCGGGATGTGCAGCTGCTTTCCGACGACTTCGGGCTTCTTCGTGCTCGCTGACGCAGGTATAATTTCAAAATATGAAGGAACGAGATTTTATACCCTTTTTGCGCAAGATCGCTCTGGATCACCTGGAGATTAACGACTGCGAGATCTGTGAGACAGCCGTATCGCCGTACCGGTGCTCGGATTCCCGGATGTGTTCGAGGATCGATAGAACTTTGACTGCTTTTAGCATCATATTTTTTTGCATTCTCTTAGCTTTGTTTGAACATTGGAATGTCTGAGAATTGACGCTAAATATATGCGTCGGACGTAGGGCATAGGGAAATTTGTTTCAGTCCTAGGTAACTGCATAATCACAGCAACTTTTAGCGAGGAAGCTCCTGCGATCTTTACGCCGATCGCGCACGGCACAAACTCCTTCTTGTGCTTGTTACCACAGCCGAGACATCTGTGTGCTAAGGTTGATAAGGGTCGTCCGGAAAAACTTGTCTGTGGTAAGAAGCATAAGAAGGACTGTGCCGTGCGCGGTCGGCGTGGTGTTCAAAATTGAGTCGTCCTGCGGGAGAGTGTACTTTGGCCAATCAGGGAGGTGCATCAATGATAGGCTCAGAGAACACGCACTTTCGATAAGATCTTCACCTTCGGGTAATTTGGCAATTCATTGTGATAGATGTCGGTGCTCCCATATTTTGGAAACAACAACGATTGTTGCTCGGCGCAGTTAGCAGGTAACTCGCGAAATATTCGAGGCTTATTACATTTCAAAGTATAAGGATGAGTGCGTCAGTGCTCCCTTGATTGCGCTCTTCGACAAGGAAATCATGTTCTTGGAGAGCTGTGACACGTGCCCTTAGGCGATGGTCTAATGTATGTTTGTCTGTGTGTGTTTTTATGCCGGTAGGTGGTTTGCCAGAAATAAACAAGTTGTCAGTCAGCGTTCGGTCTGTGTGTTCCTCGTTCTTTGTCCTCTGTACTTTTGGCGCTGTTGCCCTCTCCGTAACTTTGCAATGTATTAGTCGGTCAATTATTTACTTGTTCTAATTACGTGGACAAGATTATTCATATTTGTGTTCATCCCTTGCCCAAAGAGCAGTCTTGCTAAAAAATGCTGACTACCACTCCTTTCAGTCTCTTGAATAGACTTTTTTTTTCAAAAGTGTAGGCTGTCTATACTTTGTTTCACCGTAACTTGGAAAGGTGCAACTGCCACAGCCTGCTCGAGCCATTCGGAGAGACGGATTGAAGGTGTGTGACAAACCTGTGCAGACGAGCACTCTGATGATATGTCGTCATGTGCCTCTCTCCAACGAGAATATTGGCTCCCCGATACGGTATTATACCCTTCGCCGTTTGCCATATTGTGATGAAACGACTTACAGTAGCTACTACTCTAATTATCTAAGGCCTTCATACTTTGGGCATTTGTTCGACACGAATGTTATGTCAGCCATCACTGTGAACTCGGCTCAGCGCCTATTGGACTCGAATGCAGCATTAGCGTTCGACGGGACCTGGAACCCGTTCGTGTGCTTTACGCCAGAAAAAAATGGTGACAGTCGTATTGCTTGATGGGGTTTTGCAAAAGGACCATTGTGTCATACGTATAGGTAGTGTGTTGCTATATTACAATGCATCAACACATACTATTAAACCAAATGCTCGGAGGTGCGTTTGTTTTTGCAATTAACAAGTTACAGCGATAATTATTTCTTACGAGTGTAATATTTATTTTCGGTAGCTGGGCACATTTTGTGCTCATTAACGTCAGTGTGCTTTGATGTGATTATCTTGCGTGTAGTTTTAAGTATCCTCTCCGCAATGCTTACAGCTGTGAGTGGCCCTTGGAACGTATGAATTAATAAACAACATTTTCACATCCCTGGAGGTGGTTTTCGGATGCACCAGATGTTCAGAAGTAGAACGAGTGCAACCCAATGCAACCAGTCTGCCAGTCTGGTATGTCCCATTAATTAATATTCAGGGGTCAGAGATACGAGTGTCCTCAAAAGGTCCAGCACGTACGGTGAACACAATTCTTTGTATATAGACTCTGAAGGCGTAAAGGCGAGCGGAATTATGCTTATTTGGTTAGTGTATCAAACATGTTTCTTTCCATTTGATTACATAATTATTCGACAGATTATTTATTAATTATTATGACAGCTGAGCGTGGCCTGGAACTTTCCAGAATAGTAAATATTGATAGCAGTTAGAACAGGAGCAAGCATCCGTGACAATATAACAAAACTGACAGAGGAGAGTCTTTCCTGACCACTAAAGAAGCTGCATTGCTTCAGTAGCATTCTGTCCGAATAAATCCACTCCTTCCGGTTTTGGCGACTGCCGTGGACGAACTGAACTAAAATGGATGTGGAACCACCTTTCTGGTAATGAGCCGCTGCAGACTGTCGACGCAAAGCGGCGTGAACGGGTGGACTGGGTAGGTAACACGCGCGATGAAATGTCCATACAGCTTGCAATTAACGTACCGAGTGTTGATGAAACTTGTGTCGACGAAACGTGCGACATACAAGCGGAATCAATACCAACTGCAACACCTGTGTTTTGTGAAAGAACGCGTCTACGCCAGAACAATTTAGGAAGCAGCACAGTATCCCCTAAAGCACGACACAGGAACCACTAGCTTAAAGGCAGCTCTTCAGCGCGCCGCACAACCAAAGTGAGCGTTCGGTCATTTGAACGAAGCGGCACCACGATTGCACACTGCCAAGCACGACTCACGCAATATCCGAAGGTTCCGATGGGCAACGAGAGCACAGAAACGTCGCCTTAAAATTTACGTGCGGTATCCGAATCAATTCGAGGTCCGAGCAAGGAAGGCCGATTGTCTCTTTCGTGGCAATATCCCCGTCGGTCACCAGCGAAATGCACACCGTTCCTCCTTATTTTCACGTTAAACCTACGTCAGACACCACGCTGAACTCTGAAGTCACCTTCGACGGGCCTCATATGACGGCTTCCGCATCTTAAATCAACTCGCCGACACGAACGACGACGAACAAAGCATCCGACAAGCTCCGGCCCAGCTGGGACCAGCCGCTGCCTGGGCGCCGCCATCTTTCCTGTGACGTCCCATATTTGGTTTGGTCACGTGACGAGTGGTCAAATTTGCGTACAACGGCAGCGGCCTTATGGGAGTCACTTTCGAGTGCAAATCGGAAACCCGGTTTATCGCCCTAAGCCCCTCTACCTCGTTGGGTGATACGTACGCTTTCTCACTTCATACCAAGACCGTGCACTCTAACAAAAAATGGAGGAAAAAGGTAGCAACGGCGCGTTTTCCTCCCTTCTACCGACGCGCCCCTGAGCGGACACGAGAAGAACAGTTGATCGAGACTTTTTTTTTCTCTCTCCAGGCAGACGAGAGGAAAGTAGCGCCCTCACACCTAATCTTCTTTCGGTTTCGTTTTTCAAGCACGTCGCACACGTTGTTCGATGAATGTTGTTGAGTGGATTGAGCTTCAACGGCAGCGAAGGCCGCCTGGAATTCCGTCTCCCAGTCCAAACGTGCAGAGCATTTCGGGTGCATTGACGTGTTTACAACTAATTTTGTCAAACGAGCAAACGAAGCCGGTAGTAACGGCGAAGTTCCGGAGCAGTGCCAGCAGCGCTATACGTACACTGGGCTAAGATGGCCATCTCCGAATTTGGAACCCACGCGGAACGACGCGGAACAATGTGTAGACGTTGACGACGTTATGGAAATCACGGAAGTTGCGTCCAAGACAGGCAGGTTTTGTTGCCTGGTGGGTGGGAGCCTTCTGTGCGGAGTTAGGTTCTGGTTTACGATGCCGGGTGCGAACCACAAATCAACGTGGTTCTGTATTTCTGCGTGTCAGCAACAGAGCGGCATCATCGCGATGGCAGTGCTGTGCGTTGTGAACAGAGAGCTGAAACTATCGCCGATTTGACTGTGTGTTCGCGTATCTGTGGTGTCACAACAAGATGAATTGACGTAAGCTGCCGGGCATTGAGGCCGCCGGTCGGGCCGCGATCGGAGGTGGCGGGGTGTAGCTGGAAATATTAAAGAGTTTCAGACCGTTTGAGGGATTACGGTGCAATCGATCGACGTGCGGATAGTCATGTTATAACACTGGTCTGAACCGTAGCTCGTATCGTACAGTGGCCAATGTGACTGTCGTCTGCGGTGTCCTGTTGTCTCCACCCTGAGAGCGATTGAGCTCTGGGGAAAGGACTGAACAGTATGAAAATCTGACGTAAAAATACGTATATCTACAGTCCGGATAAAACCGAGCAGGTGCACCACACGGACACATCCCCACTGTCAGTAGCACGTTTAGCGAAAACCATAAACGCGCAACCAACATCCGCCGCCGTTGGGAAATCCTGAGCACATTCACGGCGTCGTCCTTGGTGGCGACGCTGTGGCGTCCCCTGTGACATTTTTGATCGCTGGATGCTTCTGAACCTTGCAAACGAAGAGTCGCAAGAAACAAGGCGCTGACAGACATTCTTGATTCGAACACTCAGCTGCTTTAGGATGTATGTCCCACGCATGGAACTGGAAGCCGACACTGAACGTCCGCTGGTTGTTGCGCCTTTATTTTGTGCTTATTGATGGAGAAAAAACAAGACGACCAGCTTCCAACGAAAGCTGTATTTTGACTGGCTAAAAACAGGTTATCTTCAAACAAAGAGCAGCATAAAGTCCCCCTCCCATTTCCCCCCGCACCCTTTCTCCCTCGTAAGCGAGGGCTGGCGGGCGTCCTTGGGCGTCGAGGAAAGGTCGACTCTCTCTATATATGTAATTCTGCCCTTGAAACACATCCACAGCAGTAAGGGACGGGGGAACGTCTCCTCGATTTCCAGCGCTCGTTGGGGCCGCCCCAAAAATAGCCAAGTCGCTTCCCCGACGCATATATACTAAAGCGTCACGTGATCTATCCCACAAACCCGTTAAAACAACTTTGATGGGTGATGTGGTTCATGGAAAGGATCGGGACAGACACCACAGGCCTCTCAAAAAACTATGACGGGTCTCTTGCACCCTTTATAAATTCTTAAAGGGTGCATCAGACGCCTTTAAAAAACCTTGAGGGACATCTAAAACTACTCAAACATTTTAAAGGGCACGCCAAAAAATCTCAAAAATCCTGGTCGGCTCCATAAATGGATTTTCAATAGGATATTTAGCATTTGTATCTCCTCATCAGATAATTGTTGTGTACTGCGAAAGGCTAACCTGCTGAAAACTTCAGCGGTTCTTAGTCTCCAGCAGAAAAATTTACATGTTCCGAGACGAGGAACCATATTAAAACAATAACAGAAAAAAGATATGACAAATATGAAGATGGTCTATAGGCGTGTAGTACAAAACATACCCACCAGCAGAACAGGCAGCATCTGAACATTCTCAGCTCATAATTGGTGCTTCCTGTAAAAGGCGCACCTAATTAAAATTTCCGCCGGTGTTAGCCTCCAAAGCTCAAATATTACATGTTCCAACTCTAGAAACTGGTTTTAAAAAAATACCAGAAACCAAAATATGATAGATATCAATATGCTCTCTCGAATTACTGTAAAAGAGTAATCCGGGATTACTGTAAAACAGTTCTCCCTGGTAGAGAATAGGCAGGATTTGTGTATTTTCAACTTATAACAGTGGCTTTCTGCGCGAGGCGGAGCTTCCCAAAAAATCAGCAGGTCAAAAAATCGCGGATTTTAACAGTGGAAATCCGCTAGAAGCATTACCGTTGAATAAAGATATCGCTTCTCAGGAGTGCGTATTCTATCTCATGAAAGGTTTGCAGTGTCGTGGAACTCTGAGCCTGAAATCTCTGCCTGTGTGACATGTTTTCGTTTCCGATCACAAACAGTCTTAGGAGCAACTTCAAATGTATGTAACTCAATAATAAAATACAATCTGAGAAGGATCTCCGGTAATAAGCTAAATATTCCATATATAGGATGTCCCAAGTCACCAGGCTCGATCTAAAATGGACCGTAAAAAGCGACGCCTGCACTTAGTAAGCTTAACTTTTCGTCAAAGGTGTATATCACAGATCGATTTTCTTTGTCAACGTAGAAAGCGTAGATTTCTTTCTGTAAAAAATAAAGCCAAGAAACTTTCCAGGGTACACGTCGGACGGCGATGCAGACAACGAAGTCGAGTAGCGGGGTGGGTTTGGCGCTCGTATTGATAGAGACTGCTTCTTATAGAGACTGCTCGCAACCACCGTGGTTCATTAAAATGAACAAAATCTTTTCTGTAATGCACCTAAGGTTAAAAAATAAATGCCGACAATAAACGCAAAGCTTAAAAGATAAAAAAACGCGTTTGATTAACTGCGGGGTTTTTGCTGCCAACAGATTTTGTCAGCGTGTCGCCTGCTTTCTTTTGCTGGTCGGCCAAACCTTCAGACGCTGCTCCCGATGCCATCTAGTAATACGAGCGCCAAACGCACACTGCCACTCGACTTGGTCGTCTGCGTCGCCGTCCGGCGTTAACCCTGGCAAGTACTTTGGCCCTATGTCTTACAGAAAGGGAGCTACACTTCGTAATTTTACAAGAAAAAAACCTACCTATGAAATACAGCTTTAACGAAAAGTTTAGATCGCTACGTGCGGGCGTCTTTTTTTTTTATTGTTCAGTTTAGATAAAGCCTGGTTACTTGGGACACCCTAAATCAGGGGTCTCAAACACGCGGCCCGCGGGCCGCATGCGGCCCGCGACTCTTTGGGATGCGGCCCGCAAGCCTCCCGCGGATTCGAGCCCCCATTCCCATGCCTCAAGCGCCATTAATAATAGTTGTTTATTGTCGATTCATTTTCGCTCGAAAAAGAACTCTGCTCATATAACATGTTCAGACAATTTGTACTATTTTGTTTTCTTTTGAACGGAGTACTGCTTCGCCTAAAAATTTGCTTCTCGGCCCTTTCTCGTGTAAATCAACCGGAACGGCACTACCACTACCAGGCCACTAGTGCAAGCTCTTTGTTCAGGGAGGCACCTCGGCTGCACAAGCTCTTGCTCAGCAGGAACAACTGCCGAAGATAAAGCTATGAGCTCGGGTTTCTAGCTGACAGAAATACATTTAAAATGAAAGTTTTTTCTTATAATGTTGCTATATTAACTCCGAGGAAAAAGAACTGCCATATGAAGATATCTTGACTTAAAACGAAGGAAACACACAAGAGGACGAAACAGACGACACGGATGTTGAGCCTAGTGATTTGTGCGACGGGTCAAAGACGGTATGCTTGTTGTCGATCTATTGAAAACTGCCAGCATGTTCGTGTTTTAAATCTTATAACATCAGGCGCGGGCCCAAAGTAGTCATCTTCAAATGAACGTTAAAGATAGCAAAACGGTGAGCTTACAAAAAGTAGAAAGCACAAGGTTCCTTCTCTAGAAAATCTCTGGGGTGTTACTGGGACAGTTGACGTTTGCTGCGTGAAAAAACAGTGCTGTTTGTTTGAATATATCTTTGTCCCAAAATAGCAAAACATTGCCCCGAAAGGACGAGAGCCAACGGAGAGAGAGAGAGAGGGGGGGCGGGGTTCCCTTGGCCCTCGTTCTTTTTGGGGCGAGCAATCTGGCCCCCAGCCTTGAATGAGTTTGAGACCCCTGCCCTAAATAAAACGGTAGTACTTATTTTTAGTTTTTTTAGTTTTATTATTTTCTTTCTGGGGGCTAAACGTCTGCACTCATTTCTACCTTGTGGTCTATGAAATCTTAATTAATGTTCCAGGAAGTAAGTATATTAGTCATTGAGGGATGCCGCGAATTGCCCCCTCGTTTAGACATGACAGCTCGTCAAGTCTACCCGACTTGCAGCTGTCCGTGAGAGGCGCCCCAACGCCTCATTCCTTTCTTTTGGCGGCACCGTCCAAGGGGATTTACGGGAATGGGCTGACATGGCCGCGTGGGAAGGAAGCCGAGTAGCCGTTCTCAGAGACGGGTTGGAGGCGTCTTCGTGGAGCGGGGACAGAAAGGGTGGTAGGGAGACCTTGGTGGCTCCCCTGTGGATGCGTGGAGAGGGTACTGGCACTGGCGCCAACAGGCCATTTGCAGTCCTCCCAAGCACCCCGGCGCGCGCGCGAGGAATCTTGGGATCGGTGTTCTGTCGGCCCCCGTCGTCTGGCTGCTCTCCGTTGGAATCGCATTACCTCGCCCTAGACGTCTTTTTCATCTTCGTTGTTTAACCTTAATCTCCTCTTTTTTATCTACTCCAGTGTATTTTTCTTGTCCATAAGTGTATCTATTTCGTTCAGCACTTTGTATTTCTTCTGTATATAACGTGTTTTTGTGAATATTCCATCGTTTTCGACGCGGCCGTCGACGGACACCACGCCGCTTCGTTCGTCCTCCCGGGGTGAGTACTGGACTGTTGCCGTTACGCTCTATCCCACTCCTAGGCCGTTCATTGAACCCATGTGCATTCGCGAGAGAGCAGTTTCGAACATCAGTAGAAATGTCACCGCTGTAAGCAGAGCAATAAAGTAGTCATCACGAAGAGAAGGCCGACATGCCTTCGCTTCGTGATGCGCTCGCTCTGTGAAATGTGAGCGTGGGATATCAAGTACTACTGCTTGCGTGCTCAACATTCAGGACGGTGCTTTGTCGTTGCGATCTTTCTGCCCTTCGGATGCTTGCAAAGCAGTACCAGCGGTCGACGTGCCTCGGCAGCGCTCGTCAACAACCTTCCGCGCGGCGTCACTTTTCTCGCGTTCATTGACCGTCCGCGAGCGCCGGTGATTCATCGTCGCGGCTGGTATGTGTATGTAGTACATCGCATAGCTTCATAATCGCTCTTTAGAGCGGTTGTGAGTTGAGCGGGCCCTTGGCAAGCGAGTTATGTCAGCAACTGCAACTTTGAAACTGATAGCCACTTCACTTACTTATTTCACTGTTCGAGATGTCAGCTGAATGTAGTATCTTCTTAGGTCACCCTCAGAAGCTACATGACGGGCGGTACAACCTGCTGTGTACCGGGCTGTGCCCACACCACTCTCACTGCCAAGCATGTGTCCTGGAATCGCTTTCCGAAGGACGAGCATCTACGCAACATTTGGGTACAGTGAATCAACAGGAAAGGTATCTACCATATCTTTTTACTTGTTATCTACACTTTCCTGACAATGACCAGAGAGGTACAGTGTGTGTACTGTCCGACGTTGCCCAAGTTATTTTACCCATATGTGCAACATACCTGCGGAAAACATTTTTTTTAAATAAAAATAGCATTCATTTTTTTTTGGCCCATAAGTGCAACATACCACTCAAACAAAAAAGACAATCTCAAAGAATCCCAGATGTTGCATGTGCCCTTTTCACTCTCATGGCCACTTCCACCTGCACCGACATACCAACATGTGATTGCATCGCAGGAATGTCGCTTCATCTCACTAACCTACAGCTAAAGCAAAGATAATCTCACGGTGCTTCTATCATTTTCAGCGTGCATCCACTCCAGGTTTGTTAGACATAAACTATGTGATTGTTCTTAGTGCCCGCTGCACAATGGTACTGGAAGTGTTTAGAAGGCGGTGGGGTGACGATGAGGGAGGAGGATAACTGAATTCTATCACCTTGCCCGGATAGTTTACTGACCCCCCTGTTCAGACGCCACGGCTGCTGCATCCATTCTTACCACAGACATTGAGTTGCACTTGCTCCAAAGTTGAATGGGTGAAGCTTTAATATGGTGCTAACTGCTTCTTTTGCATGCAGGTACCACTGGACGGTTCTCTTTGTGGACGCCAACCTCTGACAGCAGAATATGCGGCGCTCATTTTAACGAAACTGGGAGAAACAAGTACGAGGACAAAGCTCCCTGGTTTTTTCCAACCAGGACACTTCCGAAGTGTATGTTATTTGCCTATTTTTGTTTCTTTCTGCAATAGTTGTTTTTCCGTGCTTATATTCTTGCTTGTGATCACTGTACACATGGGTCGTATCTCACGTGATTTACGTCACTGCTGGTGGCGTCTGGTGATTTGTGGACAGCGGTGCTACCCAGTGAGCATGGCGAAATGCGTGACCTACGGAAGCAATCCTCGCTCTCATAGAAAAAGCGGAGCTTCAAGCAATCCTAATGTCAGATTTTGTAGAGCTGCAGACATAATAACAATGATCTGCCTAAATGCATGATATCTCTCAACGGCTAGACGACGCAAATGGACTGCAATCGAAAAGAGGATTTGCGACGTGCGGTTAAGTCGCATCAAGGATATCACTGAAAAAGTGTAACATTCTCATCCGTCGCTTAAATGTGCAGTGGCAATAGGCGGCATATAAACCTACTGACTGCCTTTTTCTAGGATTTGGCTTGGCTTAGCTAGCTCGCTGCTCAAGGCACCAAGGAATGTCGCTCTGCTGCCTTCATCTCTGATGGCCCCAAATGACATCTTTTAATCCAGCTCTCTCGTTGTGGAAAGTAGTGAAAGCTCTGCATGTTTCCTGTCATATATTGAAGTGCCAGCTCATCTCGACTCTAAATAAGAGCAGTGTGTTTGAACGGTACCAGACAATGCTTCTTTATATTTCCGACTGCTTTATCTCACACAGTCGGTCACAATGCAAGAGGACTTCAGCGAGCTGGAAAACAGTCCCTTGGTACATAGAAAATATAGGAGAAAATGTACCAACCTGAATTCTAGAAATATTTTGAGCCAGAACTGACGTCAGGAGCAAGGACTCTATAATTATTGTCCACCGTGTTTGCTTGGCTAGGCAGCTTCCTAGTGACCATTCAAGCAGATAGAGTTGGACATGCCTTGTCAGGAGTTTGCGGTCGTAATATGCTTGAGCCAACTGCTTTGTAAGAAGTCGCTGCTGTGCATATCGTTCCTGTCACAAATGGAAACACATATGAATGTGGAAATATAATTATGTTTAATGCGGGGCGCTTGAGGCAAATACGGACAGCCTAAGATGGCACCGAATATAGTCTATTTCACAATAACATGGCAGGTGGCACTCTAGAACCCCTGTGAACTGATTGAAGTGTTGGAGTAAAATGTATGTGACAGCTCTTTACTAAAGAAGTGTACTCTGATTGGCTTGCTTGGGACAAACCTTTTGTTGTGTGCCAAACTATGTTGAATAAGGATATAAACTTTGTTCCCTTCTTTTATACGCCGGTGGCTGTTGAATGCACTTCGTCTCAGAAAGAACTGCAACAATCGCAATTTGGCTACAACATTCCAGACCAGCTACCAAAGGGTAGAAACAGTGACCGCTATTGATCCAGCTGAGCTCTTGGTTATTGACATGTCATGTGCTCCCTACAGTGTAAGTTGTGCCCTGTGCTAGAAACAATTCCAGCCGGTATGTAATGCTTATAAAATAATTGCGTTAACAATTGCCTTATCCTTGCATGCAGATGTTTCGGCCTGCCCAAAGGTCCCAAACATGACTTGCGCAAGGAAGCGCCATACGCTGCAGCCGCTGCCGGCCTACTTTCTGTCGGACCTTGACCTGGGACATACAGTGACCCTGCCTGCTATCCAGGAGCCAGCACAACCCGGCAGCACCTTGGCCTCCGCTGGTGCCCCTGACACCGATGATGTAATAGCTAGCGGTAAGCTCCTAACATTGAGCATCAGTGTTGCTCGTCTGTTTATTTGGCATCCCTGTCAACTGTGGAGCAGTCCCGATAGGTGCATGGAACACTTACATGCAGTATGTTGAACTTTACGAACTGTACTAACGCAGTCACCGCTGGCTATAGCACGCAAGTTGTGGCCGTTCCATACTCGCAGCACCATATGGCACGGTTCATTCTAAGACACTGCACATGCAAGGTACCCGCGGAGTTGTTCTTGCAGTAGCGGTCACATCCTCACTTCGTTGTCTGCCAGGCACAAAGGAGCTGTTGCCACAGCCCTGCTTGCATGTTATTTGCCTCGAGATCCAGATTGAAAAGTGGGGACACATGCTTTTGTTTATCCATTGTTTCCTACAAGGCAAGCGGCGATTCTCTGGAGTCCACAAAAAAACCATCCCCACTTTTGATATGGAGCACGGGCAAGGCTATGCATGCTCTTAGAATTCGCAGTTGACTCCAATGCATGCGCGCGAACGCTGCACCGGAGCCTCTCAGGGCTTCGAGTTTGCGTCCGCAGCATTCTCCGTGCTCCAAGTAAGTGTAGAACAAAGCTTAGTTCCGCATTTCCCCGCAGCACCTGTGACGATCGGATCTCGATGCGAATAGCCAGCATTCCCCATTATAGTTCCTTCGTGTGTAACAGAGCGGCATTAAAGAGGTCATGAACCGACTCAGTTACTGCTGCTAAATGCTGCTGTCGCACAAAAATCTTGAAAACAAGCAATATTCTGCTCTTCCTCACAGCCAGGTAAAACAATCACATGATTACTGTTAGGGGTTAGCTGCTACTGTTGGCGCAGTGATTAGACACAAGCCCAAGCCCCAATAGTTACCATGGCATTGATTGTAATCGAATAGTGAGTCAGGAGCTCACTCAGTGCTTGTGTCCAGTTCATAAGCCGTCTGTATTCAAGTGTCGTCACCCTGGTGTGAACCCTAGGCTTTGTCAACATTGTGATTTCTGACTATAAAATAGCCTTCTATTCCTCAAAATATACCCTTGGCAGGGGAGCCTCTGGCTTGTGGTATATAGATTATAATATAGATTATATTCCTGCCACAGATGTCAATATGCTTGTATGAGGTGCAGAACATTCAAATGCATATCGTTTCTTGGCCCCTTTAACATGTGATGCTTTTTTGTATGGCACATGATATGCTATTTGGCAGAGCCAAGGCAATTACAGGGACAAAGCCTAGTCTTTTGTTTTGATATTTGACTGCAATAATGATGTGATTTGTATTTTGCTATTTCCCCGTCTGGCAGACCACCAGTACAGCATCACAGGATCTGTCGATCAAGCCCTGCGTGATCGCATCAGGCAGCTAGAAGAGCTCGCTTCTGTAAACGAGAAACTGCGCAAGGACAACAACTGTCTACAGAAAGAAAATGAAGCTATTCGGAAGAAAGTAGCCCATCTTGAGGAGATGTATGACAAAGCGGAGGAGGTCATCGATGCTACAATCCCCTTTCAGAGCTTCACGCTCACAGCCGTGCAACAAGACCCAAAGAAACTGGCCTTCTACACGGGATTCGACTCCCTGGAGAGATTTCTCGCCTTTTACAAGTTTGTTCAGGCAGGTTATGAAGCTCACAAGGAAAGTCAAGGTCCGCAGAGAAAGTCACCTTGTCTATCCATGGATGATCAGCTGCTGCTCGTGTTGTCCCGGCTGAGGGTGGGGCTTTTGGAGCAGGACCTTGCATACCGGTTTCGTGTCCACATCAGCACAGTCAGCCGGGTGTGGACGTTCTGGATTGGTTACCTGGCGGACTACCTTGCTCAACTCAACTACTGGCCGTCGTGACAAGTTGTGAACAAGTACATGCCGGAGTGCTTCATCGAGGCGTATCCGTCGACGAGGGTCATTCTGGATTGCACAGAAATCTTTATTGAGACGCCTAGCGACTTTAGGGTGCGGAGTGATACCTACTCAAGCTACAAGTGCCACAACACTGCCAAGGGACTGCTGGGCATCACCCCCAATGGGTTTGTGTCGTTCGTGAGCGACTTTGCCCCTGGCCGCGTCTCTGACAAAGCCCTGACCGCATATTCCGGGCTATGCAACCTTCTGGAGCCCGGAGACTCTGTCATGGCGGACAGAGGCTTTTTGATCACTGAAGAGGTCGAAGCTGCAGGGGCTAACCTGAACATTCCACCTTTCCTTGGGGGAAGGCTACAGCTCTCCCTGGAGGATGAAGTGAAGACTAGGGCGATTTCGAAGGTCCGGATCCACGCGGAACGAGTGATCGGACAAATGAAGTGCTTTCGAATCTTGAGGGGTACTTTCCCAAACAGCATGAGCAAGAGCCTGGAGTCTATCTGGAAGGTCTGTGCTTTGCTGTGCAATTTCACAAGAGAGCCACTGCTCAGTCGAAGCTAAAGCTGCAGTCTTGTGGCTTCGTAGATGGTCGTGGAGAAAGAAGAGGCCATATGTTCCTATCTAGCTCACTTCAGCTCCGGCAACGTTTTGTGCCCACACGCCCATCATGGCCCATGACGACCATTAGCACCGACTACGGCCCTCGGGACTTTCCTCTACCCAACGAAATAGACTCACAATCCACCGAGGCCACGCCGGCTTCTCCCGCCGTCTTAAGCTTACCGCTCAATGCACCACCCACAGCCGGTGCAACCACTCCTGCCATCATGTCGCTTCTTGACGCACCACTTGTTGCCGCGTGGAATCAACCTGCGGTCTTTACTCAGAATCCATTCTCCATCCTCGGCGAAAATGATCCCGAAAGTGAGTTTCCGCCCCTCAACAACAGCTAGTCGCCACATCCGCACTGCCGCCAATGAAATGAAGCGTGCTCGTGGCATTTTTTTCTTCGGCGCCGCTGCGACTAAGCTTACCACCTCACCCCGGTGCATCCAACGTGACTCGAACCCTGACTCGTTCCCCCTGGAGGACTGATGGCATCCTGTCTCTCGCCGACGTAAGGCGGCCCCGCCCGCGGCGCCTCCAGCAGCATCGCTCTGCAGTGAGTTCTTCCACACTGTCATTCTACGGCCGACCAAACCATGCCGCATCATGGATGGGGTCTTTCTCTCCATCGACTCTGCAGTTGCTGCACAGATAGGCCTCCGGTCTCCTACACAATTGCAGCCCCCTACCAAGTGAGGTACCTTGACCGCAGTAATCAACTTGCAGTCGACGCTGCTTTGTCTGAAGTGTGCGATGCCTTACTCAATGTAACATACATCCTGATCGGCACTCTGCAGATCTCCTTACAAGGCTACGAGGCCATTCGCCGTGGCCAGGTTCGCGGATTCATAAAAAAACTCTGGCGACCTGGATTCTGCGCAGTTCCTAAGAAACCTTCATTGCCGGAAATGTGCTATCCCCCAGGCCCGTCCTCTCAGAAACTCTGGTTCGGCACTCATTCCATTCGACGGCACCACCCTCCCGTTCCACGTGGGACTGGGCTCGTTTACAGTGTGGGTGCAGCCCTTCCGTCGTCAGACTTGGGTGTTCGACACGTGCCACTGCATCGAGTACCCCAGTGCCCAGTACCCCAAGAGCACCCAAGCCAACGTCACAACACAGCGTCGTCAGTCGCCTTCATCAGCATCCAAAGAGAAGCCGGCGTCACCACCAGCGACGCCTGAAACTAGCTCCGGCTCAGCGAGCTGTGCTGTTATCTGCGCACAAAGCCCTCATCGCAGCACCGAGGTCTGCGAAGCAGAAGACTGACTCCTTCCCGGTGCTCGCCACAAAACCCCTAACGCCGGCACACAACATCACAGCCGACCGCACACAAGTCCCAACATCAGAGCCGCCTCGGACCACCTTCGCAGAAGCAGAGAGAGCTGTCAACAGCACTAGTGAGACGCCTGCCCTACTTACGTCAGAGTCAGACTTTACTGGCTTGCAACAACAAATCGCCCTTCTCACAAAACAAATGCTGGCAGCCATGCAGCGAATTCCGAAGATGCAAAACTCGCTGCTTACTCTCGAGGATACGAACGGACATCAGTCCGTTCGGCGGCCCCCCACTATCATCACCCAAACATATATATATATATATATATATATATATATATATATATATATATATATATATATATATATATAAAATACTTGACACGGCACTCAGAGAAGGACAAACTGTTCGCACAATTCTCCTCTCTAATGCGCAAACGTCTTTTGTTTTGTGTTGTTGTTTTTAACAGAAAAAAAAAACGTTTTTGTTATTACCCACGCGCTACTCCAAATGTACGAAAACTCCACCAAAAATATGCACATCGGCGCTCAGGAGCTTCGCGTGTTACACATGCACGGACAATGCTAACAAAATAAAAATAAAATAAAAAGTAAAAAAAAAAAAATACAGTTTGGTTCGTCAACCTGTTACTACAACTTTTGAGGTGGGGATGCGTGAAAAAGACCGAAACATATGTTACGGTCTCGACATTGAAGACGGGGGGGGGGGGGGGGGGGCGAGAGAATGTTGGAAACGACGTTTAATATACGTCAGGCAGGTATGGCTACCGAGAAAAGAACTCAAAGTCACGCGGATCGTGGAGCGCTCTTGGGGTACTCTTCGTCGTCTTCGAGGACGGCGCCAACATTCGGCCATCCTAGCAATCAAGTGCCCTCACTTGATGTTTCTTCACAACTTTCTTCACTGTCCACATCGAATGTGTTGAGTCGTTTCAGCTTATCGACGGGAGCTGTTGAAGTGTAGAAACGTTGAGTCCGCTGGTGGCCAGGTATGTCCTCGATGCGATAGGTATCGTTTGGAAGTCGCTTCGTGACCACGTACGGACCTTTTTATTTCTCCTGCAACTTGCGCGATTCTCCTATCGACGTCGGTTCTCGCTGAACCACGACAATATCTCCCGGTTCAAACGTTGGAGCATGTCGTCGCTTCTGGTTGTAGGGACGCTTCTGCCTCTCTTGATCAAGTCGGATGGCTTGGATAGCTGCCTTCCTTCTATTTGACATCTCTTCGCTAGTTTTAGTAGACAGGTCGCACAAAGCGTCATCGAGGTGATCGCCATTCAAGCTTCTTGACTCGAAGTCGAACAACAATCTGAACGGTGTGCTGTCTATCGCTTTGTGGTACGTGTTGTTCAGGCTCCACTGAACAAGGTCAGCAACCTCATCCCAGATCTTCTCACCTTTGTCCTTCGTCAAAGTGGCAATCGCTGGAGTGATCGTCCTGTTGAAACGCTCGACTTGACCATTCGCACGCGGTGTGGCTGTTGAAGTCAAAATGTGAATGATGCCAGAGTTTTCACAGTACTTCTTGAATGTCGTGCTAGTGTACGCCACTCCTCGGTCCGTGATTACTCGCGCCGGCGGTCCAAAAAGTCCAACGATGTGTCGCAGCATCGCGTAGTCGCTTGGCCTCCTGTGTTCTTAACAGGTGTGAGTATCACAAACTTTGTGAACCCGTCCACAGCTACAATCAGGTACATATTCCCGTGTCTGGATCTTGGAAACGGTCCTAAGTGGTCCAGATGGAGTGTGTGGAACGGAACAAGCCACAGTAGCCTTGATGAATTTCCATCAATGTTTCGGAAGACAACATACCTCTGGAGTTTATACTCGGAGTGGATGCGGCGCTCCTCGGCCGAGGACGCAGGTTTCTCCAGAACCTCTTTGATGTGTTTCACATCGGCGTCCAGTAGTTGCGCGGCAACCAACCAGTCATCCGTTTCTTCCATCGCTGTAGCGTAGATATGGAGTCCTTCGCACGCCTCCATTTCTTCCGCTGGTCCAGTCGGAGACCTACTCAACGCATCAACATGCTGCATAGACGCTGAATCTCTGTGAATAACCGTGAAGGTGAATTCTTGCAACCGCAACCACCAGCGTGCCACTCGGGGTATGAGTTCACGTTTGCTCATCGTTCTCCGTAGGGCGCTGCAGTCCGTGACAACGTTGAAATCAATTCCAAGAAGACAAGTCGTGAGTCGTTCCAACGTCCACACCACGGCGAGTGCTTCCAGCTCGTTTGAATGGTAACGTCCCTCAGCCTCTGACGTTTGGCGACTTACGTAAATCACGGGGTGGAAGTGGCCATCACTCTGTAGTTGAAGTAGCATGCCCCCCAGCCCCTTTTTGCTTGCGTCTGTGTGAACTTCCGTCGGGGCTTCATGGTTGTACAGGGCCAACACAGGGCGTTCCTGCAAGCGCAGCTTTAGGACGCTGAACGCGGTGTCCTGCTCTGTGGTCCACTCCCAAGGTGCGTCTTTCTTTAGAAGCTTCGTTAATGGCTGTGCGAGAGTTGCCAAATTCTGGACAAACCGTCTGAAGTAACTGACCAGTCCAACAAACTGTCGGACTTCGTGCACTCGGGACGGTGTTGGAAAGTCAATTAGAGCCTTCACTTTGTAGTCGCTGGGTCTGAGTCCAGTCGCTCCGATCTCGAAGCCCAGATACGTGACTTTCTCTGTCATGAAGGTGCATTTGCTTATACGAAGCGTAAGGTTCGCAGCTCGTAGAACCTGGAAGACCTGCTCGAGATGAGCAAGACCCTCATTAAAGTCTGTGGAAGGGATAAGAACGTCGTTCATGTACGCTAGGGCGACACCATATTGCAACGGTCCCAATATGGCATTCATCATACGTTGAAAGACCGCTGGAGCGTTGGTGAGACCGAACGGCATTTTTAAAAACTCGTAATGTCCGTCAGGCGTCACGAAACAGTCTTAGCTCGGGACTCCTTAGCCATTGGAACTTGGTAATAGCCCGATGCCAGATCAAGCGTCGTAAAGCAGTAGTTCCCCTGGAGTCGGTCCAGCTGATCTTCGATAAGAGGTAGAGGATACTTATCCTTCTTAGTAATCGCATTCAGCGTTCTGTAATCAACACAAAGTCGTTCCTCTCCGGTTTTTAATTTTACGACAAGTAGCGGCCCGCATACTTGGATGATGAGTCGCGGACAACACCTGCTTCTTTCAGTTCTTCAACGGCCTTGTTTACTCGAGCGCGTTGGTCGTAGGACAGCCGGTATGGACGAAAAGATACTGGTTTTGCCCCAGGAACAGTCTCGATGTTCATCTCTGCCGCACTCGTAGAGCCAAGCTCGAAGACGTTGACTGCAAAACAGTCACGGTACTCGTTAATGAGCTCTAGCAGCCTGTCAAATTCTTCAGCAGTCACCTGAGGCCCCTTTCGTATATCCTCCGCCTTAATCGGTTCCAACAAATCCGTCGTCTTTCGCTGGCACGCAGTCTCAATTGTTCCTGAACACCAGGATCCTCTGGCTGCTACTTCTCCTTTCGAAATATGGAGGTCGGACTTCGATACATTCAAAATAGGCAAAGCAGTGTTGCAGCCTTCCGAGACGTTGATTACGCAAGCAGGCAAACAGTGTACCCTGCCCTCTTGAGTTCGAAATTGTGCGTCAACGAAGACGTGTCCTGTGGCGGATTCCTTGGTCGTCAGACGAACAATTCCCACGTAGTCCGGTGGAATCACGACAGACTCCTTAGCCCAGACCGTGACAGAACGTGGCGGAAGACCAGGAACTTGAACGAATCGAAGCTGGTCATCTTCATCAGCAAAGCTGCCGTGCTCTTCAAAAATGCGAAGTGTGTTCCTTCTTCGCATGATTGTGACATGTGGTTGCTCAGTAAAGGGCTGTCCAACGAGAAGCGGAATCGCTTGCGCTTCACTTGGAACAATGTAGATTGGAACGCGGGCTGTAGCTTGGTCCACTGTGACGCTTGCTTCCGTCATTCCACACGGTAGAACTTGACCGGAACCGAAGCCCGCAATCTTGCATCCCCGGGACGGCTCGTTATAGCTGATTCCCAAATCGTCGGCATCTATCTTGCGCAACGTAACGCACTGGCTTCCAAGGTCAACGTAAGCTCGAATGGGCTTCCCGTCTACCAGAGCATCTTGAAAGTACTTCTCGTTTCGTGCATTCACTTCCTGTTTATCTTCAATGTGATGACTTTTGACGTTCGCGCTACCTTTGGCGCTTGCTCTGCAGTCCGCTGTTTTATGTCCTATTCGTTGGCATTTGCTGCAGCGTTCTCGCTTCTGTGGTTTACTGCAGTTTGCAGATATATGTCCGTATTCGTCGCAGTTGAAACAGCGCGGCTCACCGCTAGAGTTGAAGGCCGGTTTTCGTTTACCAACTCTTTGGGTGGATCGGTGATTCGTTAGAACTGTCTTGACAGTCGCTGAAACGGTCGCCACATCTGACCGGTGGGACGCTACCTCAATGACGGCGAGTCGGTCGTCCAAACATTTTAGACATTCCGGCAGAGCCTCTGGTGTCGGGAACTTGACGACGCTCAGACTTCGAACGAGAGATTCGTCATAGATGCCGGTTATGACAATAATCCACGATCTGATCCTCAGGAAGCTGACTCAGTCGAGCTAGGCTGACTTTTTCATGAATGTACTGCTCGACGGTTTCGTTTGCCAATTTCCGTCTCGCTTCCATCTCTTGGTGTCGGCGCTGTAAGCATATGGCGGGTGGAAAAGCTTTCTTCAGCTCCGCCTTCCATTCAAGCCACGAGCGCTGGACACTGACGAGGCCGTCGTACCATGTTTTAGCGATTCCTTCCAGTTTCGTCAGCGCAAAACACGACGTCTGTCGCTCGTTCCATGAGTATATCACAGATAGTTCGTCGACTTTTTTTATACAATGTTCGATGGTCTGCGCTGGATTCGTCACGGGGTTGAACACTGGTACCAGCTTACCAGAGTCTGTCGGTGGTCTTGCGTCATTCGTGGGCTGAGCTGTGGAACGTAGCAGGTCAGCCAAGCCCGTGATCGCTCCTCGCACGGCGGCTTGTACGGCCTCCTGTACAAGAAAATTAAGTCCAGGAAGGTCGCCTGTCGGTACATTCAATCCAGTCTGAATTGCCGGAGGGACGATCGATGGGCTCGTCACCGATGTTCCTTGTCCTTGATTACCGGTGTCGGAGAGTTCAGGATTTCCAGCTGCCACACTACCTTGGCTCGTGGTCGCTCCATCGCTACCGCCAAGGCCTGTGCTCCCTGCTCCAGTAGTAACGGTGACTGGAAGTCGAGGAGGGCCCGCTGCCGCAGTCTGTCGGGTCCGGTTCCGTTCGCTGCGCCGCTGACCTTCCTCGTTCACTTCAGCCATGCCGAGGTCTCATTCGGCGCCGCTGTGCCGAGTCGTAGCCGCAGGATTCGATCCGAAGTGGGCCGTGGTCGCTGGCTATCCCACTTCTGAGATGTTACAGGTCTCGACATTGAAGACGGGGGGGGGGGGGGGGGGGGCGAGAGAAGGTTAGGAAAGGACGTTTAATATACGTCGGGCAGGTATGGCTACTGAGAAAAGAACTCAAAGTCACGCGGATCGTGGAGCGCTCTTGGGGTACTCTTCGTCGTCTTCGAGGACAGCGCTAACACATAAATACTCCCCTGTCCGCTCCCGCGTGAGCACTACGGACTTAAAGCCAATAGAAGCAAAATGAATAGGACTAATCAGTCAAGAATAAATTTGGATAAAAATTTCAATTGGGGGAAAAAAATGATGGTATCTAGCTACTGGCACCCAAGCGGACGGGCCCGGAGCAGGAGCGTTTATTGGTACTTTAATAGTAAACTGGTTTTACCTTTGCGGCGTTTTTTTTTTTCTTCATTTTCCTTTTTCTTTTTATTTCAGTTGCATGGGGGTCTCCGTGGGATTTTTCTTCTTCCTTGTGGCTGATCATCGGAAGGTTTCCATTGTGGGCGCGGTCAGGTCGACATGTTTCCGTCTGAAAAAAAAAACTCGTCAAAAATTATTTTCTAATAATAATAATAAGAAGAAGAAGAAGAAGAAGAATATCTTTATTCAGACTTTGCGTCTAGGCTGAGGGAGCAAAAGACGATCTAATGCCGCCTGACGAAGCTTCCCCCAGCCCTACACATCACTCAGCAGAAAAAAAGGATAATAAGGAAAATGCATGAAATAACTAATCAACGACGGACATATGAAACGCGGTCACGTATTGAACATACAAAACACTTATAACTGTCTATACAGAAATGATTACTTTATACAATACAAAAAATAACAAAGTTAAAATGACAGAATGACAGGCACAAATTAGCACTAAGGAGAGCCCGATAAGAAGTAATTTTTTGCACTCTTTTTATAGCTATAAAACGACAAAGCACTTATAATTATTTCTTCAATATCCCGATATCTGTTTAGAAATTCAGGAGCCTGATATTCCAAGCTTTGTATTCCATAATTTGTCCTCGTCTTTGGTTTGACATATTTTTCTTCTCTGAAATCGTATTGGGTTTTTTTACGAGGATACAGCTCATGAAATGCGGCTTGGTCATTTTTGATATTTTTATAAATTTGTATTGCAAATTTAACATTAAAAAGTTGTTCAACACGTAATAAGGAATACTTTGAAAAAATAAGGGGCGGTATGCTCTTTAGAAGGTAAGCTTTCGATGCAGCGAACTGCTTTCTTTTGAAGAATAACGAGTTCATTAAGATTGCTTTTTTTAGTGGACCACCAAACTAACAGACAATAATGAAGATGTGAGTGAACAAGACTGTAATACAGTTGACGCTTGAGCCAGCTGGGGAGGAGATGCCTAATTCTATTCAGAATACCTACTGATCTAGATATTTTCCACAAACATGGTGTATGCGACATGACCAGTTTAGCGTTTCCTCGAACCACACACCTAAAAATTTGTAATAGGGCACTCGCTCAATTATCTCGGTTTGGAATTTTATTGAAATATTATGATCGTATGCTTTATTTTTTTACTTGAAGATAATGTATTTTGTTTTACTGATGTTGAATTCTAGTTGATTTAGCTGTAGCCACAGTGATAATCGTTCGAGCGAAGTGTTTACCATGTTCTCAAGATTATTAGGATTTGTATCTTTAAAAAAAAACGTTAGTGTCGTCGGCACATAATATCTGAGGTTTGTGCTATGTTAACTAGGTCATTTATGTATAAAAAAAATCGGACCTAAAATATACCCCTGGGGAACACCGTACTTAATCTGTTTTAGCTCAGATTGAAAGCCATTGATGACAGTGTATTGTAAGTGATGAGATAAGTAGTTTCGAATTAAGTCTAATGGGATACCTCCTATTCCGTAGAATGGTAGTTTTTGAAGACGCACATCATGTTTGATGGAGTCGAAAGGTTTTCGAAAATCTAGAAAAACACCGATTGTATACAACTGGTTTTCAAAATTATTGATTAATTTATTTTTTATGTTTAATAACGCCATTTCTGTAGACTTTTTCTTCTGAAACCCATATTGCTGTTGCGCGAATTAAGTTCCTCTTAGCTAGATAACAGACCCGTTTGCCAATGATGACTTGTTCTAGGATTTTTGAAAACAATGGTAGTACCGATATGGGTCTATAGTTATTCATATCATGCAATGACCCACCTTTATGAAAAACACGCTCTAGGAACCTTCATTTTATCAGGAAAGATTCCTCGGGATACAGAAATATTGAAAATATGAGTCAGAGGCGCACTAATGAGTCGAGATACAGCTTTAATCGGCGCCGGTTTTAGGTCATCATGGCCTGCCGAGATATTATTGTTTAAGGCTTGTAACAAGGTGATAATTTACCCCTCAGCAATCGGTGAAAGAAAAATGGAATTTGTTTCTGGAACCAAAAGATAAGAAGTAATATTAGTGTTCGCGTTTAGATGAGAAGGCGACCCGCCCGAGCTTAGAAAATGAGAGTTCAATTCGTTTGACAGTGCTGCACCTGCATATGTAACACCGCCAACAGTGATATCTATCGGTAATCTACTGGCTGGCTGACAAATGAGGCTGCCCACTTCTTTCCATATTTTCTTTGGATCATTAGAAATGGCCGCAAATTTCTGTTAGTGATAACGTAGTTTTGCTTTTTTAATGTCGGCTGCCATTCTATTCCTTTTTTGTTTTTGTACTGTACCAATAAACCTTCATCCCTTAGTTTGATAAATGTATGGTAGAGTTGGTTTCTTTTATTCATTCCTCTAAAAAGATCCGGCGTTATCCATGGCTTCCTAGACGTTTTGTGCTTACGGACAGGTTTCAATGGAAATGACACGTCATAGCAGCGGTTTTTTTTAATATAAAAATAAATCGTACGATATATTAGGATTACTTTTGTTGTAAACATCAGTCCAATTTAGATTTGATACCATAGTATAAAATAGTTTATGCTATCGGTGTTAATATATCTCTGTAAAACTGGAATTCTTTAAGCGGATTTATTTGTCTTCTTTTTCATACATGACAAAAACAAAATATTGGCAGGTGGTCGCTAAGATCACAGGTTAAAATACCAGCAATCACATTTTGAATTGGGTAAGTAGTAATACATACGTCAATTAATGTTTGGGAACTTGATGTAATTCGTGTTGGAGCGCTTATGACATTTTCACATCCAAATGTCTGTACAACATCCAGAAAAAGCCTACACATAGGACTTGGGGACAGTAGATCTACATTGAGATCACCAGTCAATACAACCGGTAAGTTTACTAAACCAACATATTCAAGAAATTGGTCGATAAAGTTTACAAAGTCAGCTACCGATCCAGAAGGGGGGGCGGTACATAAGAGAAGTTACAGATCCAGCACATTTCACGACAAGGGATTCACAACAGTCATTAACCTTTGAATATTCAGGTATAGCCTCGTAGGGCAGGTTATCGCGAAAATAAAGGGAAACACCTCCTCCCCTTTGATCAGTACGGTATACTCCCTCACATCTATAACCCTCAAAATGAACGGCGTCATTGCTATTAATATACTAAGTTTCTGAAAAGGCCAGCACATCAAACTTGTGGTCGAGATAACTTAAAAATACATCTATGTCGCCACACTTGTTTCTTACACTTCGAGCATTCAAAAGAAAGCAGTAACCATATTTTTTCTCAATGATAATCTGTCGTAAACAAGCCTGTTAAATGAAATGTGGTCATGATAATCTGTTTTATTTGTTATACTATTCATAAAAAAAGAAACAAACACACACAATAACCGACTGATAGTCAATTACCAGTTTCACACAACCATGTTCAGATCCCGTTTGCATTCAATCTTGATTGCGCGTTCGCCCTGCTTCTTTCGCACGTACATTCGACCGTCCTTTTGCTAGCAAACTTATAATGCTTGTCTTCGGCTTTTGACCTCATCATTCATAGAAGTCTCATGTTCTGGGCGGTAAGGTTATCAAATTTAGTTTTAGATTAGTTTCCCGTAGATAGCCCCTCTGTTGCAGGCAGTGATCGCGAGTCATGTGCGACACGAAGCGGACCAGCACGGCTGGAGTTTTTCCGTCCTTCGTGGGAAGCCTATGAATACCATCTACGTCGCCCTCGGACAGTTCTGGGAGTTTCAAATGCTTTGCTAGATCATTATTGTTGCGAAGCAGATCTTCATTATCGCTTTGTGGTAGCCCATGTATCTCTAAGTTATGACGTCTGTTGTACTGTTCAAGCCTGTTTACCTCCTGTTTTAGCTTTTGGACTTCTTGACTATCATTGTCGGTCTCAATTTTGACGACTCGCCTTTTGAGATCAGCAATATCCTTGGAGTGTTGCTTCATTTCTTTCAGAACTTCGTCATACTTATCTGACATCATCTGGACAGAAGTTTCAAGGCTGTCGACGGTCGTTTTAACTGTCATTAGGGTGTCGACATTCTCTTTCATTGTCATTAAAGAGTCGACATTTTCCTTCATTGTCATCAGTTCAGATAATTTCTTGTTGATCTCTTGTAAAGTTTTACCGACGTCTGCATCACGTTTGGTTCTTGATTTTCCGCTTCGAGTTTTCGAAGTGGAGCAACTCTCGCATTTCCATGTTTTCTTTGATCCCTCCCCCTTTTCCTTACTAGCATCTGAACACGAATCAAAGTGGTAGCAATCATCACACTCCGCACATTTTGCAAACGTCCCATCTTCCGGCAGCAGTTCATTACACGACATACATAGGTCGGACATAGCGAAATCACTTGCTAAAAAGGGTATGACACAGTTCTACATGATAACGGCAGCAGCAGCAGCGGCAAAAAAAAAAAGAGGCAAATATATTTTAGATAAGCATTGTATGGACACTAACCTGCAAATCTGTAGACAGATTAGGCTCCGTCCGTTGAAGCCGCCGCTACTGCTGCTGAGCTAGTGTGAAGGATTCCCAGCCCGCTTCCTTCTTGTACCCGTTGTCTCCTGGTGACGTGTCGCCGACCCAGACGAGCGAGCGAATCGCTGACCAGAGACGATGGCGGAATGATGTCAGCGTTCAGGATGCAGCAGCTGGAATTTCTTGACCGCAAGCTGTTGTCTCCCGGTAACGTGTCGCCGGCCCAGGCGAACGAGCCAGGCGTTTGCCATTGGCGACGGCGAAGTGATGACAGCATTCAGGATGCAGCAGGTGGGATTTCTTCGCTGCAAACCGTTGTCTCCTGGTGACGTGTCGCTGACCCACACGAACGAGCCAATCGCTGATCAGATACGATGGCGGAATGATATCAGCGTTCAGGATGCAGAAGCTGGAATTTCTTGACCGCAAACTGTTGTCTCCCGGTAACGTGTCGCCGGCCCAGACGAACGAGCCAGGCGCTTACCAGTGTTGCGGAGATGCCACTCCGGAGTTGGAATGATTCCGGAATCATTCCGAATTTACGCGACCCCGGAATGGAATGGGAATGGAATAGCGGCAACGTTGAGGGGAATGGAATAGGAATGGAATTAGATGCCTTTTGCCCGGAATGGAATGGGAATGGAATGGGCCCGGTTCTTTGTATTTTTTTTTTATTCATTAAACTTTTTTTTTGTGTTTAGTGTACCGAGTTGGTCAGCGAGTCAGTTGTTCAGAAATGAAATGAGCGGGAAACTGCAAACCCGCGTGGAGCCCTAACAGACTTATACGCAAAAAAAATGCAATACAAAAAAAAAACAAAAAAACAAGCGTCAAAGCAAAGAACAAAAGGGGGAGAAGGTGGGGCAGCGGTGGCGCCTTTCACCAGTGAAGTTCAACGCATATCCGAATGCGTCTGCGCCTGTAATCTTGAACGGCTCAAGGGTACGTCATCAGTCGACGTGAACGTGACCCGCTGCTCTGGTGAACCGATACCCAGAAAGGAGGCCAGACGTGGCCTCGCTGTGCGGACCCAGACTTCGTACACCTGCGACTCGTCTCGAGCGCACTGTTTCTCGGAGAGCTCGCACCTGTGGCGGCCATCTCAGGTCGCAATCCACGATATCTCTGTTTGAATGATGCATTGCTAGCCGAAACTTGAGCGCTGCCATTCATGCGTTGGAGCCGGAGGGTCGGCAGGTAGGACCGTCACAACAGGAATGCCATTGTATCGATTTTTCAACCGTAACAGAAGATAAGATAGGCGCTCCGGGATGCTGCAGGTGGTTCACTATTCTCGAAAATTCCAAATGCAACTGCCTGCATGGTCTTCAACGAGGTCACCTACAACGAAAGTATGTATTGTCCTTTCATACAGCAGCCTGGGTAAAGTTTCATGTTCAAGGCAACACCTACAGATACAAGAATACTAATTCATCCTACCGTGACGTCATGTGATCAATGTTGACAGGGGCGCCCTTATTGGACAGGGAAGTGGTGATGTTTTGATGGAATTTATTTAGAGGTCGATGTCTTTTCGCATCACTGGTCAGACAGACAGGATGCAAGAAAAGGGACCGCGGTCATTCCTTGGTGGAACGTTTTTTGAACCCATTAAAGACTCCTCTTCGACCGGAACCACTACCTTCAAGGCGAAGTGCCAAGCCTGTGGGAAAGTAATTTTGGGACCAAAAAAACTTCCGCTTCAAACTTAAAGCCTCATCTGAGTTGGCGTCTCAAAGAAATTTGAAAAATATATTGCATTATCAGTATTTATATTTCTGTCCTCCCTGAAATGTATTCCTGTATTTGTATTTCCAAAATCTTTTTGCCTCTTTTTAAAATGTATTTCCGATACGCATCGCGATACATTTTTACAGATATATTTGAGACTTGAGTATCAGTATTTTAGCTGCTATTTTCATCTATCCCAGTATTTGTATTCCCAAATACATTTTTGAGCATTCTGCCCAACCCTGCAATGTAATGTAGCTGTCAAGTGCCAATTTTTATGTTCAGGAATTAGAGGAATGGAATAGAACGATTCAGCCATTCCAGGAGTGGGAATGGGCCCAGTGTCCCCATTCCTAGGAGTTGAAAGGAATGGAATTATCGAAAACTCTAATTCCCCGGAATGGAATTGGAATGGAATGGGGGTGCCCATTCCGCAACACTGGCGCTTACCAGAGGCGACGGCGAAGTGAGGACAGCGTTCAGGATGCAGCAGGTAGGATTTCTTCGCCGCAAACTGCAAATTTGTAGACAGATTAGGCTTGGTTCGTTGAAGTCGCCGCTACTGCTGCTGAGCTAGTGTTCGCCCCCCATCACCTTTAGATTTAGAAGATTGTTAAAAAAAGGGATATTAGGTATATACAGGTATTTATATTATGTACAAGGTTTACCGTGGTGAATATGCGCCTTCGTTTTGTGCCCGGGGTTGTATAGCAATGCACAATTGCTCGATTAGCCTTGGCTTATGGCATACCACCAGCTTGCTTTGGGATGGCGTGTCTTATGGGAGAGAGACCTGTGGTCTCCCCTTTTTTTTCCTTTTTCTTTTTCTTTTCGCTGTTTTTTTTTTTATAATTTTCCTCTGTTTAGTGTTTTACCCCCCAGCAGGACAAGCAGGTGCCCTGATGTGAGGTGTCTTGAACAGAGGTATGTTTTGAGGAACCTGAGTGAAAGGGACGACGGGGCCCGGAGCCGTCGCGTAAGTTTATATATATTTTCCTGAATTCCAGACTTGTTTCTATGGATGCAGGTGCACACCAGCGCTCCCCCTTCTTCTAAACTCTTTCGTTTCCCCCTCTTTTTTTCCTTTCCGTTCCTTTCCGTCCCCGTCTCATTTTTTTTTTCCTTCGAGGCTATAGGGGCCCAGATTCTGTGGGTTTGCCTCGTGCTGAAAGTGTTCTAGTCTCACATCCACCTCCTTGGACCCAACTGAATATCTACCCTTGCCCCCCTGGGGTCCATGGGCTAGTTGGTCCGCATCCCACTAGGCTGGGGTAACTGCAGGGGCCACCGTGACACCGCTATTCTCCCGGAGGCTTCTCGAGACCCGGCCCTGGGGCTCGGGTGGGCGACCCCTGCAGTTCCCGGGGGCGCCTGCACGTGGCTCCCATGGACGCCGATGCGCCCTCCGCCGGGGCCTCATTTACGCCCATGCGCAGGTTTGCTTGCACGTGTGGTCCGTTTGTGTAGTTTTTATGTTTTGATGGTGTTTATATGGGGGAGGCTCCGGTTGTTACCCCCTACCAGGCCCTGGATCTTCCGTTGATCACTCTGTGATGGCCCCTTTCTTTCGCGATGGTCTTTCTCTTTGGGTTTTTACGTTGGAGTGATAGTGAGTTCATATTGGGGGTTTGGGCCAGCCGGGGTAAGGTAACGACTGTTATTCTCCTCGTGAACATTAAGCATATCTTTGCCCGCGTGCACCCACTCTTCTTTTTTCTCTTTCAATTCCATGCGCCGTCGACCCCTTAGTATTTATTATGTGGGTTTTTATTTTTCATCAGTGTGGTAAGGCGTTTGATATGTGTTTAACCATTTCTTCCAGCAGATCCATGGCCTCCCAGTCATGAACCGCTGTTGATTTGGTGGTGTCGTTTAGTCCCTGTGGTAAAAGTTGATTGAGATGAGTTGGAATGTGTGCGGTTAATGTATATGTATTAGTGTAGTGTGTGAATGATGGACAGTGTTCTTCAAAGGGACAAATGTCATTTGGAAATTTATGTTTTAAAAAGCAATAAGGAAATCTACCGTGGTTTGTTGTATAGTATGTGGACGGGAAGTGATCAGGGATGTTTTGTGTGGATGGTACCCAAATGAATAATGGGGAGTCTGTACCATGTTTAGTCCAATGTTTGTTCCATTCAGTACAATTTAGTTTACCTTTTTTCTAATGCAGTGTGTGGTAAGTTTATGCGGGATGCGTGTTCTTGAGTTGCGGGCTTCATTTGCCAATTTGTCTGCTATGTCCTTTCCTGGGATGTTTGTATGGCTGCGAATGTGTACTAGGTATATCGTGTGGGAGGTAGAAAGTGGCTGGAGAAGGAATTTAATGGTAAGCACTGTTGGATGTGTATTGTATGGGTTAGCAATGGCCTGAGGTGAGGAATAACTGTCTGAATATATTGTGGAAGTGAAAGTTTGTGGCGGTTCAAGTACTTTTAGGAGTGCGCTGTGAATGGCCGTGAACTCGGAGTCATAGATCGTAGCGTGAGAGGGAAGTTTAAATTTACCAAAGTCTGTGATGTTATTGTGTTTATCCAGTATGACATATGCCGAGCCCATGGTGTCCTGGTATACTGAGCCGTCTGTGTAGACCATATGTGATGTGGTGCGAGGGGATGTTGCTTTGAAAGGGAAGTGGGGTAGGAGACCTGGGTGATTGTTCCAAATGGGTGTATCGTGTTGTGGATGAGATGTTTTGTAATCCGTGTTATTATAGGTGAAGTTTGTACAGAGTTGGAAGGATGAAATAAGGTGATTTCTCGGTTAGGTGTATACTGGATGGAACAGGATGTTGGTGAGGACTCGGAGGCTATTGTTACTAACAGTGTGGAAGGCTTTGCAAATTTTTAAGAGACGAATTCGTTGGATCGATGTCAATTTTCGTGAGAGGTGTGTGTTGTTTTCGGTTTGCCAATATATTGGGGCGCCATAAGCTATTATGCGTTCAAGCGAGCGGGTGTAGAGATCTCGGAAGTGTGTCGGTCTGATTCCCCAGTTTCTGCCTGAAAACACGGATAGGGTGATTGTGTGTTTGTAAATAATTTTGCGGAGATGATCTGCGTGTGGGAGAAAGGAGAGTTTTGAATCAAATAGGACGCCTAATATTTTCAGTTTTGTTTAGCATGTTAAGCTCTCATTCTAATTTTGATGGTCGGGGGTCTTTCAAGATGATGTTTTCCAATGAGGGTAAAGGTACATTTAGAGGGATTGAAGTTGACATATTGTTGTTTGCCCAGTCGTTTATAATACTAAGTGTTGTGTTCGCTGTTGTTTCTAGGTGTAGGCGTGTGTTTCCTGCAATGATTAGTGTCCGTTTATTTCCCTCAAAAGCATTTCAGATGAAATATATTAGATGAGGGGGGAACAAATGGCATATACGGATAGCAGAAGAGTGACGACAAGGTAAATAATAGGAAAACGCAAACAAAAACTAACTAATAGGACAGATATCAAAACATAACATGTAGAAAAAGTAATTAACAGATAAACATGTTAAAGATCAACACTTTTCAGGTGTGCCTTGCAGAGTTCGCGGGATGTCTTAGGGTTAGATTCACATGCTATGGTTTCAACACGTACTATGTGTTAAGGAAGAGACCCCGGGCACGTCCGTCTCGATGGTGTCGGTTTATCGTTCTTCCTCGTGCCGTTCATGATCTCGTGGTTCTGCGCTCCTCTACCTCCTTTTCTTCTTGTTACCTACTACCAGATCGCATAATCAACAACAACTTCCCGCGTCGGCCTGGAGATGAGACCATGCATTCCCATACCGCGAGATCAGGAAGTTTAAGATGGTACAGAGCAGTGCAGAAAACACGAACTCATTACACAAAACAAGTGGAATAAACACTCTGCCAAATCCCCACACAATTTCAGTGAAGTCATGGGAACGCCATGCTTGTAGCAAACAAGGGGTTCGATGTTCGTTCTGTGCCGCATTTTAGTTCGATATGTTGCCTTCAAGAAGGAGAAGACCTTGCATAAGGCCCCGAATTTCTTGTCCGCTTGCAAGGCGAACAGCGCAGACTCTTGGTATGCCGTTTCTTCCAGGAAATGTTGCTGTTATTCTTCCAAGTTTCCATAGGAGCGGTGGCGTGTCGTTATTTATGATAACAATGTCTCCCGGTTGAATAGGCGGCGACGTCGTTGGCTGACTCTTATGTGCGGAGTGGAGAACTCATGGGTATTCGTTTCTCCAGCATTGTCTTGCTTCTTTCCAGCTGCTGAGAGAGCCGGTCCACGTACGACTGGTAGTGAGAGGACATCTGCCGCTTTTCTGCCGCAATCTGCTCGATCGCATCTTTGAACTTGTTGACTTTCTTTTTCATGTCCAACTTCTTTTGGTGGAGCTCCTCCAACTGGCTGTGCACATTCTCAGAGGCCTGAGCACCTTCGAGCTGCTGAGCATTAAGCTGCGTCAAGAACAGCTCCTTCTTGACGTCACCAAGCTAATGTTGCAGGGCTTCATTGCCCTGCGCCTTCTTGCCAAGCTTGTTGCTCAACTCAGAAAGTTCTTGCTTCAGTTCTTCGATTGATTTGTACTGTTCCGTCTTGAGCCCCTCGATTTCCCTGAGGTACTCTCGGGAACTCTTTTTCTGATCCTTGCTCTGGTTGCTGACAGAGTTCAGCTTTCGTTCCAAGTCCGTGTTTCTCTCTCTAGCCGCCTTCAGTCTTCCTTGCAGCTCTTCTGCCTTCACAGCCTTCTGCTTGGCGGTCTGCTGGCTCTGAGAGAGCGCCGTCTGAGGCTCCGCCTTCTCGACCCCCAGGATACCGATGGTCTGGATGTGAACCTGGAGCAGGTCGTTGATGGCTTGAGAGTAGGTTCCTTGGACCATCCAGCCAATAATGGTTTCTACGGCGGTGAGGTCGTCCGTCATGTGCTGCATCCGTCCTGTGACGACTTGCCAGTAGAAGTCTGAGCCTATGAGAACGCCGACGTCGTTGTCCACTCTGCCTTGAGCCCCAGCAGGGATGATATCTGCGGCTTGAAGTCCGCTGGAATGAAGTTGCCTCAGTAGATTGTCATCTAGCTGCTGGTGTGATACTGTACACAGGTCTGGGACTTCCAGTGCTTCAAGTGATATCTTCTGGTTCCTTTGATGGCTATGGAGGGTCACAACCACTCGTCGACAGGACCGTTTGGTGGCTGTGTTTCCAAATGTGTATATAGTAAGCTACTCCTGGCCAACGACTTCACTGCCCAGTTTTTCAGAAATGTCTTGCCGGGTAAACGTGCGATGACTCCCACTGTCCAGTAACAGCCTCAGCAGGAGGTGTCTCGGTGTCCCTAGTGCCCACGTTCTAGCAGTTTGCAGCAATACAGCAGAAGAGCGGAAATTGGTGGTTGGGGCGCTCACGACTGTTGCGCTACCTTCTCAAAGTCCTCCTGGGTCTGGGTTGTCCGATGCGGCTGATGTGGGACGTGATAGATAGCAGAGTATTGTCACGTGGTGACCTCCACAAGTGGTGCATGTCAAGTTCCTGCACGAACGGCAAACACGAGCGATGGGATTTCGCTTGCCGCATTTTAAGCAGCAGCGTGCTCGAGCAAGCTTGGTTCGTTTTTCTTGTGTTGAAAGTCTAGCCTGAGAGCTTTGCACCTCATGCTGGGTGGTATCACACAAAGGGCACGTGGCCGCTCGGTAGCCAATAGCCTCAGTCGAGAGCGCGAGTGCTGAAAGGTGGCTCGCCTGTACGGATTCTTGACGTGGTGTCGGCGATGACCCATACCGGGGAGAGTGACTTGGGTGTTCCATTTGGACATTTTCTCGAACCTCCACTTGAGTCTGTAGAAATAGCATGATGACGCGGACCTGCTCTTCCGGGCGCATGTCAAGTGTGTCGGCTGATGGCGTCAGTACTGCCTCCCTTAACTTCTGTTGGTATAGTATAGCCAGGTCAGCTGGAAGGCACCGCATGAGAACACGATGTAGGACGACAGCGTAGTTGCTAGGCGGGACATCGAGCCCTTGAAGAGATGTTGTTCGGAAGCGTATCGCATCGTAGAGTTTACGAAGCTGTACTGCGTTGGTTGAACTGTTGACCGCAGGCAAGCTCACAAGCCGATCAATGGGATCATGAATTAGGATGTCCCGTCGTCCAAATCGATCTTGTAGTGTCTGTACCGCGAGGTCATAATTTTGTTCTGAGAGTCTGATTCCTTCCACGGCTCGCTTCGCGTCATCTGTGAGATACGTGAGAAGGTATTAAAACTTCTCGATTGGCGGGAGTTCAGAATCGGTGTGGATCGTACAACTAAAATGATCCCAGAACCCCTGCCAGTCGCGACGGCTCCCGGCAAAAGTCGGTACCTGCCGTTTCGGTTGGGCGACCGTCCGATGGCTTCTTGAGCAACGGGGAGTTGGAGGAAGACCACCGGACTGGGTTCTGTCGAGAGGGACGTTGGGCATGCTATTCGTGGGTTGTGGCATAGAGGCTTGAGAGTCGAGGGCGTGTCGGACGCGCGTGAGGCTATGACTAATGCGAAGACGGTACTCCTCTGCTACCTCAAGCTCGTCCTCAAAATCGTCATCTGATGTTGACGTCTGGATGTCACGGTCAAGGTGGATTAGGTCGCTTCCTTTCTGAAGCAGGTAGTCTAGTTGTAGTCGGAGGTCAAGCTCTGTCGTGTTCTCGTCTTGGAGAAGATTGTCTATTTGGGCTAGCGTTCGGGTGACGGCTGAGCGGACGATGCCGCGGGTTCTTGGGTTGCGTTCCATCTGGGTTCCCGGGTTTTGGCACCAGTGTTAAGGAAGATATCCCGGGCACGTCCGTCTCGATGGTGTCGGTTTATCGTTCTTCCTCGTGCCGTTCATGACCTCGTGGTTCTGCGCTCCTCTACCTCCTTTTCCTCTTGTTACCTACTACCAGATCGCATAATGTACAACACTATGGTTACACTAACTATGGTTAGTGTAATGTGGTCGGCATATGCTTGGACGTGAGTGTTGGGGGGAAGGGGAGGTCAAGGAGGGAGGTGTTTAGTACATTCCATGAGAGGGGGCTAAGAGGGGGCTACCCTCTGGGGTGTGCAGGGCAACGGACGGGGATAGAAGGGGGTAGGTGATCTTACGGTTAGTCGAGATGGCTTGGAGAATTAGGTAGAGGTTGCGTGGCAAGAGATGTTGTTTAGAGTAGTCGAGTACGAGAGGGATCCATATGGTGCGTTTGAAATATCGAACGATATAAGCATGGCTTTCTTTTGGTCGGCTATTGCTGTTTTGAGTTTCTGTTTTATGTGGTAGAGGGCTATCGTTGCGGATGTATTGTGTGTAAATCCGAATTGAAACAGGTGCAGTAGTTTATTGTGATGAAGGAAGTGGTATAGTTTGTTATAGAGAAGTTTTTCCAATACTCTTCCGAGGAGGGAGTAATCCAGATGGGACGATAGGACGAGGGTGAGGTAGTGGGCCTATTAATGTTTGGGAGTAGGACGACCTTGGACTGTTTCCAAAGGTCGGGGTAATGTGAGAAGGTGAGGCACGCATTGAAGATGGAGTGAAAGAGGTTAGGAAATAGGGAGTAGAGATGTTTCATGAGGGGTGCCGACATGTTATCTTCACCTGGATTGATGCGTATGGGAATGTACTGTATGATGTTTGATTTCATAATGGGTCAATGGTATATCGGTCAATTTGGGTCATAATGGGTCAATTTCTTCATAGAGGGCTATTTGTGGGCCTGGTTGGTTCTGCGGGTATTGCGTTTCCAATATATGACGTATTGAATCCTGGAGTGTATTTGTAAAGGAGCTGTCTGATTTTGAAATTGGAGGAATGAGGGTTGTTTTTTTTTTACTTTGTTGAGCGCTACTTTATATGGGAGTGTAAAGATGTTTGTACGGTGTACTAGTACGCAAAAGGCGTGCCAGGATTTAAGTTTTGCCTGTTTTATGTTCATTTTGTTTATATTGTGTGCCTGGGCGTATAGTGCTTTGTAAAGGTTACCGAGATGATCGTGAGAATGTTGGTAACGGCGGCGGAAAGCTCCGACACCTTTCGGTTCGATACCTAGGTCCGGTGTCCATCATGGGTGTTGGTGTGTGCTGTTTTTGACGCGGTCGCTGAATTTGTCGTACAGTGTCTTGAGTTTGCTATATATTGTGTATAATGGGTTTGAGGAGTGTTAGGAAATTATCGGAGTTTTTTTGTTTTTTTTTTAATTTGAGTAAACCAATTTTCTTTGGAAATCTGCCTCACAAGTTGTTGTTGGCCTGATTTGGTCAATTTCTTTATGGGCGGTGTATTGATATTGTACGCTTGGATACAAATGTAATTTTTGTCGCTGCCTGTGGTGTCTGAGAGTACTGTCCAATGTGTGAAATCCTTTATGTTTTGGGATCCCATTGTGATGTCAATCCAACTACAACCGCTCGCAGATTCAGACGTCGGTATTGATTCCGGAGTGTTTAATGGTAAAAGGCCTCGTGCTATTAGGAATTCTTCCAATTCAGCCCTCCTGCTTAGCTCCCGTTTTAAGCAACATCTATTTTGCCTTTATGCCCGAATTTTATCTAAGCAACGTGAAGGCTCCAAAGTAAAGAAGAATTTTTTTGTCAATTACATTTTAGAACTTCTAGACTGTAACTCAAAGCGTTTTGATGATGAAATTTCTGGTGTTCTGACCACTCCTACTGAATGCCTGGAACCGCTCATTCTCGCGTATGAATTACCAGTAAACGGTTCCATAATATTTCTAGACCTCTGGCTGCACTGCCGTCCCTCAAACGTGTGCTAGCTTTATAAGGTTAGAGGCAACAAACCTCTGCTACCGTTTTTATCAGTCCATTCTGGACGGGTGAAGAAAGCAATTATCAACATTTGTTTTAGGAATGCTCTAGACAAATCCTGTGCAAAAAAAAGTGACTTTTGATGAAAGGGAAAAATGAGTATGTACTAAGAAACACCAAAACCAGTGTGTATCATATCTCGTAGAAGTGATATATTCTCTCCCACATTCGTGCGGTCGCACAAACATAGGGCAGACAGGATGCTGTCTTAATGAGCGGTTAAGAGAGCACCGATACAATTTCTCTCAGGTTGTGTCGGGGCATCTTGGTGTGCACTTGGTGACTGCGGATGTGCTCCAGCCTTTATAGGATGCACGGTCATCAGTAGACAAAAGGACAAGCTCACGCGTGGGATTTTAGAAGCGCGCGCTATCGGACAAGCGGGATCAGAATGTGTTAGCGCCCCGCCACATGCCTTGTCGGTAAAGGAAACATGTTTCTTTGTAGATCGGAGAACAGCACTGCACGCAGATGACTCTAGGAACACTTGTTGCCCTTCTTAAGTATTGTTTCCCTTCTTTGCCTTCGCTTCGGGCAAATTTGGTATTTATAGGCGTTGCCACATACATTAAAGCTCAGTTGTAACAGCGCCGTGTTTGTCTTCCATCTTCTACTCTGTTCATGTCCCTGCGCTGTTTTTTTCCCGTAAAATGAACTTCGAACTAGCCCCCCCCCCCCCCCCCCCCCGCTCAAAATACCCGCAGACCCATGGGGTTTGAAACCGTGGTGGTCCCACAGAAACTCTGTGGTTGTTCGGGTCCCTATGGGTCCCCGCACAGTTTGTTTGGGTGTGCGGGTACCCACAGGGTTTGTGTGGGTGTATAGGTCCCCATGGGTCCCCGCAGTCTGTGTGGGTCTACGGGAGCTGTGTGGGTCCTGCAGAGATCCTATAGGAGCTGTGTAGGACCAAAGTCCTGTGGGAGCCGTGTGGGTAACCCATAGGGTTTCATAACCCCATGCTCTGTGGGCAATCTGTGTGGTACCTGTGGGGGGTGCATGCTTGACACCGTATTTCACTGCAGACCATTGCCAAGAACAGGCTGGTTCTATCTTTATTTACTGCTTGGCTCTTTCGTTTCTCTTGCTTTCGCCAGTCGTTTATTTTTTCTCCCAGTATGTGGTTCACTTTTGCTGTCGTCGACATTACAGCAATGACATCCACATGGTGTTTTTGGCCACGGTGCTTCATCCATAGGCATTCTGAAAAATATGCAATGACGAAATAATTAAAGGAGCACAGCTTGTAGAGGTAAGGCTTAAACAAATGTTCATTTAGATCACATGCCACATCACTTTCATGAACAGTTTCATTTGGAATAGCCTTTAAAATGACACACTTGAATATTGCAATTGCGACATGCCCTATAAAATCAATAATTAAAAAGTTAATTAACAAATCTTGGTTAATTAGTCAACATATTGTGACAGTTATCCCCTTATCTATGTCCGCCGAGCCCCACAAACACACTGTGATAAAGGCATCCACGTAACTCTCGCCACTTTTTTTAAATTATGTTCGAATTAAAATGGCACATTCTGTATGATGTCAAACCCGATTATATTGAACTATCCCTTGTATCAAACTCTTTACGAACAGACTAGTAGCTGCAATAAAATGCATAGCGAAAATTGCGGTTACTTTGAACGAAAATTGCAGCGCCTCCCGATAGATCGAACTGCCGTTTAGCTCTGCAAGCTGGCTTTCCCCCAACGCGGGCGACCCATTGGGGGAAAGCAAGCTTGCAGAGAGGGCAACCGCGTCAACAGCCCGGAAGTGGGAAGAGGATGAGCCGGTGAGACCTTGAAAAACGAAGAAGCGGCCACTGAATAGCCACGTGGAGCGTCCCTTATGACGTACAGGCGCTCCTTCGAGAGTCAACAACTTTTCTAATGGTCAATTCGTCTGGTGCCCGCATCGCACCGGTGCAGTGCGGTTCGTGGTACACGGAAGGCTGGAGGGGAGAGGGGAGCTTCCTTCTCTCCCCGCCAGTCTTTTGTGTACTAAAGTGAAAAGAGTTTACTGCACTGGACGGGTGCGGTGTGCCCCAGACGAATAGGCCATAAATATGTCGTGTTTGTTGTCAGATTCATTCAAGCTTTCATGTAGAATTACTGGCTATATTGAACTGGTAGACAGTTTTTTGCGAGTTCGATATAAGTAGGTTTGACTGCATAGCAATTAGCAATCATCGCCATTTGAAAGCTTTTGACGTCCAGTTCCTGGTTTTGACAAGTATTGGGCTCATGAAAGATACCGTCACCACGTCAACATTTTCCACAACCAAAATCCATAAAAAAAGGTGCTGGTTATACCCTTAAAGGGATACTTCAACAAAATTTGAAATATTCCCATCGTGTTCAAAAATCTTCACATAATGGGACACCATAGCAACCGGGTTGCAAGGGAGGTTTTAGAGGCCCTTGCTATCGACGAAGAAGACGACAAGTGCGTGAGCATCCCTTCAATTACCTTGCAAGCCAAAGAAAAACTCTTTCTACACGGCACCCTTCGTGGGTAATTGATAAAAATCAGGAAAAATAAGAGAAAAAATAAGAGCAAAAAAAGAGCACGGGAAAAAAGGAAAAAAAAAAAGAAAAAGGAGGATTGGATATAAATTAATAGAAGAAGAGGAAGATTTAATAAAAAACAGTTGGTAGTCCAGCGGTCGGTTCGCCATTCTTTTCTCCTGTCATCTTCCTTCCTTTGTTCAGCTGGTTTTACCCAAGATGTCTCAGAACCAACTAGCTCAGCTTGCCCCCTTAGTAAGTTCAAAAATAGGTTGAATATGATCCACAATATCTGTAAATGACAATCGCACGTTTGTATTTTGAGCCTGGTGGCTGTATTTCTCGTTATAAACGGCCCACTCTGGCAAGCGCTCGGAGAAGGCCCAGCGGAGACCACGTGACATCCAACACAATCGTGACGTACGTCGTCTCAGGACGAGCAAAGCTACGGCGAGGCTGACGTCGAGATGATGTCGTAGTCGTTCCAGCCACCGAAGCTGCTGCTTTTGTACGAATTTTGAGTGACGGGTTAATCTTCCATATTCTTGTAGGGGGGCAATAGCGACTTCTGCGACACACAAAAGGCATTCTCGGGAAGAGGGGAGTTCCTCCTTCCCCTCTTCTCTCGTCGTGGCCGGAGGCGAGACACTCACCAACACTAGCTGTCAAGGTTCCTAGACGGGCATTACAAGCGAGGCATTAGCGATATCCACCAGGTGCCCGGTTTTGTTTGCCACTGCATGACAAGTACTTGAGCTACTGTAATTTTACACAATACCAAATGGGAGTTCACACTGTTCCAGAGGCACATCGAAGTGACCAGATAAATGGGCATATTGTGCTATGATTTATTACAAAGGCATGCCTCAAAGCGGTGGCTTCAGCATTTCAAAGATCAGGACATAAACCCCCTTGAGTCAAAAAGAAGAAAGAGAATTGTTGCAAAGTGCAACAATTCTCTTGAGAAGAAAATTTTGCAGAGCCTTTTATTTTTTGGTGAAGACATCAGATATTATTCAGGGCCACTGTGACATGTATTGCAACTGCAAATGATTGGAATAAAAAGGAAGTGTCCTACGCATTGCTTACTTCATATTGCCTAAATAAAGGCCAGTGGTACAAAAAAAAATCTGGTGTTTTCACGTAAAGTATAAAAAAATATTGCTTTTGTGTTTTACTGAGGTTACCTAATCTTCCTATAAATTTACTGAAAGCTTCCACCATTATGTTACACCTGTGTGCTCAATCCCGTCACTTTTATGCGCTCCGTCCAAAGACCACCGAAACATTGGGAACTCCCAGTAAAATACCAAACTAGATTTTTCAAATAACTGCTTAGGTTACATTTACGTGAGCTAATTTGCACTTGCCTCTTAGGAATGCCACTTTTTTGGGTGTCAGAGGCAGCCTGCTGTCCTTGTTAAGACTGGCATTCAGCGCCACTTCAGTCACAGTCCTCTGCAGAAGGACAATGGACCCCCACAGAGCAATGGCCAGGTTCTTCACAGCAACACTTGGCCTTATGTCCTGGTTCACTATGTTGTCACACCAGGCTTTCCATGTCACCTTGACATCAACGGTCGTAGAAATGCACCTATAAAAAAATTAAAAGAGGAGGCGAAACCGATGTATTTGGGGGTGAGATCTTCTTTTCATGAAATGCTGCTTCGTGCATATTGATTAAAAGAAGCTTTCGTTAGTTTAACCTCATTCTTAATCGAATCATTTTCAAACGTCCTGGGAGGCGCCTATACAACAGTACTACGCTGCTCGAGCCATCAAGCTCTTTTGTTAGGTCACCTGATTCTGCCGCTGTCGAACTGCAAGGGGTACTGGGTGGCAAGCCCTCTTGTAGCGTCGGCTGCTGGAAAAGGTTATTTGGCCGGCTCAGAAAAACCTGACAGTGCACTCACTGGCTGACCGTATGCCTTGTGATTTCGCTCTTTCCTTTCCAGCCCTCTTTGCCTACTAGCCCAGCTCCTTAGATGGTGTTTCATAATCCCCCTCCCCTCCCCTCCCCACCCCGCCCCCTGAACTTTTCGGTCGGCGTAATGTATAGAGAACATGAGAAGATGCGCCTACTGATATGCAACCTCGAGCGTGGCTGGGACTATAAAACTAACGCCTTGAAAGAAAAGAAGCCACTTTATCCTCCAAGATTGCTGGAGTTTCATTCCCATGTACCTGGTGAACATAGGAAGAATAGACCATTTTCAAAACCTAACCAAGCAACATTGACGGTCGGTATTTCTTGGACACGAAAGCTGTGATTGGATCGAAGTCCACGTGGAACGCTGACGTTGCACACACGTCTATCCACGCCAATCACTGACGCGGCGCTTGTTTCCAACGCGTACTCGGGATCCGCGTTGAAGAAATGGCGGCCTTGGACATGCACACACTTCTGAAAAGGGTTTATTGCATGGGCCAAAGGTAATTAATGGGGAATATGATGCTCCAAGTCTTTCTGCCCTATGCACTCAAAATGTTGAGCAGAATATTAGAGATGCAGGTCTAAACTTTCTACAAAGAGATGTCGCCTTAAATATGTTTTTCAAGACATTATAACTTGGTTCTTACACCACTGCTGGTGAAGTGATGCGACACCCAAAAACAATAATTTGTGGCGATCGTACAGAAAGAGAGATCTCATTTGAGCAACATTTATCGAGATCTACATGATCAATGATAAATGTCAAGGCCTTTTCATCAGGAAGACATTGGGCAAGCATAGAAATGCTTTTTATCCAGAGGTATCTCCTGTAAAGCAAAAAATTACCAAATCAACTTACCATCTCACGTTCTAGGAAGTTTAGGAGCTGATATGGATCCACCTCAGCGGGTGCTTTAGCAGCTGCCTCAGCGGATGCAGGTCCGATTGTACCAGCTGCTCCATCTAAGGTTGCAGGTTTTGCAGCTGCACCACCCAAGGCTGCACCTGACTGGCACACGCTCTGCATCACTGGAGCTGGTGCTGCTGCCACTTGTTCTGTGAAAAATATAAAAAAAATATATGACATGCATCAGAGCAGTGTGCAGCACTGCCACAAGATGTGCGTGGTGCTACACTAAAAGCTGAGAGTGGGGTGGCAAGTATATACCAATTTAATCAACCACACACCAGCTTGGAGCAATGCGGCTGCACTCTTGCCCCTGTGTATACAGGGAGAGCAGTGCCACATAACACAAGGCTGATTGCAGTTTGGTCCAGCCCATACACAGCTTCTATGACACAGTCAGCCAAAAACTTAATAGGTATAGTAAGGGTCGTGGCCATGACATTTATGATGCTGTAGCTTGTCAAAGAGAGTATGTCAAATGCATACCACGCTCCTGCAGTCACGTATTCGTGGTTAGGAAATAGCACGGAATATTTTTCATAAAAATCTACCGCGAAGCTTTGCAACTAAGGAGTGCTCTGGGGAGTTTTACAGATCATAGCTTCATGACTACACGGCTTGATAAACCAAGTAAAATGTTTTCGGACATATGTAAGGGAGAGATGTACAAGAATCTATACAAAACATCTGCAGTTCAAGAGATCAGAGATCAGTGTGACAGAATTCAGCACGACAAATATGCCAATGTCATTATTTATTTTTGCAACATTAAAATGACTCTGAAAGTGCGACCAGCTACAGGGTGTATTCACGCAAGTCTTGCGAGTGTTGACTTGTAGGTACAGCGCCCTGGTTGTGTCCATGTGCGATATATGAGACAATATCATAGAGACCAATACTGGAAACTTCTCTGAAAATCAATGGGCACGGTGGCGAAGGACGAGAGTGGCACTGCTCACCGCTCACGCCGTTCACAAGCGCACCAATTGGAAGGCTTTAGCCATTATTGGGAACACTAAATAAACAAATACAAAATACAAATACAACACACACTGCAACACTGCATGGAAGTAGTGATGCACTTCTGTTGTCAACTCTGCATTCCGCTTACGACAGAAATGCGGAATTTCCCTACAGGCTTTCATTCCAAGCGAGTGGCATCAGAATTGCTAAAGGCCAGCCCATAAACACAGTCTGTGTTAAAAACAATCCTAGCAGCAATAAGTTGCTATTATATTGCCCAATATGTAGAGCACCTTACCATAAACAGCCTTGGCAGTCTTCCATGAAGCCTGTACTTCAGCAGAGGAGACTGTCATCTTGTGTCGTCTCAGGACACTCACATCACGATGGCGAAAGTGAATGCCAACTTCGGCTTGGCAAGGGCTGCAGTAAGTATAAAGATGAAAACACAGTAGAATATACAATAAAAAATATCATGGACCAACTTGAAAAAAGTGCACAAAAAGACAAGGACAAAAGGACAGGAACACGTAGGACACAGACAGGTGAACACTAGCAACTCAATCTATTGAACACAAAAGAAAAGAAGAGAGGATCAGAGAAATCAAAAAGGCTGTGTTCGGAGAACTGAGATTCAGGAACCGGGGCGCGAGGCAAAGATGTCAGGTAGATTGTTTACAGACACTCTAGAATTAACAACAGCCTTTCCATGTAGTAAAGCGGTGAGTTCATTCTAATTGAACATCTTAAAAAATAGTACACAAAAACAAGGAATAACGGGGAGGAATACATACACTACATACAAGTGCACACTCCCAAGTCACATAAATTAGAGAAGAAAAAAATAAAGAATGCGGAAGGAGCTTTAGCAAAAGTTCAGACAGGTCCAAGTGGAACGTGCTAATTCACCCCTATGCACAAGACTAAATACAATTTCCTTGGTAGCTCAGATAACAGAAAAATGTGCGGACACATTGGTTGCCCATACCATGCCAAAGGTGTTCAATTAGTACCAGCTCACCACCTTACAACAATCATGCAACAACCAAAAACAATTTCAACCTACACCATTCGCTAAAGGCGGTACCAAAGGAAAAAAAAAGACTGAAATTGGGTGAGGTATGAACACTATATACTTACAGTGAACAAAATATACCTCCCTTAAACTGGCGAGACACTACCTTAATTAAGGACATGCTTGTAAATTACCCCAGAAGCGGCGTCAAAAATTATTTCGCGGGCCCACATTTTTACGATCGGGAGCGGTATGCTATGCATCAGGGATTTCCTCAGACCCCCCCTAGGGGGGGGGTATACACCCCTCTAGTTTTCCTGGACACCCCCGCTTGAATCTAAAAAAAAAGGAAAAAATAAAATAAAAAGGTAAACATACATTACGGGTATGAGCATTTGGTTAATAGACGTCTGTAATTTAGCTAGTGGACTAAAAAAGAAACAGTTTCATATTTTATCTAGCCTCGCCTCGCCTCGCATCGCATCGCATCGCCTCGCCTCCGCCCCCCCCCCCCCCCATAATTAGATGCATTCATACATAGATGTATGAATGCATCTATGTATGAATGATATTAATTTTGTATCCTGTATTTGTATTTGTAGTTGTGTGAGAAGCGTCTAGCCATTACATTATCCGTTATATTTCTGTATATTCAAGTTGAAACGTTATTGTAAAACATGTTTCCCTGTTTAATCTGCATATGTTAAGCACATGTTTCTATGCTTGCAACCGGTTGGTCTGTTTGTGATATTACCATTTCCTTTTTTTCTGCTGTGCGATGTGTAAGGGTGGGGGGGGGGGGGGCCTTGTCAGGTAAAGTCTGTTTACCTTTTGCCCACTCACCCGTGACTCAAGAAGTCCAAATAAAGGTTATTAATATACAATAACCTAGAAATTTTATATGCACAGTCTCCCTTAATACCCTCTTTGCATCGTTCCTCTCCTTGCGTATAGTTTCTATCTCCGATCAGAGCGTCATGCAGTTGTTACTTTCATTGATGTGTTTCTCAATTTCAAAACTTTGTGCATTGCTCTTTTCGTTTTTTATGCTACTTTTCTTTACCATTGTTGCTACGTGACGTCTGTCCTACGTACTTAAACACACAATCTACTTGTATTTCATACACAACACTAGTCTCACGAACTACCAATTTCTTCCCATGGGCCTTTTAACACTCACCCACACCTGTTAGAAATTGCGTCCATCTCCTAATGTTGATCGGATGCAGCTTTCGCAGGATTTTATCGTATCTTGAGCAAAAAGTTAAAAGTGTGCCAATAGTGAAATTCACACTCCTATCGACTTCAAATTGAATAGTGTCGAATAGTAACCAAATATGCGAGTGTCAAATCGAATGCGTATGCTAAAATTTATTCGCGTTGTTCCTAAAACTAAAAGCGGGCCTGTGTTTATGCGGTGTGACGGTGTCTTCTGTGAGTCCACTTATTAAATTGGGATGAAGCCTACAACGGCAAAGGAAGCCACAGGTGTCCGCACGTTCACATTCAGCAAATAGGGTCCCTCTCACACTTTTAAAAAAAAGCTAGTAAAAAGCTAGTAACTGACTAACAATTTACTACCTCAAACGCACGATAGGTGGGAAAAAGTTAGCAAATGCATCCATTACTACCCTTTTCTCACAGTTACTACCTTTTTACTAGCTATTTACTACCGCAAAGGCGCGGAGAAAGGCGCGGAGAAGATGGCGGCGCTTTCTTCGTACCCGATTGCCAGCGTTAGCGACGTACTTGCTGTTTCGGATCGCAGGGGAAGGTATCCACACGCAATCGTAGCGTCAAATATTGTAGGAGGTGGCATGTTTAAGGGTTGGAGCTGACTTTATACCTTTCGCAGCCTCCGTACCAGCCCGACGTGCCAGCGCTGCAGCGAGCGCAGCAGCCATTGTTGATGCAATGGCCATGCGGCTCACTTACCTTCCTTCTCGTTTGCATTCGTTTGTGAGCGTTTATATTTTCATTTTGGTTTTAACTGGGATGAAAACAGCCACGTAGCACACACTAAAAACGTTTCCGAAAACAAATAAAAAAGGTCATTCCGTTTTTTTATATGTTTTTTTTTATTTTTGCATTTGTTTTAAACTAATTTTTTTCTTTCACAAGAGACGCTTGGCAACATTGTACGACAAGCAAGTTGGGGCCAGTCGGAATTCGCAAGACGCTAATTTCTCCGATGTGAACCTGCCGTTTTTGCCTTATGTCGTGTGCAGTTCTCGTGTTCCCGTGTTGGAGTGCATAGTTAACGTTCGTGCGCTCGACGGGGCGAGTGTGTGCGTGAACCTGGACTGTTCTGAGGAGAGTTCGAACGAGCCGGTGCCGCTGTCACTGGATTGGGTTTCGTCGTCCAAGAAGCTTTTCTCTGCCTCCTCCTACTTGACACTGAGAACCTCTTCACGGTTCGTGTGTGCTCGGTGGTTGAATGATTCTGATTGAGCTGTCTCCGGTCGTGACAGTGCACTGTCACAACCGTTGATGTGCGTCTTAAATTGTGTATATAGCTTTAGGACTAGTGGAAAAAAACTGTTTTGGCATTCTACGAGTCTTTCTGAATTAGCTTATATCCTCCCCAAAAACGCGAGCATTCGTCAGTGTACTACAAAAATTAAGATGCGAGCTGCACGCGGTATTAATTTCGCATGCATTTTTGTAGCGCACCACGCGAAAGGAGTGCAGCAGCCGTCGTACTCCCCGTCAATTACAGCCTTCGTTCGCCGCGGGAGACGGCAAGAAAGCACTCTCTCACCGACAGCGACCACATTCGTTTTAAAATCTGAACCGCATGTAAACGATTTAGCGAGCGACGAGACTATCGACGGAGACAGCGACGAGCGACGGCGATTTCTCACGGTCACCTGTCGCGTCGCTCGGTTTTTTAATTTCTAGGCAATGTTGCTCATCGCCTTGGCCGCTTGTTCCCGTCGCTTTCATGCGGTTTGTCTCGTCGCGCAACTGACCTAGCGACTGCGAAGAACTGACGACGACGACAAGTTTGCGCACTCCAGTGGTCAGTATAAAAGACTTAAGGACAGTCGCGGAAGTGGCCGAGTTGGCTAAAGCGTCTTAGCTCGTAAGCTTGCGGTGGGAACCTCCTGGGTTCGATTCCCCGTCCGTAATCTAGCGATTAGAGTGATCGTGTGTTTGTGTTGAATGCATTGTGTCGACTGTATGCTAAAAATGTGGGTGTAAATGTATATATAAAATGTGAATGTATACTTGCGAATGTGGAAGAATTGAAATAGACTATGAATAATCGGCGTCCTTTTTTTGTGTACAAACTTTGACGTTGACTAGCGCCACCTGGATTACTCATTTCCAGTTTCAATTTTTGTTGCGCCTGCCACCTGGTGGTAAGTGACATAACCCCACACCTTTTTTTCCACCGGAAATCACGTTACTAGTTGCGTTTCCGGTCTTCCGTCGGGAGGTTGCGCTAGTTACTAGCTAGAGGTAGTAAAATACATGGATTCTACTTTGAGGCTAGTAACAGTTACTAGCTTCTTGACCTAGTAACCGTTATTAGCTTTACCGTTACTACCTAAAGTTACTAGGTACCTAGTAACATATGTGACAAGCGGTTACTAGCTCTTACCTAGTAAATACTTCTAGCTTTTTTTTAAGAGTGCAGAATGTCGCCGCTTTTGTTGATCTGCGTACTGTTCCGTCCGCTCTTTCTTGCAATGCAGTGTGAACTATGCGGCACATCTAGTGATCCTCATACCTTCAGACCAGCGCATTCTCGAGCTTAGGAGAGAATGACAAATAATAACTATCGATCACTCCCTCACACGCACACACGTACTTGGCACACTGTTCGAGCATCGTGCTCAAAAGGTTGGTGTACTCACCACAATGCTCTTGAAGGGGCTTCGGAAATTTGTTCTCACTTCTCAACGTATCGCTCTCCTGAGCATGTATTTCGTGTTTTGCATGAACATTTTCGGTGGAAGGCTAAACCAATAGGCCATGGCATTTAAACTATTTTGCACAAATAATAAAAAGGAAACTTATGTGTTCTGTCTTTTGCAGTGCACGCGGACGGATGTCAGGTTATCAGGAGAAAAAGCGGTGTTAGCGACCAAGCCGACGAGTTGGCCTCAGCCAGGAGAAGCAGGGTTTTCATTTCCGTTACGCTTAAATAGACCAAAAAGAAGACAGTGTGGCAGCCTCGTTCAAGCCACTTCTCTTGGTCCTCGTCGTCGCTTTTGCGACACAATCACCATGCCTCCAAAGGCCCCACCTTTGGTTCAACTCAACAACAATGCACTCTCTGACGACGAGAGCCACGATTCAAGCGACTTTGCAAGCCTCCTCCAGCGTGAGGCTAGCAGGGTTGAGCAGGCTGTACAAGCCGACCGCGAGGTCGCTAATCAAAACTTGCAGAAGCTGTTTCAAGATAACCAGCGCCTCTACCAAGAAACGACTCACAACATGTCGGAAGCCCTGGCAGCTGCCGTCGGCAGAGCCATCTCTCAGAACCTTCTGCAGCCCCTTAAGTATTTCCGACCGGGCAGCCCAGACCCTCGACACAGCCGCCCCCCATTTAGGCTTTCGGCGGATTACGATTTCAGTCGACCGCCGCGGACTCCCAGTCCGCCTTCCCCCGGTCCACTGCCCCCGACCCTGGCCGGCTACATCGCAATCGGAGTTTCTCCCCACGACGGCCACGCACGCCGCTGCGTCGGCTGTCCCCGACCCAAGACGATTCGCCCCGTATACCCGACGCCCCTCGACGCAGGGCGGTTTTTTTGTCCTCCAGAGACAGCAGCGTATAACCCGTACGCCACCTACAACCGCCCCGTCGCCGGACGCCAGCGCGTCTTCTCGGTTGCGGACCCCCCCCCCACTAAGCGCGACCTCGCCGAGGCTTTCCTTCATGTACGCCAAGTGGCCCGACACTCGCAACACATCGGCAAAAGAGAAGTCGCCAAGCTTGAGCTCCTCGAATTCTTCGTCAACGTGTGGGATTGCCGCTGCCTCGACCCCCCCCCCCCCCTTCCCCGCGACAAGCTCCGGATCTTCGATCAGGTACGACTCCTGTACCACGTGGTTCAATCAGGCTGGGGTGCCGCGCTCGAGGGGTGCGCCGACCCCTCGGCGTCTCTCCTTCTCGGCCCCCCGTACCAACCCGCCGACCGGCCACAACAGGCAGAACCACCCCTCCAGAGCGAAGCGGTAGTCCCTCCCGGACTAACCGCCCAACACCCGCTCCCAACGACCCCCGAAGTCTCCCAAGTAGCCAAAATGAAGCTCCAGCGGGTCACCAGGCCATCGCCGTGGGCCTTCCCTACGCCGACCACCCAAGTGAACCCGTCCCCCTACCAAAGAACTTTGTGGCACCCCCCGAGTGCATTGAGCTCATCGACCGACTGGAGGCCCCCACAAGGCGTCTCACGTGCCCTTGACCTCGGTCCCACCCGGCCTATGGCCGCGCTTGTGGACGGAGTAACCACTTTGGTGCTCATCCAGGATGTCCTCCTTCCGGAAGACCTCCTGGCCCAAGCGGTACGTGAGGCTGGCCTTTCCGCCCTCTCGTCTCTGTTCTCGCCGGTGTCCTGGCCTTCCCCGGTCGCCGACCCTTTGGAGGAAATTCCCTCCCCGTCCGCTCCCTCTTCCGGGGGACCGGATGGGGAGGCTCTCTCCTCCTCCTTAAGCTCGGCGTCCGGGCCTCGTGGCTGAAAACCCTGCTCCTCCTGGCTGAGGCCAACTCGTTGACTGCCCGACGGCAGGAGGCGTTTCCTTATATAGGCACTGGCCCCCTCGGCGACTCCTACTCGCTCCCACGGGAAAATTTTCGGTGGAGTCAAGAGGGGTCGTCGTCGGTTGGAAGCCACTGCAGCCTCGAAGCTTTATTTGTCAAAAAAAATGGCAGACACAAATGCTTTACACATAGAAAAAGTGCGGCCGTGGCCTCGAGTTAGCGCGTGGACGACTGCTTGGTTGTCACAGCGGATGAAAGTCTGGGGCGGGGACACCAGAATGGCCATAAAGACTGCCCACAGTTATCGTTGAAAAATCTTGCTTGGTGTCTTCTAGATAAGGGCTAGGTTGCCTTCTGGCAGGCACACTCCGAGTCCGGTTGAGCTGGCTTCCAGAAACACTTCGTCGATCGCGGGTGTCAGCGCAAAGGGCATCACCGCGGGAAAGGTCGTGAGTACAAAAGAAAAAGTTCTACCCATTCCAGGGGAAGAGGACGGCCCGTCGCCGCGGCGATGTGGAGGGGGGCGCAAGACATTGTAGGGGGAACCATAAAGGGAAAAATAAAAAGTCCAAAGTCCGGCAAGCCGTTCATAGACCTTAATGGTCTGTGGTTCCTTAAGGATGTCTAATTTACGGAGTAGGTCACGGTAGCGGCCGGGAGTGTGTGACATGCACTCGTTGGGTCCAGTTAGAAAAAATCCCCCAAAAGCGAAATAACGGTGGGTGACGGGGTGAACTGTGAGATAAAGAAAGAGTTAAAAGATATCAACTGAGGGGATGAATTTCATAAATGAGGACGTGGAAGACATAAAGGTAAAACGTAGTGCTGTTGTGAGCGAGAGCACTGATTTTAAGAAGAAAATTGTGGAACTGGCTGCAAAATGTGATGCGATGGCTATGTCGCTGAACGAAAATGAACTAAGGCTTGTCCAGTGTAAGCAATACTTGCGGCGTCATAACATTTGAGATAAAATGGATCCCAAAATTTGAAACAGAGGACGTCACTGAACTAGTAACTAAGCTCAGAGACATAATCGGAGAACCAATTGCCATCTCCAATATTGAAGTATTTCATTGAATTTTGAACAAAGCAACGAGCAAGACGAAGCGTGATAGTTCAATTTCAACGCCGGCAGAAAAGAGATAGCGTTCTTAACAAAGCGAAGCAAAAACGGATAACTTGCCAGGACTTTGGCCTGCATAAAAAATCACCCGTTTATGTTAACGAGCATTTGTGTCCCTCTATGAAAATGTCACTCGGAATGGCTGTGTCAAGGAAGCGTTAATTCCAGTGGGGATATGTCTGGGTGAAAAATTGTGAGATTCTAGCAACGAAGGTGTATGGAGATCCTATCGTTCAAAGTTCTTGTGAAGGCGACCTTAATCAAATCTGTTAACTCTAAAAAAAATGCTTTGGTACACTTTTCTTTTTGGCTGCAACTATCGGTACCATGACACTAGGAAATTTAAATTATTCTTGAAAACTTAGACGAATACACAAACTAGCTTTTTTCCATTTACATGTGCAGTCTGCACGATCGAAATGAGATGATCTTTTGTTTTGATTTATTTTTATTTTTGATTAAATCGAAATTCCTTTTAACGTTATAATGATAACAGAGACGTGGTATAAGGACGATGATCATGCTCTTGTTCTTTCGGGTTATTATCATATTTTCTTAAATCACGACTATGGTCGCGGGGGCGGTGTGTCGCTGCAGGGTAACGCTTCCGGCTACGGGTTCCTCTGTGATTACTCTGTTGCTACGCCGAACTATGACACACTTTGTATTAGAAAAACTGTTATATTTATTCCGCCTTCCATCGCCCGCCAAATGGAAATATTTCGGTGTTAGTCAATTTCAGAGCGCAACTCTTAGGCGCCCGTTTCCGGCTTGAGCAGCGTCGCCGTCGGCGTTGCTGTCACCGTCGGCGTAACCGCTCGGCGCATTATGGGACGTGTGACGTCTCTGATGACGTCATCCGTGACGTCAGCGGCATTGTCATCGTCATCGTCAATGATGACGTCATCAGTGACGTCACTGATGACGTTATCGACATCGTCATCGTCACTAATGACGTCATCGGCATCTGCATCATCATCGTCACTCATGACGTCATCAGTGACGTCACTGATGTACGTCATGTGTTGAACGTCATCAGCGACGTCACTGATGACGTCATCGGCATCCGCTTCGCCATCGTCACTGATGACGTCACCAGTGATGATGACGTCATCAGTGACGTCACCCATGACGTCATCAGCGACGATGACGTCATTGTCACGGGACTTCGCAGGGGTAACGTGACCCCCGTGAGGTCACGTGACCCCGGTGACGTCAGATGACCAACGTGAGGTCACGTGACCCACGTGAGGTCACGTGACCCACGTGAGGCGACGGCGACGCCGCTCGGAGGGAGGAATAGCAGACAGGATGAGGAGGTGAAGAGGACGGAGGAGGGCTATACCCTCCCCTGAGTACCCTTCCCTTCTCCTCCTCAAGAGATGCGCTCTAATTCGGCGCTACAGGGAGTTGTAAACGGCTTTCATTTTTTTTTAAGAGTTAATTTGGTTTTGCTATAGAAGAAGGCTGTAAACTGAATCTGGGTGGTGATTTTTATATAAATATGCTCGAAGATTCCCCACTTACAGATCACTTTGCGAGTTTATAGACGTCAAACAATTTCAGTAATGTCATAATCCCTCCAACTCCCGTTTCACGCTTAGTTAGTACTACGTTAGTACTAGTGTTCCGGGCTATGGGTTAAGCGATCATCTCCCTATAGTTATGTTCATTAATAACAATGTACCATGCAAGAGTAATGGCCCAAAATATTGGCGCTAGAACACTGGAAGAGTTTAGAGAAAAAAATCGGGGCTATCCACTGTAGTCACGTGTTGAGCGAAACCGATGTTGATGATTGCTATAACGTCTTTTTAGACCTGATAAAGGACGCGTACTATTCTTCGTTTCCGTACAAGGAAATTTACTATAATATGAAGAGCAAGAAATCATAGGTCCCTAAACGACTTTTCAGACTTAATAAAACAAAATTCCTTATGGCAACTTTCCTGGGACACGAGATTAATAAATGTTGCCAGAATTAAATATATATATATATATATTGTGAGGAAGGTGAAGACGACGACGGGGCAGTGGCGCGCACGACCATCTCGCGCCAGGCCCCACGTGCCAGCTCGGCCTTCATAAATCGTATGTCTGTTCCATCATCGTGTACTGTCCTGTCCTTTCTGCTGCCGACAGCATCACCCTAATAATATATATATACAGGGTGTTTTTTAAGCTTAACAGATTTGTTTAAAAAAAGCCGTGAACGCTACACTTATGCCGCTTGTGGAGGTGAGTTATACGGCCAGGGGGACATATTATAGTTGGCTAATCGTAACGATCAGTCGGATAATTAATAAAGCTTGAACTTGGGTTTGGGCTAGTTGGTTGTACATTGATAGACGTGCTGCGCTGCGAAGTTAAACGCGTGAACAAAAAATTGAAAGGAAAAGGATGATTTACATTGAGATGAGGCGAAACACGACGAAAAGCTTGAACTTGGGTTTGGGCTAGTTGGTTGTACATTGATAGACGTGCTGCGCTGCGAAGTTAAACGCGTGAACAAAAAATTGAAAGGAAAAGGATGATTTACATTGAGATGAGGCGAAACACGACGAAAAGCTTGAACTTGGGTTTGGGCTAGTTGGTTGTACATTGATAGACGTGCTGCGCTGCGAACGCGACGTGCTGCGCTGCCGCGTTTAACTTCGCAGCGCAGCACGTCTATCAATGTACAACCAACTAGCCCAAACCCAAGTTCAAGCTTTTCGTCGTGTTTCGCCTCATCTCAATGTAAATCATCCTTTTCCTTTCAATTTTTTGTTCACGCGTTTAACTTCGCAGCGCAGCACGTCTATCAATGTACAACCAACTAGCCCAAACCCAAGTTCAAGCTTTTCGTCGTGTTTCGCCTCATCTCAATGTAAATCATCCTTTTCCTTTCAATTTTTTGTTCACGCGTTTAACTTCGCAGCGCAGCACGTCTATCAATCGGATAATTAATTAAAATTCGTTAATTAACTTTTTAATTAATGAAAATAGACATATGGTTCCAATTAGAAATTTGCTCAGCGTCATCGAGAACCCCTAAATCAGTCATTTTCAGAAAGACTTTGAGCGCGTGAGAAGCGTAGTAGTGCTCTGAAGTTACCGTTCATGGAGCAGGTACAAAGATAGAGGTTGCGATAAGGCGCCCGCGCGATTTTTCCGTCTCTTTTCTAGCCCCAGCCTTGTACCTGCTCCAGGAGTGGTAACTTTAGTGCAATACTACGCTTCTCACGCGCTCAAAGTCTTTCTGAAAATGACTGATTTAGGGGTTTTTGATGACGCTGAGCAAGTTTCTAATTGGAACCATATGTCTATTTTCATTAATTAAAAAGTTAATTAACGAATTTTAATTAATTAGCCGACTGATCGTTACGATTAGCCCCCTATAATCTGTCCCCCTGGCCGTATAACTCACCTCCGCAAGTGGCATAAGTGTAACTTTCACGGCTTTTTTTAAACAAATCTGTTAAGCTTAAAAAAAAACACCCTGTATATATATATATATATATATATATATATATATATATATATATATATATATATATATATATATATATATATATATCTATATCAACGTTTTCAATACAGAATGAAAGAGCTAAACACCGCTGGTATGCAGATTCATTCGACATAACCTGTTTAAAGCAACCGGAAGTCGTATGGAAACATTCGCACTCTTTAATACGGAATACAACCCAAGATAGAGCAGCGACTAGTATAAGTATAGGCGATAGAACTATTCCTGGTGTAAAACTTGCGAATATGTTCAATGATTATTTTCTGAGCGTGTGGAAAAGTACGTTTAATATTTCTGCAGAAAATAATATAAACAGAATAAACGAAACAAAGTTTTAGTTTGGACCCATGTGATGCAAAATAATTACTATATGCTTTCATGAATATTAAAGAAAAACAGTCGTGGCCATACCATGATTGTGAGGACCTTCGAATAGGCCGGATGTGATTTGTAGTTGACTTGCTATTACCATGTAGAAGTCATCTGTACAATTTTATACAGCCGTCCGCTATATTTCCTAGAAGGATGCAAACTGCGAAAGTATCCGTAGTGTTTGAAGGTGGTGATCGCAATGGCAAAAGTAATTATCGACCCATCTCGATCTTTCCTGTCTTTTCGCAATCGATTGAAAACATTGTGCATTCTCGACTTCTACATTTTGTTTTTTAAATACTCACTACTGACTGATTCTTAGTTCGGCTTCAGGAGACATAAATCTAAAAGACGCTGCGTTATTGGTGCAGAAGAAATATTTATGTGAAACTTTTTAAGAAAAAATTGTTAACCATGGGTATTTATATACTTTAGCTAAGCTTTCGATAGGATAAATATCCAAATTCTTCGAAATAAAATCGAACGTTATGGCATGCGATGTATCCCATTATCTTTCATAAAGTCTTATTTACAATACTGATACCGATATGTTCAAATTATAAATTATGTATATACTACTGAAAGAATTTACTCCGGGGTTCCTCAGAGTAGTGTTCTAGGGCCTCTATTGTTTCTCGTATGCGTGAATGATATAGTAAGCATCGAAAATTTGGCTAAATTTATTATATAAGCAGACGATACTAACATATTTTTTTTAGTTCCCAAGAAGACCTACTTACCTCTATAGCAAACGTTTTCCTAGATAAATTTAAAACATAGATAAAAATTAACTCTCTTATTCGTAATAACGCTAAAACTAAGGCAGTCCTATTTCAATGTCCGGCATCATGTGTTCCAATATCACGTGATTTGTATTTTGGGTCATGCACAATAGAATGTGGTGACACCATTAAGACTCTCGGTGTCATATTTCCTAGTCATCTGTTATGGAATAATTATGTAACATACATTCATAAAAAGAACGTTGTGAAGTTGTCGGGTTAACGAATAAACAAAAGGCATATGCTCCCAGTAATCATACAAATATTAATTCACAATTCCCTTTTTCATTCCGTAATCTGATATTCCTATTTAGTAGGGAGAACAACTACTAAGAGCGATTAGGACAAATTGCGTCTTTTACAGAAAAAAGCTGTTAGAATAATTCAAATGTACTCGTGGTTATCACCATCTTCCTCCTTTTAAAAAACAAAAATCATCTATATATCAAATGTGTACACCTCAAGATCGATTTTAAATTACCAACAATGTGTAAAAAAATATTAGCATAATTTTAGACCTCGCTAAACTAGAAAAAAGGTCTATACACCCATCGCCTCACGGGACTCCCTGGCGTGTTCCTCCATTTAGAACAAATTTCGGCAATAAAAGATACAATCAGCAAATACCGCTCTAAATAAACTTTTTATTTTCTAGCGACATTGATAGATACTCTGTAAACAATCGCACCACACAAGACGTTTTGTAACAAAAAATTATTCTTTACGTTTTGATAGCCCTAAATGTGTGTACTTAGGTGTACGAAAAACGGATGAGTCACGGGTTGTCCATATCAGTAGCACTAGCGATCTTGCCTAGGTGATGTAGCAACTTTGGCATATCTTTTCTTGTAGTCTTGTTTCTTCATCATGGCTTCTCACGCACATCTTACGCCGAGTGAAATAACCGCTCTTTTTACATCCACTAAAGGAAAATCGATATATTTCTTTCATTCGAATCTGCGTTCTGCGCGTAATAAAGAGGACGACCTGTGTGCAGTGTTCCGAGACTTTGGACTCTCGTTCGATGTAATTATGCTCACTGAAACCTGGTACCAAAGTGAGGAGGAGGCACTGAAACTAAATAAATACAAAACGTTTTTCTTAAATCGGAATTGCAAAAGGGGAGGAGGAATATTGATCGATGTAAGAGCTACTTTCGACCGCGAACTTGTGACTGAGTTTTCTTGCATATGTACTGATTTTGAGATTCTGACGGTGAAGCATGCGCAAAATATTTTTAATGTGGTGTATAGGCCCCAAGTGGAAACTCTAACAATTTTTGTGTTATTTTGATAAGTTTCTAGATTTTTCAAATGCAAACAAGTATAATATTTTTGTGGGTGGAGATTTCAATGCCAACATGCTTACTGCCTCAAGTGTGCAATGTTCATTTAAAAGTGTCTTTGATTCAAACGACTGTGTCAACGTCATTACATCGGCAACAGATGTTACAGGTGTCACATCCACGCTTATCGACCTATTCATAACCAATACTGATTTAGGTAGCGCATATGGCAGTGTCATTGGTGTGCAGATAAGGGATGATTTGCCAATATTCATGATCGCAAGCAACGTCAATGTTATTCATTGTGATACACCTGCAGGCATTCGTGTGTTTCGAAATATAAATTCTCAGACGCTCGGAACCTTTAGGTCCTTGGTTGTTGACGTAAACTGGAACCCAGTACAAAACTCAAGTTCCGCCGATGACGCGTATATCAATTTCCTAGCTCTTTTTTTGGAAGCATATAACAGTAGTTTAAGCTATAAACCAATCCAACAAAAACAAAACACTCGTAAGCCGTGGGTAACCCAAGAATGTATCAAGATGATTCGTTATTGACCATAAAAAAGTTCAGGATACATGGAAAGAGACTGACTAAATTGCTTAGGCAAGCAAAAAAACATATTTGTACTCTTTATTTAATGAAGCCACAATCTCAAGAGTAGGCAAAACATAGAAAATAGTAAATCAACTCCTAAATCGATCTCTTGAAAACAATAGCATGCTAGAAATTAAAATTGTCGATAGAATATTGCGCGGAGAAGAACTCGCAAAATCGTTTAACAACTATTTCGCTAACATTGTTCATAGCAGTCATAACCCTTTGTCGACAAGCTACCTAGAAACTCGCAATGAAAGCAGTGCCTTTTTTCACCTTACTGACGAATACGAAGTTTTCAATACATTCAATTCCATCCGAAATAGTAAATCGAGTGACATTGACGATATTCAAATTAGTCATGTCAAATACGTTCTGGACTTAGTAGCACTTGTATTATCCTACATTTACAATGTTGCGATTTCTTCGGGTATTCTTCCGCGTCAAATGCATATTGCCAAGGTGGTGGTTATTTTTAAAGGTGGCGACAAGAATGATCAATCCAATTACAGGCCTATCTCCATTTTACTCGTCTTCTCTAAGTGCCTGGAAAAACTCATCCACACCAGAATTTTTTCGTTTTGCAACCAATTCTCTATTCTTACCCCCTCGCAGTTTGGCTTTCGAAAGGGGCGTTTGACTGAACTTGCCTTGCTAACCCAGAAAAAAATAATCTTGAAATCATTTGAAGAAACGTGTACCACTCTCGGTATATTTGTGGACTTTTCTAAGGCATTTGACCGCATTAATCATATCATTCTACTTAAAAAGCTTGAGTTTTACGGCTTTCGTGTGGTAACTCTGGCCATTGTGACTTCATATTTAGAATTTTGTGAACAGTGTGTTGTCATCCATTATCAGCGTTCAGGTTTACAATCATAAACTTCCGGTGTTCCTCGGGAAAGCATACTGGGTCCTCTACTTTTTAATATATATATATCAATGATATTGTCAAAATTAGTACGGAGGCAACTTATTTTATATATGCCGATGAAACTAGTTTATCTTTTTCTTCTAAAGATAAGGAAAAGCTCGCGCAAGTCGCAAATCATACTCTTGACTCGCTTCACAAATGGAGCACTGTAAATTCACTGCCTATTAACACTTCCAAAACTAAGGCAGTGCTCTTTAAACCGAAGAATAAGTCTATGGTTTCGACTACAACCTTGTTCTTGGGCAATCATTGAAATAGTACCTAGTACTAAAACCCTAGGCGTAATTATTCAGAAAAATCTATCATGGGATTTTCGCATTGAAGGTCTCATCGCAAGATTTTGAAAGCCGCTGGCATTCTTAACCGGTTTCGTTTCGACCTCCCAGTAAAAATTAAACTCCTTTTATACAACTCTCTATTTTCTTCGTGGCTTAATTATTGTCATCTGGTTTGCAGAACCACAACATTAACCAACATAAACAATCTTCATGTCTCTCAGAAACAGGCCATACGGAGTATCGTCAATGCCCCATATGATTCTCATACACAGCCCTTTATAAGACTCTGCATATCATTCCAGTTACCAACCTGTATGACTACACAATAATTTTAAGATACACAGCGGGCATTAAACTGAACAATCCTTTATTTCAAGAGATCGCTGGTCTAGCACAAAGTGTAAAATTTTATTCTACTCGTAATGAAGATGTCTGAAAGGTACCATACAGCAGAACAAACTATTGAACACAGATGTTGTGACACCACCTCCCATCATTATTGAACAATCTAAGGAGCAACAACTTCACCATAGAAACCCTAACACATTGTGTCATCAAAAATATGTTTCTGTAGCTCACTTATTTTTGTATAGTGCCTTATTATATCAGTGTTCTATTTCCCGGTTACATGTGTCTACATGTTTGTTTGTTTTATTTTATTTTTTGTTTTTTTACTCGTCTTCCTGCTATATAATTATTGATTTTGTTTACATTTCCGTACAATTTGCTTATCCGCCTCTGCCAAGAAAACGGGGGTGGAGCCCAGTCAAGCCAACATGTGTTGGCTTTTTGCCCATGCCCCTGTCGTCTGTACATAATGACGAAATAAACTGATTCTGATTCTCATGTATCTTTTTTTTTTGTGAGTGTTATATACCGTGCTTTTATTTGTTTTATTTTTTCCTTCATATGTCAGTGCCGCTGCAGCCTTGTATTGGGGCGCTGGGACTCGTCAAGCTGCAAACGTGCAGCTTTTTTCAGCGCCCTTGTCACGAATGTATTTTTTGTGGCAGAAATAAACTGAATTGATTTGATTTGACGTCACAAGAAAGGTTGCCGCAGGTTGAGGATGAAGCAGTTCACGTTTAACGGTGCCACGGACCTGCGGAAATGCCGAGAACTCGCATCTCACGGGAACGGTACCGCGGAACGCGGACGCAGCAGATTCACGTTTCATGGTGCAATAAGCACGCAGGAATCATCTACAGACCTGCCTGTCACGGGAAACAATATCGCGGGCGCAGATCGCACAGAAAAACGCGGGGAACCCGCTAGGAACTCTCTCGTCAGGCGTACCGGTACCGCAGATCGCGCGATTGATGCGATTCCCGTCGGACATCGCGTGACGTTCAACGGGGATCGGAGGTTGGGCGATGTTTAGAATATATTTTGTTTCATATATTTAGCCAGAAAAACGGTATGGACGATCTCTCGGGGGAGGGCGTCCTCACGGAATTTTACGTGGGTAGCGCAGGGTGGGCTGCGCCGAAGCGCAACCATTGGCTGCGCTGTTGACTGCGCCGCACCTCGCTCGCTATGAATAGCAGATTTTGTTTACTCGGCGCACCTCAAACTTTGTTGCCCGTTTAATAAACGTTTCGGCGAAATTGGATCGACATATTTTATGTGTGGTCTTTCTATGCGATACTAAAGAGAACTGCATTGATTTGAAATGTCAAAAATGAACCGGAGGTGCATTTAAGTGATAGGTGTTTGTCGGTGGCTGCAGTTCAGGAGGTATCGGGGGTGAGGCCCCCGGTGTCGAGCGACTCGGGACGGTCGGCCGAGTGTGTGCGCACCAAAGTGGCCGAGCCACGGCCGTCGCTCGACGTCCTTGCCGAGGACCCTACATCGCTTTCCACTCGGAAACGAGGACTTTTCGGGGCGGAAAGGAAACAAGATGGCTTCTGTTTGCGCTGCGGGCGAGCGGCCTGTCGGACCCACAACGCACATGGTCCGCTCGCCGGCGCAGCCACTCCGCCGCTTCACGATGAGGCCGGCTACTCAATTTAACAGCTGTGCGCGATGTTTAAGAAACGACGAGCTCGCAAACACGGCGACGCCAGAAGCCCACGACATGTCGCGCTTCCTCGCAGGTCGTAGGCTCGTTGGTAGTTCCGTTGACGGCGCTTTTTGTACCGCTTTTGGCGGTGTATGCGGGCACTCTGCCTGCGCGACACAAGGTGTTTGCCATCTGTGTGTACTTTATTGTAAATGCATTCAACTCAAGTACATCGCCGTAAGAGAAAAAAAATGGGGTGCTTAAGAAAGTAACCAAATGTGTTGGTACAGTGAAAAGGACGATGAGAATATATTCACTTAGGAAAGAAGGGGTTGCAAAAAGAAACAAATATATCTTAGATAAAAAAGGCGTATGCAAACGTTAGGATACCGTTTATGGAAAAAAAAAAAACTTTTCAAAAAGCCTTACTTCTGCGTTGCGCATGAACTATCCCAGGCAGCACACGGTGTTGAATTAATATTGCAAGAGCACTGGAAAAAAAAAATACTGATGGTCCACTTTACTCAATCTGTAGCCAATATAGTCTAAGCCAATATATAAAATTTTCTGTGATGGCGCAGCTCATTCACTGACCAGCCATATTGGCAGCAGATTGGCGTAAAATGGGCAACCTTGACCTGTAACTTCCATTGGCTCGCGAATACTGGTTGAACACTGGCATAACATTGGAACTATTGGCCTGTCAGTTCCATTGGCTTGCTAAAACTGGATGCCCACTGGCATAAAATGGGCCATCTTGGCCTGGCAGTTTCTTTGGCTTGCGAATATTGGATGAATTCTTACATAAAACTGGTCAATGTTGGCCTTCGAGTACACTTGGCCTGCTAATATTGAATGAAAACTACAATAAAATGGTCGACGTGGGCCGGTCAGTAGCATCGGAAATCCAGTATTTGATATGGACTGGCTTAAAATGGAGGCTGATGACTTGTCTGTACCATTGGCTTGCAAACGTCGGATAAACACGAGCAGATAATGGTCAATGTTGGCCTGATAGTTCCATTGGCTTCAGAATATTGGATGAATACTAGCTTAATATGGTCAATGTTGGCCTTTGAGTAACCTTGGCTTGCTAACATTGGATGAACACTGTAATAAATACTAAATCACAAAGAGCGCTAAGACAAGAACAGGCGAAGAAGTGGACAGGACAGGCACTGACTCACAACTGATGGTTTTATATACAACGAGAAAGAAGAAGGTGAAGGAAGTGCCTGGTGTAGAAAAATAAGAATTTTTTTTATTTCTAGCCGGGGTGTTCTATGAAAGGAGCATGTTAGACTAATACGACTAAAACATAGTTGACAAAAACAAAAATATGAAACAATAAATAAAAATTAATTTGAACTATATAATATATTATTTTTAAGGGAGAGAAAACAACCTCTAAACCGTGAAAGACGAAAATAAGAATAAAAAATAAGTGATTGCTCATAGGCCGCCGATCAGTGCTTTGTGCATCCTATAATTCGTTTTACACCCAACAGGCACTACAAAGCTATACCGAACTAGGGTAACCCGGACTAGGGTAGAATCTCAATATCACGTTTAATTCATTCATTCATTATACCGGCGCGAGCGCGAGGAATTACCCGGTGCTCCACCTCACGCGCTCTCGTGCAAACGTAATTGCGAAGATTGTCATGTATAATGGTTCATGTACTGAAATTCTTTCTCAGTCAACGCCAAAGATGGCCAAAAAACACGCTCTGACTTCAAAGTCAGAGCGTGTTCTCTGAGCCGTGTATTTATGCAGCGTTCAAACTGTCCTATAAACACTTTCCCATGTGAACGGGATTTCATACATCACTCCGCTGTTTCAGGTGACATACTGGTGCTTGTGGTTTATGTCGCACTTGGGACGTTGTTGTTTGACATCGTTGACCTTTAAGCACATTTGTTCAGATTTATCCGGTGCCAATATTACAACTTGGACATCAAACGTAGATGCTATCTTTATATTTTATGAAATCTTGTGGATGTAAGGCATCACAGCCGGAAGGCGTCTCTTCTCTTTCATTTTCTCTATTCTGTTGTTCTTTGTCAATAATGCTTGTGCGATGTCAGTCAGAACTGAAAAGGGGTAACCCGAAGCCTTCAAACGATTCACCTGTGATTCGATGCTTGAATTTGTTGTGTGCTCACATGATTTGTTTAACGCCATCCTTAAGCAATTAGACACTATGCCTCGCTTAACAAGTTTAGAATGGAATGAGTCATAGCGCAATAGATGTTTTTTTTTTTTTAAACTTGTCTGGTATATTCAGTAGGTATGGTTCTTGTTTAAAGTAATCTGCAGATCTAAAAACTGTAGGATGCAGTCCGTTGGCACCTCAATGGTAAACTTGAGCTGATCAGCTTGTTTCAGAGATGTGGTACGCACACTGTCGAAAGGATGACTGTCACATTCATCAGGACGAAAAGGGAGGAGGACCAGGTAATCGTCGACCTATCGAAAGATGGGCGAGACGTGGTTGGTTGATAAAGTCTTAGTAATAGCCTGATCACAATGTGACAGATAAATGTCGCATAGAACAGGTGCAACGCAGGAACCTATGCAGATTCCTCTCTTTTGTAAGGTGGTGGTGGAACACCACCACCTTATAAAGGTGGGCACCTGGCAACACATTTGAGCCGGCTTGCTAGAATCAGCGTCTCAGCTGAGACTGTATGAAAGAATAAGCACAGCAGACGCCAGCGCTCGAGCGGAGTGGCACGTGAAGCAAAGTCTGAAACGCTCGCGCGCCCCAGGCTTGGGAGACTTTCTTTCACACAGTCTGAGCTAAGACGCAGATTTTAGCAAGCCGGTCCTGGGCCGGCTTGCTAGAAAACCGTCTAAGCTGAGATTGGATAAAGGAAAGCACTGCAAAGCCTGGGGCGCGTGAGCGTCTTGAGACTCCGTTTGAGCCCCGCTCACGTCGTTCGCGGCTTTGGCTGCGTATTTTTCCCCAGTCTCAGCTGAGACTGTGTTTCTAGCAAGCCGGCCCAGGCGTTTACTATTGTTTTGTTCCCACGTTGTCCTAACTCTGAACTCATCTATCTAGAATAAATTATTTACAGTGATTAAGGCACGTAATAAAAAAGTAGGAAGGTTAATCAGTCAATTGCATAGCCCTACTCTTGCAAATGATAGAATTGCCAAACCTGTCATCTGGCCCTAAGACCTGTTAATTACAATTCCGCCATTTAAGTTCAAACCTATATTTCAATGTTGATTGAAAAAAAAAAAAAACTCTTTCAAGACGCCGTATTTGCGGCACATAAATATGTAGTTAGAAATGTGCCAATATTACCTCCATAATATTTACAAAGTTATAAATCAAACAGCTGGCATCCCCATTCAGATCACCCGTGTCAAATGTACTACTAAATTAACGGTCCAATAAATATCATGTTATACGAAAGACCATGACACTTGAATCAACGAAGAATTTAAAATAAATCACGCATTAAGAAACAGCTTGTCAAGCAAAGACAATTACTTCCAAATACACTCACATAGCGCGGGGACATAAATGTCACTCCACACGCACACAACAAATTGAATTGGGAAGTAACGACTACTCAACGTTTCGATTGCATTCGGCTGTGTACATGCTGGAAGAACTTTACTAACACCCACATCTCCCGCCAAAAGTCAGCCATATTTTAACAGGAAAAATAAAATAAAAATAAATTCGAACACAAAAATAAGCAATGAGAACGTCTGTCACGATCTATTATAATAAAAGTCACTTACAAAGAGCGCTGTTCAGGGCCTTTTGTGCCACTTGCTGTATATAACACGATGGACTCGTTGGTGATTTATGGCCCAGAGATCGACGCAATGCAACCTCATCGGATCTTGACAAACGTTTGCATTGCGTGGCAAAGAGCACCGGTCCCCAATGGTCGAGGTTCTATCTTTGTCCCTCACATTGAAGAGAAGGCGATCCGTCGAGTCTTCGGTCCGTCTAAGGTACGGCGACATATATGCCCACAACAAAGAAAGATCTCCGGTGTGTAGGCGCTGCCGACGGAACACCAATGGTCTTGGCAATCCTCATGTTGAAGATCGCACTTGGCATTAAGACGAAATGAGCTATTGGTGATCGGAGCTATAGAACCAACTCTTGCCGGTTCCAGTAGGAGTAGCGTGAATGGCGGAGATGCCGAGCCCATTCGCCTGATAGAAACTATCCGCCAAGCAATGAAATGCACTGAAACTACTCAATAACTGACACCACTGTGTCCTAAGATGCGCAAGTTTGGAAAAAAATTGCGTAAATTGCAAAGGGCATCTCCCAGTTTGCAGTTCGCAGTTGCACAACTGTCCCCGCCGTCTCCCTAACTTGTCATGTAACCTTGATTTACTCGACCCCATTTTGTGCATGCGTGCGCGTGCGCGTGCGCTTGTGCGTGTGCGCGCGTGCGTGGGCGTGTGCGTGTGTGTGTGTGTGTGTGTGTGTTTGTGTGTGTTTCGCTTCGAGGGCTGGACTCCATCACCCCTAAGCTTAGAGTGTAGTAAAAGCTGATGAGCTTGGGGAACCAATCGTTCGTCTATATTTATTCCCGTGATCACGCTCTCTCCTGTAACAGCGCGCAGAGAGCGGGACAGGTGATAAAAAGGAGACGATTGACTTGTCCGGCGGGAGTGTAGCTCCCCCGGCAAAGTCAGTCTTGGAATTAAGGAAGTGAACGGCGTTCAAGGACGCTAAGTCCTCCTGGCTCACAAAGGAAAAATTTGGAGGCATGGTGTGTGGGGAAACCAGAAAAGGGGGGGGGGGGGAGGTTCCGTCATCACCCTCGCTCGCTTTTTCTGAGGGAGAGATAGGGTTTTAGCACCGAAAATTTTGCCGAGCGACAGCCGTAAGCAACCAGTTCCAAAGCCGTCGGCGCGTCCCTCCCTCCTGTATTCTTCCCTCGCTCATATTTTTCCGCCTGTCTCTGCTCGTGTTTGTTATCCGGGTGTTGAAAAACCAATCGGGTAGAGATTGCTTATGGTGAATTCCACTCGTAGATCCGGAGCGCTTTCAAAAATCCGCGAGGGAGGCGAAATTCCGCTCCGTGACACCCGCTCCGAATCGACGAGGGGAAGATAAACTTGCATTTTTGGAGCGACCTCCCCGACAGCCCTCCCCACCGCTTCCCCCTCCGCCGTTCAAAATGGCCGCTTCTCGAACTTGACAAGCCCACCAACGCCTCAGCCGACTGATCTTTCCGACGACCAGTGACAACTGCCACTGCTTAGCTGCAGAAATAACACGCGACACAGGCCGGGCGAAATTAAACGTACCACGGCGCCCATGTCAGAAATAACGAAGACGTCCGCGGAATTCGGTGCCGTCACATACTTTTCGGCCGCCTCGAAGCGGCGGGGCACGGACAGCGATTGCCAGCGGTGGAGTTTAGATTTCTGGTACGACTTTAATAAACACAGACGTAATAAACCATTACTTGCTCGGTCGTTGCCAAATCTCTTCATGCTTTATTGCATGGGAAAACGCTGGCGGAATGCAGTGTGAAAAGGCAAACAATCATTGGCTGCAAAATGAACAGGCCTAACCTTGCGTCTACCTCCGGCTTTTCTGTCGTTCTTTTTCTCGTTCTTCCTTTCATGATCACAGATGTCAGCGCTTACGATTTCCCACGCTCCACAGTCCCGGCTTTGTATCCTTGATTTACGCGAGGTAGAAGCGTTCGAGCCGTCACAATCCCGCGTAAACAACCGACGCACCCGAACAGATCCTACTCGACGACCCGACCGGCCCGCCGACCTCCAACCTCACCACGCATGCGCACAGCCGATTTAGAAGGAAATCACGTGGGCCACTCTGTCAACTTCCGGAAAGATATGTGAAATCCCGCAGAGCAAGTTCAGCGGGGTTTGGGGCGCTCCGTGGAGCGGGCGCTGCCAGAGATCTACGAGCGGAAGATGACCAACTCGAGTCAGATCTGCGAGCAGAATATGCGCGCTCCAAATGGAGCGCTTTTGGAGCGCTCGAGATCTGCGAGCGTAATTTACCATTAGACATGGAACTCCAGAGAAAAGGACAAAAAGAGACGAACAGACACGAAGCTCGGAACTCAGCTTGAAGCCTAATGTCAAAACTAGAAAGACAATAATGAATCAAATGTCTACCAACGAAAAAAAAAAGGAAAAAAAAAAGTGGCGATCTAAACCTTAAAGGGGCACTTAAGTGGATTATGAGATCGTCTATTTATTGGCATTGTTTAATGTACGGGATCTAAGCATCCTAAAAATCCCAAAATTACATTCAAGCGTGGCCAATTTTCCTATTAAAAATTCACCCAAACATGCGTTTTCTGCGGCGTGGCGCAGAGCACGAGGGGTGCTGGCAGACGGGATGGCAGCAGGGGATTGCGTGCGCCAGCCAATCTCGAATGGCAGCTTCCCGGTGGACTGATATGTGTATTCGGACAACCTGCCGACTCCAGCCAAACGAACGTCCATAAATCAAGAGGACCTTGTGCAGGACCTCCCGCTTTTTCTGTGTTTTCATTGATCTGCTCTCGTAAGTTTCATTTCATGAGTGGGGGTAGTCATCGCGCTGAAATTCCCGAGAGACGTCAGGGCACGCCACGTTTGTGTTACTAACAGGGTCGGTCAGAGGTAACCCGTCTGAGCTATCTCCTCCATCGCTCAGCACAGGCGAATTCACCCTCTCCCTCTGTCTCACACTTTCACCTAACCCTCGGGCTTTTGGGAGGAGTTCACCTCGGCTTTTCATTGAAGGCTTTGCGCAGAAATTATTAAAATCAATAAATACTGCTTCAAAGACTCTTCGGGCTGTCTTCCTAACAACTCGGCAAGCGGCGAAAACTACGACTTCATCGTGTCCATCTGGGCATTAGGGCGAGGCACGTGCCAACGTAACAAAGGAGTATCTCCTGCGGTGAGCATCACGTGCACCTCTCCGTCCGTTTCATTTTCTCGAAAGGGTGTAGAGTTTGCTCTTTGTCAAGTTGTGGTGAAACGGAATATCGTATAAACGAAAAGTCAACAACACTGAGTGACTGTCTGAAAAAGGGGGAAGCGAGCCTGTCCTGTGCCTTGTCTACTACAGCGCAAGGCCCATGCACTGCGAAAACATTTCATAGCAGATGTTTTATTTTATACGCCTTCCTCGCACGAAACTTTTTCCCGTCTTTATCTTCTTCTTTCCGTATACTGCTTTTCTACATCTACACAATTGGGCAGAATGATAAGCGTTGGTGCGCCTTCGAAATAAAATGTTATTAAGAGTTAAAAAAAGAAGATATATGTCCACTTCGTTGTTACCTTTGTTTTTGATTGTTCAATATTGTCCACCGTATTCATCCTTGTACCATGCGCAGTGTTTAGGAACAAACTAGGCTAGCATGTCTTTGTCACAAATGACAAACGCCACATCGCGCTTAAAAAAAAGCGTTACAGTCGACGTTGCAGAGAATACAAATTTTCTACTGAAGTTCAATCTGCGCAGATGGCATTGTTGCGTAGGAGCACTATGTCGGTCTCGCCAGTCGCCGGACGCCTTCTATTTACTCTGGCTTTAAGTAATATGTGGTATTTGACTAAAGACAGACATTTCAACGGGTTTAATCAAAATTGTTTTGTTGATACAGCTTGATCCGAGTTAGATACTTTGCAAACAAAGTGAGCCCCAAAACAACATTTAGCTTTTGTTCAGATTTACTAACGAAGTAAGCGTCAATCACCTAACAATCCCATACGTTGTTTGCGCACAAGTCCACCTTCAATGATGCTTGCTGATATTTGTGGGTTAAATTTATTGCTAAGTTAGACACTGAGGCTAAAATAACGCTCGCATGCTCTGGTCGTCGTTCATCGCGCCTTGCTCCTAGTTACGCCTGCGTTTAAAAAAAATCATGAGCCATTCCAGTCAGTGAAAGTGGATGACCAGCGAGGCGGTTTAGCACACTGCAAAGACTTGACAAAGAATTTTAACAAATGTACGAACACACTTATTGTCTTGATCGGTGGTCATCTCGACGAATTGTACGCACACATATTTATAGTTCACTTGATCGCTGGTCATTATTTGTCTTGATCGGTGGGTCATTATCTTTTTAATAGGTGGATCATTTGGTCGTGATGGTGGTGGCGATGTCCTTGTGGTCGCTATGGTACACACTGATGAGCTCGGGTACAACCTTGGACACGTTCTTAGACAGAGTCAAATCTATGCAAGACCGGTGGTGAGTGGTGGGGTTTGCGCAATTTGTGTGGCAAATGAAGCCGAAGCACTCCCACACAAATTGTGTAAACCACTTCTTGTCTGGTCTCGAGATGTCGATGTTGAAGTCGCCAACGCTGTGCATGGGCATTACGATGAGAGAATAGAAGTGAAATTGAAAATGATGAACGGCAGCTTGTCTTTCTGGTTTCTTATATACATTCACGTGGACGACTATATCGCCACCCCGAGGAGCCGGAGGAAACTAGACATGCGCGACGGGACCGCCCCCCCCCCCCCCCCCCTCCCCGGATGAGTGGAAATAAAGGAAACCAAGCGCGCGAGCGCTTGGAACGACGACAAAGAGAGGGCGCTGTGAGCGTAGACATGGCCGACGTGGGTCGCACAGCGGCAAATCTTTGAGAAACCTTTATTATCTACCTGAGAGTTAACTGAACTTGAACATGGTGCCTAAAGACAACTAATCTTCTGAAAATGCATATCCAAGTGATAAGACGTATAAGCGTTTGTATAGAATGAAGTGAATCTGCACCAAAATAGCTTCATCGCCTGAGTTTTTGTTGGCGCACATGAAAAATCCACGGAAACCTAGCCAAAAACAGCTTCGCTGAAACGAAAAACTTGCGGCGTTTAATATACTACTTAAACGTTTCCTGCTAAATATATAATATTGTGACAGCATTTTCAATTATGTCAAGAAGTGCGAAGAGCTCACAAAAGAAAGGACAAGAATCCAAAACTGACGGAGCCGCAAATGAAAGAGCCGGTGTTCAATTACGCGCGAATGGAACCAGTGTTATTTGCGCATTGGCAAAAGAAAGAACCGTTTATGCGAAGCAATGTAACGAAAGTAGGAGAAAAAGCAGGATGAGTTAAATCTCTACCCTATTTAGCCGTGCTTAAGTAGCCATGATAAACAAAACTCTGGCCTACTGAACCGTGGCTAAAAATATTCGTGGAAGGCTTTACAAGATTTTGGCAGATTTAGACGTATACAAAATGTGCGAGAGGGATTATCGAGAGCATCAATAAATATTTTCTTTTGAACCCAAAACTAGTGAATCAGGGAACACCCCAGAAACAAAATCAGAAATCCCCGAGATAAAGTGCACATTGCAAGAACAGAGTGATGCATAACAGAAAACATCAACCCATGGGTCTATTATTTCAAGCTTTTTTTGTGAAGTGACAGTTAAAGAAAAGCCCGCCTGTCTAATTTTCCACATAAAATAGGTAAAAACTAAGTGACTTCCGTTTACATTTTTTTTATACAAATTGAAACCAAAAAAAATTCGCAGCATCAAAGCACGGCTTGTGCTTTTTTTTTTTTTTTTTTGGGGGGGGGGGGGGCATCTACAGGCTCAGTACATTCTGCTGTTAATTCCACTTTGGAATATAAATCTTAAGAACATGTCGTTTTTCATTGGTTTGTTGATCTTGTACCGCAAGTCACTGTAGATAGCCGTCCTGGATTACATTAAAGTAGTTCTCACGGCTCAATAATATTTGCCACTTTGTCTCTGCGGAAGAGACTAGTGTATAGATAAGGTTGAAAAAACCCCGAGGCTGCGGCTAAACGACACAAAACTAAAAAGCTGCTTACCCTAGCCAATAAAGTTGTAGCGTCACGGGGTCCATGTCGTGTCGCCGCTGACTCCGTCTTGTCTCCGTCCCGTCTCCTCCATGACGTCTCGCTGCTCACTCCGTCTCGTCTCCGTCCCGTCTCCTCCATGACGTCTCGCTGCTCACTCCGTCTCGTCTCCGTCCAGTCCTCTGTCCCGACTCCTTTTTAAACCCTCGTGCTGAGGGTTACCTCGCGATGGCGTGAACTGGTGCAATCGCGAGGCAATACGTCAGCCGGATGAGACAGCAGTATTGGCAGTGCTAAGGTGTGATTGCCAAGATGTTATCTAATGTGGTGCTATGGATGTTGCGCGGACTTAGGTAAGCGTGCGGCAACATCCGTCGACGACGCAGCACTAGAGCCGGGTAAGGTAATCTGACGCTCTCCGGGGCCGCTCGATCGAGCGGAGAAAAGTTCTCTCGGGAGCCGCTGGGTCGGTGCGTGCGTACGTGACCACAAAGTCTTAGGCAATAAAGAATAGTACAGATCTTTTATGTCAAGTGAAAAGATCCTGCACCTCTTTCCGCGGAAAGGTTGCAAGTCAGCCACTAAATTATCAGAACACCGCAGCGACAACGGGGATCTTGTATCCAAGATCGTGAGAGACTTCTGAAGAAATGAAGACACTATTTTCTGCCATGTGCCATTCTTATTTATGACTACTTTGAGAGGAAGATCCACCTTATGATCTTTAAGAAAATTTTAATGCCAAACGTGTCTTTAGAAACATTATTAATTCTGGTGGTCAAAGCGGCTAGATCGGAGTCCTTACAAACCCTCACAATTTCCCTTTTGGACTTTTTCAAACCACCGTCAAAAGTTCTAAACAACCCCGACATGGCTGTCTGATTTCCTCCGGAACTCCAACATTGGTAACACTGAAAACACATCCGACTTATCGGTTTCTAAGAGTACGGCTTCTTTCTCATCTAACTCCTTCTTGACTGATACGATCTTGCTGAAGTCCCTACGGTCGCTTTTGTACATATCGTCAAACAGATTCGACATCCTCTTTAAAGAAGACGCCATCAGTAGATGGTTCTTTGTTCTTCTCGATGCGCCACGGACTCCCGATGTCATCAGCGAGAAGGCTCGGTGAGGTTTGGTATGGAGTAGGTATACTTTATATACAGGGAATCTCGATACAGCAACTTTTACGAAGCAGGAAGGGAACTTTCTGGCCGCCTCGCGGACCCTCTCCGCGGCTACTCGAGGTGAGGCCTGCCCACCTAGCTCCAGACAAGAACCCCTTTTCCAGCCAAGAGCACGCTTAAATACCAGCGCATACGCGCTGCTTACAATCCCCCCAAATGAAAAAAACATTGAACGAAGCTCCGAACACTGACATCACTTTTCTCCAGCGCCATTCGTCCGAACTGACATCATTTCTTCAGAGGTTTTGCTATTCGCCAAAACTGACATCACTCCTTCAGAGGCTTTGCCATTCGTCGGTTCTGATGTCAGGTCTTGCACAACTGTCATACAACCTAGGCACTCCAGTATGCAATGCTGCTCGCCCATCCATCGGAGCACGGAGAGGAAACACGACACCCCAGCCAGCTTCCCGCCGGGGCTCCGCCCCAAGGGCAATCTTTTTACGGGGAACCATATGTCACGAATGCGAAGGCAGAGGCACCCGTCAACACATATCACCGAGAGCACGCCAAGAAAGCGATAAACAATGGCGCCAGACCTTACACCTCCCTTCCAAGATCCATTAATCTAAAGCAAGATTAATTGGACTACACACAAAAAAAAGGTCCGGCGTCATTACAACACCACAAAGTTAAGTCATGCACACTTCAAGGATAACGCGAAATATGCGGGTATAAAAAAACCATTGAACACTCAACGAGTCCTCGAGACAAATGTTCATTCCCTTCGCGGGAGTTCATATTGGCGCGCCAAAGTCACAACACTTTTCGTGTGGTACGCAAGGCCAGATTCCACGCCTGCTTGTTATGGTGCTCGAGCCGGCAATGCTTCCCAGCAACCGTTAGGGAGCCGAGATAGGGCATCCGCATTAGTATGGGCGCTGCCCTTGCGGTGCCGGATTATCACGTTGTAACGCTGTAGCGCTAAGGCCCAACGTGTGAGTTTTGCGCCCTGGTTCACGCTGCTTGTAAGGTACGAGAGTGGGTTATGGTCGGTAACGACGGTTACCTGGGTGCCGAAGACCCACGTCTCAAACTTCTTTAATCCCCAAATCACCCCGAAGGCTTCGCGTTCGATCGTGGCCCACCGGGTTTGCATTGGCGTAAACCGATGACTAGCGAAGGCGATCGGAATTTCGGAGCCGTCGGCGGCTATCTGTGCTAAACAGGCACCGACGGCCACCATCGAGGCATCAGAGTAGAGCCCATACGGCTCTCCCGGGTCAGGGGTAGCCAGCGACACGGCCTCGCAGAGGGCTTGCTTGAGGGCTTTAAATGCCTCGTGGGCTTCAGGAGGCCAAGGTATCTGAGTAGGCACCCCTTTCCCGGTGAGCTGCGTCAGCGGCCGAGCTATCTCTGCAAAGTTAGGAGCGTAGCTACGGTAGGGTGCCTACATGTTTCCGCCGCTCCGCTGTTTAGGGTGGCGACAACGTTTGTGATACCTCTTGCCGACAAACCAGTGTTGCCTACCTCGTTACCATGGCAACCTACGCTGTTTTCGTCCACCATTTTGTCACACTCGCCGAGTCGCCGGTCATGCGCTCGGAATACGCCGCTAATCCTCGTTAGGGCTAGGAAGCGCTCACCGCTCTCGTTCTGACGGCGAGATTTCGGCGTTCAATGCCGGTCTGTGGCGTTCCTTTTTGTCGCGGGAACTCGCGTTTCGATAAAAGCAACGCACACTTCCTGCTCGCAACTTCAAAATACGAAACGCCCGAATAAAGAGAGCGACAGCCACGAATACCGCCATCCCGCTGAGCCTCCGACTCCTCTTATGAATGGAAACGGAAGTGGCATCACAATGTTGCCGGTGTGTCGAGACTACAACGTTGTGTACGTTTAGCGAAATAAGAAGTTGAAAAAAATGGCGGTGGGAGAGAGTCTGGGAAAGGGTAACAAGAAGTTGGCGCCACCCTAAAGCGGAGCGGAAACATGTAGGCACCCTAAGCTACGGTAATAGCCACAGAGGCCAAGGGCGCTCCTCAACTGTTTCTTCGTCTTGGGCACCTGGAGCCCCTCAATGGCCGCCACTTTCTCGGGATCTGGGCCATGCTTTCCAGAACCTACAATATGCCCCAGATAGCGAATAGAAGGCCTAGCCACCTGACACTTTTCAAGGTTTGCATGCAAGCCTGCCGCCTGTAATGCTGTGAACACCCTGTGTAGGTCCTCAACGTGTTGTTCTAGCGACGTACTGAACACAGCTGTGTCGTCTAGATAGGCGCACGCGTAGTCTTCGTGACCTGCCAGCACGTGATTCATTTTCTCTGGAAAGTCGCCGCCGCGTTTTTGAGCCCGAAGGGCATCACCCTCCATGCAAACTGACCACAGTGCGAGATGAACGCGGTACAAAGCTGAGAATCCTCGGCCAATGGCACTTGCCAGTAACCGCGTCGCAGGTCTATGAGCGTGATAAACTTGGCCGCCCCCACGCGCATGATGAGCTCCTGTGGGTGTTCCATTGGGAAGGCATCTGTCTCCGACACCGCGTTAAGCGCGCGGTAATCGATGCACATGCGCACCGACCCATCTTTCTTAGGCACGCATACGATCGGGTGCGCGAACGCGCTTTCACATCGGTATATCAAACCTAGCTTAAGACGCTCACTGATCTGTTCAGTAACCTCCCCCTTTAAGGCGTCAGGAATCCTATAGGGGCGGCCGCGCTTTGGGCTAGCGCCTTCGATGAGCTTCACGGGGTGTTACCCCACTCGCGCGATACCCGGCTGGCCCGAGAAGAGCGCCTGGTGCTGGTCGAACGCAGCACCCATACGGGCAGCTGTTTCTTCATTGATGTGAGTGGTCTTTTCACGATCGAGAATCGGACGCGCCTTACCGGGCTCGGCTGCTCGCGGAGTGTATTCTACCTCCCCGAAGTCGCAGTCATCGGGAAAAATAACGCTATCTGATGCAACCTCGCATTCGTAGGGGCGCAGTTTGTTCGCGTGCACCAGCATGCGGCGTCCGTCGCGCGTCTGCACGTAGTACGAGTGCTCGCGATACCTTTCCGTTACTGTGCACGGCCCCAGCCACTTCGGGTACATTTTCCCTGCGCGGTTTGTATCAAAGACGAGGACCGCGTCGCCCTCGTTGAACACCTTTAACATGGCGCGTTTGTTGTAGTGCGACGCGTATGCCTCCTGTTGCTTGCTTGTGGTAAGCTCAGCGGCGTCAGCTGAGAGCTCTAGTTGTGTTTTTAATTTCTCTAAGTAGTCCGCGGGGGCGTCCGCTAACTCCGCTTGGATCTCAATATCGCCCGCCCAGCTTCTCCCGAGGATAGCGAGAGGCCCGACCGGGTCTCTACCGTAAAGCATCCGGAAAGGCGACACTCCCGTTGTGTCGTGCGGGACCTCTCGGTAGGCCCACAGCAAGAAGGGGACGAATCGATCCCAGTCTAGGGCGTCCCTCTCGATTACGTGAAACAGCATATTTTTGAATACACGGTTCCACCTTTCCACGGACCCGTTACTTTCTGAGTGGTGAGGGGTCGAGAATCGTGGAGTGCAACCCAGTATCGTGAGAAACTCGCTAGTAAGTGCAGCTGTGAAATTCGTTCCACAGTCCGAACACACTACTTCTGGTACACCTGTCCTGGTGAACACGGTCAGCAGCGCATCACACGTCGCCTTGGCTGACAGTGACTTTAGACAAACTACCTCTGGCCAGCGTGTGCACAAGTCGATGACACACAATGCATAGCGGTGCCCTCTGGCTGAAGGCGGGTCAATAGGACCGATCACGTCGATGTTAACTTTCTGAAATTGAAACCTCGGGCGCGTGAGTGGCGCTATCGGCACCCTATCGGAACGCCGTCTGTTTGATCGAACCTGACAACTGTGACAACCGTTGCAATGGTCGCGAATGTCTTTCTCCATGCCTGGCCAGTAAAAACTGTAATTAATGCGCGCTTTTGTTTTGCGGAAGCCGAGATGACCACCCCAGTAGGACTCATGGGCCAGGCGAAGCACAGTGCTGCGGCGCGACTCGGGTAGTAATAACTGCAGCACCTTCTGACCAAGCACTTGATCTTTATGATACAGCAATCCGTCTACTATTGGCATGCCGCCCTTGCCACCTTTTTCGTTTTGCCAAGCCCGTCGTAATGACTCGTCATCTCGCTGTTCATTACGGAACTTTCGCGCGTCACTGGTTTGCATTACCTCAGTCTCCAGATTTGGCTCCTCTCGCTCCTCTCCGGGGATATCAGGCGGTTGGGGCACATCAGTTGAAACCGCGTTGGAATTCGGTGGCTCGAACAGGTTCTCCTGTTCTAGTTCCTGCTCTCCCTGCTGGGCCCGTTTTTCCACCGCTTGTATGTGAACCTCGGCATCCCCCTCATTATGCGTATGCAACTGTTCCCATGTTTCCGCGGAGATCAGGCAGTCAGTGTGTGTCAGCCGATCTGTAAGAGCGCACACGACCCGCGTCGCGTCACCCACATCGTGAATCAAGGATGCTCCGCGGTAAAGTGCGAGTGGTACCACGGCGAGCTTAGCTTCTACCTTCTCGCCGAATGCGGACACGAGTTCTATGCTCCCATGCGGCTTTAGCAGCTCTTCCGGCACGCTGCTCTCACGGACTACGGTGATGTCTGCTCCGGTGTCGACAATTGCATCAATTACCTTGCCTCCGCAGCTAACTTTGGCGCTCCCGAGCTTTGGATGTGCCAAGTTGCGACTTCCGGCTGCGATACGTGCCGTTAATCTCTCTTTGCATGGTCGTTCGTCACTTTTTACCCCCCTCGCCTCCCCAGCGAACGGGCATTGAGCCACGTAGTGGCTCGTGCTTTCGAACTGGAAGCATTCGCCCGGCCGAGACGCTTTTTTAACAACCGAGGGAGGCCTGGTCGTCTCGGGTTTCTCTGCCCGAGCAGTAACGCTCCCGGTTGTTTTTGATGCGCTCGGTATTACCCCTTGGTTGGTACCCTTTGACTCTGTCCTTTTAGCGAGGTTTATTTTCGCGCACACACTTCCCTCGCCCGCCGCTTCCTCATAGGTCTGCAGCAGCCGAGCCAGTTCGTCTGCTTTTAACCATTCGTCCCCCTCCCGCAGCTTAACGTACTTGGAGGCTTCTTCTGCTAAACCCGACTTCAACTGGTCGGCGACTAACAGTTCGATAAGATTCTTAAAGGAGGAGACGCCGCGAGCCTCCACGTAGAAGTTAATGTAACTCTGTAGACGGGTCGCGAACGTTTTCCAGGTCTCTTCCTTTCGCTTGGTCGCGGCAAAAAACCGCCTTTGGTATTCGGCCGCTGACAGCTTCAACTCGTCGAGAACTACTCCCTTGAGTATATCGTAATCCTTGTGTTGTGCCGTAGTCGCGTCGACAAGTATGCAACCCGCTCAGCGATCATCGGGAAGACGATCTGCCCCCACAGCGTCTTGGGAACGTCGTACGCTCCCAGCGAGCTCTCCACTGACTCAAACCAAATAGGCTATTCGCCGTCGGTTGGGAATTTCGGAAAGGCATCTGCTAGCAACTTGGAGTAATATCTGAGTCCCATCGGGCCGCTCAAAGGTTCCGCCTCGCTCGCCTCGTCACGCCTCTGCGTTGCGGTGTCCCGTCGAACCCGAGCGAGCAAGAGTTCCAGTTCTAGAGCGCGTCGGCGCTCTTCTGCTAGCTTCAGGTTATACTCCATCTCTTTTTCCGAGAGAGACGAGTCTGGCACGTTACTACCATCCCCACCGCCTTTCCCGCTCTCGTTCATGTCTCCCCGATTTTTATCCGTGTTTAGGTGCGGGAATCTGGTTTTCATATAATAGGGCCGGCTCGACCAACATAACACATAACAGGAATGTGAACCAAGGGACTCACCCGGATGCTTGTGTGTGCGTTTGGTCGCTCGTCGCCTGAAGCCGACGTCCTCGCTGCAGAAGTCTGATGGTGCACTTCGCGCTTAATTCTTGGTCTATGAGGTACGACAGTGGCGGTGCGTGACCGCGTGTCGGGTCGATGTTTTCTTCCCGGTGGCCTGCCAGCGGTCGCTCCTTGTCTGTGCGTCGACGGGCACTGCTTGGCGTCCTCTTCGTTTCGGAACCGCCGCAGATCTCTCCTTCGTAGCCTTTCTTGTCCCAGTCTTGACCTCGTGTCGTTCCTGCGGACGGCCAGTGAAAGAAACTCGATGATCTGCCTTTTCTTGTCCGTTGCTGAAACGCCATCTTTGGCGTCCTGCGAGGGTTTCCTGTCGTCTTGTTTCCGTCACCGATTTCTCCGTGGTGCTTTGTGCTGTCGACTGCGCCAGTAGATGGTTCTTTGTTCTTCTCGATGCGCCACGGACTCCCGATGCCATCAGCGAGAAGGCTCGGTGAGGCTTGGTATGGGGTAGGTATACTTTATATACAGGGAATCACGATACAGCAACTTTTACGAAGCAGGAAGGGAACTTTCTGGCCGCCCCGCGGACCCTCTCCGCGGCTACTCGAGGTGAGTCCTGCCCACCTAGCTCCAGACAAGAACCCCTTTTCCAGCCAAGAGCACGCTTAAATACCAGCGCATACGCGCTGCTTACAATCTCCCCAAATGAAAAAAACATAGAAAGAAGCTCCGAACACTGACATCACTTTTCTCCAGCGCCATTCGTCAGAACTGACATCATTTCTTCAGAGGCTTTGCTATTCGCCAAAACTGACATCACTCTTTCAGAGGCTTTGCCATTCGTCGGTTCTGATGTCAGGTCTTGCACAACTGTCATACAACCTAGGCACTCCAGTATGCAATGCTGCTGAGAGGAAACGCTGAGAGGAAACACGACACCCTAGCCAGCTTCCCGCCGGGGCTCCGCCCCAAGGGCAATCTCTTTACGGGGAATCATATGTCACGAATGCGAAGGCAGCGGCACCCGTCAACACATATCACTGAGAGCACGCCAAGAAAGCGATAAACAATGGCGCCAGACCTTACACCATCAATGCCGTTTTTTTCACCGGGTCAGAGACGGTGCTTGACACAGTGTGATTCGCAGATACAATATCCATCCTGATGTGAGCGAGCCCACGTCGTATAGTCAGAGTCGACCACGAGCCCCCCTCGATGGGCCCCACGGTTTCCCCACCGCAAGACCGCAACGCCAACCCACCGCCTCACCGCGCTCACTATGCTTCCCAAGCCCTTCCCTCTCGCCCGTACGCTCTCGCCACCGCCATCTCAAGTGTCTCCCCTCCGCATTCCCAGACAGCTCTCCCCCGTTTTCCTCGCTGTGTTCTCGGGCCGGGCCCGCCGCTTACTTCGCTTTGTGTGACAGACCGCCTTCGCCTCTAGCCCTCTTAACATGTAATCCCCTAAGCTCTTCTATAAAGTCTCTAATTATTACCTCTACGCCCAGCCTCAGCCCTGCCATGCCTCACATCTGGCGCAGTCGACCTCAAGAACTTTAAACTAGCTTTCGAGTCTTTCCAAAAGCCTTCCTCGCCCTTTGAAACTTAGCCGACTCGCCCACTCGCCTCAACCAGCCAACGCCCTCTTCGCCTCTTCTCCCGTCCGCCATGCCGCTCATCAACTGGGAGGAAGCCACTGCCGCAGAGCTCTCCGGCTTCACGGCGGATCTTATCCGTGAAGAACTCGGTCGACGCCAATTGGATAATACCGGCAACAAAGAGGAAATTATCGAGCGTCTCCTAATCAACATCGCAGAGACAAAGTCACTACCCGAAGCCAACGCCCATGGAGCGGTTCCGCCCGATTCAAGTTCAGCGGGGCAGCCAGGCACATCAACCATGCCAACCTTTACAGCCGATCCCGTCCTCAATATGCAGTTGTTAACCGCATACCTACAACAGAGCCTCCAGATCCTGGCAAGATCCGTGAACGTAACAACCCTTCCGGATTTGTCTTCTACGATCTCCACGTTCAGCGGAGACGGAGGAATTTCCGCTCGGCGATGGCTGGAAGACCTCGAGCGCACCCGACAACTTGCCTCGTGGGAGCCCCCAACCCTGCTAGCCATCGCGCTGGGAAAACTCCGAGGATTAGCCGCCGATTGGAAAGTCACAACCGGGAACCAGTTCAAGACCTGGCCCGAATGGAAAGAAGCCTTCCAGGCACAATTCGGCGAACAGCTCTCCCTCATTCAATGGCAGGCACTAGTGGCCGCTCCACAGCAAGCACAGGGTGAGAACCTCGTCAATTACACGCTCGCGAAGCTCAAGATCATCGCGAGGTGTCCCGTGACCCTTACCGACCAACAGCGACTCGAGTACGTGATTCAGGGTATCCGCGATAGGCAAGTCGCCACCGCCATCACGGTGCAGCGTCCAAGCACCGTGTCACTCTTCATGACCATCGTCACGGATCTTGACCGCACCATGGACCACAAGAGAAGCCCTACGACGCCCCCTGCACCCGGAGCTTCTGCCGCTCCAAACCTGCCCTCGACTAGACCACGCCCATCACCGCCTTTCGCCGCCGCACCCGCGCCTCTAGTAAGCCCCGGCACTACTACATCGTCAGTCCCGCAGCCCCAACGACCGCAACGAATTTCAACGCTTCCAGTTGACCAATAAAATGCTCGATACCGGGACATTGAAGCGAGAAATAGCGCCCCAGCCTTTCGCCCAGGACAGGACTTGGCAACAGCCATTTGTTACAACTGCCAAAACCCTGGCCATCTCGCCAACAAATGCCCCCTGCCTCGAAAATCACGAACCGCAAATCAGGTCAGCCCAAGCACACAGCCTACCGCCACAGCCTTCAGCACCTATTCCCCTGAAGAACTCCCCGGCTCTAAATTCGTATGCATGATCGTCCCCGTCACAGTCGCTGGCGTGGGCCCGGTTGATGCATTTCCCGACAGCGGCTCGAAGATGAGCATAATTTCTTTACGTCTCGTCAGCCACCTGAACTTGCTCCCTTTGAATAAACCCCCACTCGTGGTGGTTGGAGGAGGTTCTGTGACCCCGATTGGCTCCGTTTGCATTCGCATCTCCGTCGGAGCCATATCCGGACTGGTGGAAGCAGCAGTTTTACCCCAAAACGCCTTGCCATTGATCTTGGGGGAGGACTGGTTCTGTGCGTCACAAGTGGAGCTGCTCGTCGGCCCTCCACTTCCATCGCAGCTTCGCCACCCGGGCAACAACATCATCATCGACTGCCAGGAAAAGCTACTGCCGCGCATGGCCAACGCAGTCTTGCTCGAGAACTCCGCCCTGAGTAAGTCTCGCATGCCCTGTGCTCCTGACGGACTGCAGACTTCCCCAATCTTCCCAGAAGAACAGCCAGCATGGTCACTGCTAAAGATAACTGCCATGCACATTACGCCTTGCGAAGAACCACAGACCAGTGCGATTCTGCCCCAGCCGGCGGTAATCGGCACGCAACTGCTCCCCGACGAACGCAATCGAGTTCAAGCCATTCTCGAGCAACACGCACCACTCTTCGCCACTAGTGACCATGACCTCGGGCTCTATGACAAGGTAGAGCATACCATCGACCTTGTGCAAGGTGCACAGGCCTACAGTCGTCAGCCGTATCGTTGCACTTCCGGCGACCGTTCGTTCATTGAAGAGCAAACAGCGCAGCTCCTTCGAAAGGTAATCATCGTACCGTCGATTGGACCATGGGGATTTCCCGTTGTTGTCGTGACTCGCGAGAACAAAAAGCGCCTTTGTGTAAATTATATACCGCTCAACAAGCTGACCATCACCTTCGTCCAGCCCCTTCCCCTCGCGGATGATCTCATGAACGACGTTGCCGGATGTTGCTTGTTTGCGTCCCTTGACCTCAAGTGTGCCTATTGGCAAATCGGCCTCCGCCCAGAGGATCAAGAGAAAACCGCTTTTGTGACGCATCAGGGAGCCTACAAGTGGACAAGAATGCCATTTGGCTTGAAAAATGACCCTGCAACTTTCCAGAGGACAATGAACACCATCTATGAAAGCCTCAAGCCACGTCATCCCAAAATGAGGCGCAAGAGTCTACCTCGACGATGTCCTGCTTTTCGCAACGAGCTTCGCTGAGTTCTTGGATCTGCTTGAGGAAGTTCTGACCCTCTTGCTGCACAGCGGACTCAAAGAGTCTCTCTCCAAATGCAAGTTTGGAGTCGAATCAATCAGATTCTTGGGATTCATCCTGTCTTCCCAAGGAAAGTTTCCGGACCCCGCGAAAGTGGAAGCTCTGAATCGGATCCCCACGCCAGACTCCGAAAGCCGTTCTGTCATGGGTCCAAACAGCCGGATTTTATCGTCGGTTCATCAAGGACTTCGCCAAAGTCACCGCTCCACTTCAGTCGATCATCCGTTCGGGACTGTTCGAATGGACGCCCGCGTGCGAGTCAGCCTTCCAAACAATTCGCCACAGCCTTACCTCAGCCCCAATCTTGGCGTACTTCGACCCCGCAGCACCCACTACGCTGGCCACCGATGCATCTGGGGTTGGCCTTGGTGCTGTGCTCACGCAGATGCAGAATGGAAGAGAAGTCGTCATTGAATATGCAAGCCGCACACTCTCGACCAACGAGCAACCCCTTCACAGCAATGTGTGGGAATGCATAGCTGTCCACTGGGCAATTACGCACAAATTTCGCCAGTACCTCATCGGCCTGAAGTTTTGCCACATCACAGACAACTGGACAGTCGCCTGCCTGACGTCGAGCCTGAAGCCCTCGCGGCGCTTCACTGGCATGCTCATGGACCTTACAGAATTTGATTTCACGGTGCAACACCGGCCCGGACGTCAGAATGTGGTAGCAGACATGCTATCTCGTCTCTCCTGTGCTACAGTCACTCCTACCACTGCGCTTGCTGACATGCAAAAAGAAGACAGTGACTGCTCCGTCATTCGCCAACAACTCACCTCGAGCGGTGATGCCAGCGACGAGTACCTCGTGTTAGACGACGTCCTCTACCGCCGCCTTTCCGCTGACCTCAGTGTCATCGTAGCGCCGGCCAAAATGCGTCAACACGTCCTGGAACTTTGTCATGACGGCAGCGGACACATGGACCTCACTAGAACTCTCGCCAAGGTCGAGTGCCGCTACTGGTGTCCGCGCTTGTCAGCGACCGTCTCGCACTACGTTGAGTCATGCCTTACCTGCCAGCTGAACAACAGGCCTACAACAAAATCGGTCGGACTCATGGGCTCCATGCCAACCACCGAACAGCCTTTCAGCATAATCGCAATGGATCACGTCTCCATGTGCTCAGCCGACAGTTCCAAGTACATCCTCAATGTTATCGACTTCGCTACTCGGTACATCGTCCCCGCCGCAGTAGCAACCACGTCGGCATCGGAAGTCATACGCCACCTCCACGAAGTATTCCATGTGTATGGCGCCCCTGACCACTGCCTGACTGACCACGGACGTGCATTTGAGTCCAGACAGTTCCTGCGCTTCATGGCCCACCATGGAGTCACCCTGCACTATTCAGTGGCGTTCCAAGCAGCCAGCAATGGCCTCGTTGAGAGGAACAACGCAACCCTCATCGCAGTGCTAAGAAAGCTTTGTGGCGCTCAGCCCGAAACATGGGAAAGGCAGCTAAGCAGCTAACGCAGGCTGCCTTCGCCGTGAACACTGCATTCAACGCGTCGTTGCCGTTTTTGCCCTTCGAGCTTCTCTACGGCTATACGCTCAAGCTCCCCCGACAACGACATTGCCCTTTAAACAGAACCAGCCTTGAGGATCGTCTCCTCAACCTCTGCACAACAAGGTCGCAGGCTTCCGCTAACGCGGAGAGTGCAAGAGATGGTCGTCGCCAGCGGTACGACCGCGCACATCTCGAGCAACAGCACTTTCATCCCGGGCAGCTTGTTTGGTTACGCCGCCAAGAGCCTGTCACAACCACCTGCGAGAAGATGGCACCCCGTTTTAAAGGGCCCTACCAGATTCTGGAACTGAAGACGCCGACAACGTATCTTCTACAGCGTGTCTCGTACAGTGACGACGGCGTGTCGCGCACGGCAACCGACACGAAAGTCGCCCACGCAAGCCAGATCAAGCCGTTTCATCACACTTAAGTCGACGAAACCTAGATCGAGCCCTCAGGAGAATCTCCGCCCGACAGCCGAGACGTACTCCTCGAACCGGACAGTCAAAGAGTTTTCCCCGCGCATTCCGAGGATACGCCAAACGACTCCCACCTAACAAGCCCCGACTCCATTGACCCAGTCGCGGAAGATCAAACACCTCTAGCGCGCTCAGAAATAACAGGCCCCGACTCCATTGACCCAGTCGCGGAAGATCAAACGCCTCTAGCGCGCTCAGAGCGTGCTCGAAGGCCTCCTTCCTGGCTTCGAGACTTTTTGAGTGACTAATGCTCTCCCAAGTGGACTTGGACAACTTTGAGAGGGGTGCGATGTGAGCGAGCCCACGTCGTATAGTCAGAGTCGACCACGAGCCCCCCTCGATGGGCCCCACGGTTTCCCCACCGCAAGACCGCAACGCCAACTCACCGCCTCACCGCGCTCACTATGCTTCCCAAGCCCTTCCCTCTCGCCCGTATGCTCTCGCCACCGCCATCTCAAGTGTCTCCCCTCCGCATTCCCAGACAGCTCTCCCCCGTTTTCCTCGCTGTGTTCTCGGGCCGGGCCTGCCGCTTACTTCGCTTTGTGTGACAGACCGCCTTCGCCTCTAGCCCTCTTAACATTTAATCCCCTAAGCTCTTCAATAAAGTCTCTAATTATTACCTCTACGCCCAGCCTCAGCCCTGCCATGCCTCACACTTTATATACAGGGAATCACGATACAGCAACTTTTACGAAGCAGGAAGGGAACTTTCTGGCCGCCCCGCGGACCCTTTCCGCGGCTACTCGAGGTGAGTCCTGCCCACCTAGCTCCAGACAAGAACCCCTTTTCCAGCCAAGAGCACGCTTAAATACCAGCGCATACGCGCTGCTTACAATCCCCCCAAATGAAAAAAAAAAACATAGAAAGAAGCTCCGAACACTGACATCACTTTTCTCCAGCGCCATTCGTCAGAACTGACATCATTTCTTCAGAGGCTTGGCTATTCGCCAAAACTGACATCACTCTTTCAGAGGCTTTGCCATTCGTCGGTTCTGATGTCAGGTCTTGCACAACTGTCATACAACCTAGGCACTCCAGTATGCAATGCTGCTGAGAGGTAACGCTGAGAGGAAACACGACACCCTAGCCAGCTTCCCGCCGGGGCTCCGCCCCAAGGGCAATCTCTTTACGGGGAATCATATGTCACGAGTGCGAAGGCAGCGGCACCCGTCAACACATATCACTGAGAGCACGCCAAGAAAGCGATAAACAATGGCGCCAGACCTTACACCATCAATACTCTTTTTTTCACCGGGTCAGAGACGGTGCTTGACACAGTGTGAATCGCAGATACAATATCCATCCTGGATGGTTTTATATTTACACAAACTTTAGGGCCGTTATACTTTGTCTCATCCTACGATGGACTAAAGACCAAAGCCAGGGGCCGCCAGGTCCAATCACGTTCCACGCTAAACTAGGACATGCGTAACATTGATTAGGTGTGGACGAATCATGCTCCGAATCCAAAAGCGCTGCGTCATTTCTATAGTGTCGACACTGCAGACAACCTGTTTTTTGTGGCTTTCTCTTCAATGTAAAATTGTCGAGTCACTCAGTGCTTTTTAATTCGAACCACTGTCCGCGCACAACCATCACTGATTCGAGACGCGACCGTCGACACGTGCATGGAAGCGATATAACACACAATTTTTAAGTCGCTCGTGATTGGATCTGGCAGTCCATAGCTTTTGCCTTTAGTCCATCGTAGGGTGAGACGAAGTATAGCAAGAATGCGTTCCGTCGGTTTCAATAGTTGAACATCACATGGGTTGACAACCTTCATTAGCACAGACAATGCGGAGGACAGAACCAGATTCGACCTCCTCCGGGAATATATCTTAAGTATTAAAGTTCTAAATGCTACGTCGTAGTCCATCATCTTTAGCGCAAGCCACTGTGTGAACATCGATGAAGTGCGAAAGTTGCCACCAAGTCGCAGAGAAGACCCACGGTTCGTAGCTTATCTCTTGCACCGTCAAGGTAGTACTAATACTTAGCATTCTTTTTTGTGCCTTGTTTTTATATTGCCTTTTATACTTTTTGTGTTTTTCTTCTGTGTCTACTGTGATATATTTGCTTGCCCCCCCCCCCCCCTCTTTAAGATACCTCCTTCAGAGGGCCATCAGGGGTATTTTGAATAAAACAATTATTTTTCAATGGGCTTTCTGCCAGGTGCCTGGGAGCGGTTCATCGGCTTCTCATTTTCGCTTCTTTTTTTTTGAATTTTATATACGTATATTGGAAAGCTGTTGCCCAGCGGATGTTAGAGCAAACAAACATTATGAGCGCTCTCTTCTGGTGCTCTTGGAGATCTTGTAATGTTTGACCTGTGCGGCAATAAATATTAAAGTTTCCGTAGATAACGTTTCCTTTTCTGTGCCACTTTCAGCTGCCAAATTTTAGATCTGCTAACGTACAAATATCGCTAAGACACACACGTTCATTTGTACGTTGCCTGTTCCCGCTAAGGAGTAATGTCTCTGTGGCAGTGCACTGACGATTTCAAAAATAAATAAAAGAGGTTAACTTTCAGCTCCAACTTTGTGCTTGACGAGTTTAGGGCCCCTGGCGCGTAGTCCTCGAAGCAAAAGCTCGGTGTCGGTGTTGTGTCTGCCGCAGTCTTACTCGGTGCCCAAACGGGCCTTCAGAACAATTTGGGACGTTTCCGTCCGAGGCAGCACTCGAATTCCGAGAAGTTCAGTGTCGAGCTGCCTTTCTTTCTCCGAGCCGCCATTTGACTCACTACACTTGTGTGTGTCTTCGCTCGTGTCGTCCTGTCGTCTTCGCCTCTTCTATATAGAATCCACATCTTTACCCTGAGCCATTATTAGCAACCTTATGTTATGAACCAATGATGGTAAGGTAATGGCCCCACTAAACCATCATTGCTACATTTTTCGAGCATCCCAATTTCTATATTGGCACAATAGTGTGTGCTGCTTGCGTGGCCATTTCCTGATCACAAATTACTCCCGACAACACATTACGGAGAATTATGTATAACTTATATAAATTACTGATTCAGATTTATTAAAAGCTAGATAAAACATTTAAGCATTTGTTTTATTTTCACGCAGGTCAACTGGATTATTAGAAAAAAAAACATCAATCCGCACGAGGTTAACGAGGTATCCTCTTTCAACGCAAGCGAAGCGGTGTCTGAAAAAAAAAAAAAAAGACGAATCGGTTGGAATAAGAAACAATTCTTCTCGGAGCGGCGACCCCACGTCCGTACCCCGCGTTAATCCGGTGGCCACTGATCCCATAATCTGATGAGGGCATCCAACCGGGATTAACCGCCCTGTACGGATCAACGAGTGCCGATCCGGAGGCCGGCGGTTGAGTGCGCAGAAATGCAGCGGGGTGTGGCAAGGGGCACCCAAACAGCAGGGTATAAAAACAACTCACAGACGATATATGCTGCAGAAAATAGCGGGTCTGTCCGAGACGACATGCAGAAAGCAGAGAATATACGAAGCATGTCCATTTATCGCTCAGTAATATTTATTGCTACCAAGAGCCGTGATTGCCAAAGTCGGCAAATATCCATCCACCCAAACACTTGGCGCCGGCCAATCATTGGACAACGAACCATTTGCGTTGAAATGATTAAAGACACTTTTTGTTGATATGTTTGAAAAATGTACCTTTTGACAATATGTTTCATTATTATGCTTCAGTCACGCATGCATGTTCAGACAAGAAATACAAAAATATAAGGTTAGTAATTTATTTCAAAGTGGTCTTAAGGACGGTGGGTGTTACATAACGAGAAACATATAGATCGAAGGATATTCATTTTCAAAAACAAGCTTATCATCCGTGAACAAACAGTTAGGGCGCAAACAAGCTGGTGAAGGTTTAACATTTTGGACAAAACCCCGAGACTGGGGCGAAGAAGGGACAGCACAACACAGTCTCAGACCCTAGAGCGAGAGAATAAAAAAAGGACGGACGGACACGAAACTACGTCTATCCGTAACCAGCTCGCCTGCCTACTTTGTTTAACGACAAGTAGAGCGCACGGATAATAAATTGTCGTGATATATTTCTTTTTTTCTTTTTTTGCGTGATTACGTAGTTGTTAAGATCGCTACCTTATTAGATTCGACACGTATCTACGTTCCTATACCCCTGTAACCTCCGCCAGAAACGTATACTCTTGAAATAAAGCGTACGTACCATGCAGCGAAAGATAAACCGCGCGGCGTTTATTTCAGTTCCTTGTAAAACAGAACAGCATATCCAGTCGATAGGAACGAGCACTGCGTTACGACGAGCGATTGCGTCCGACACACACTGTAGTCCGTCAATATCGAGACCACGTCCGGCTTGCGCGAAACACGCACTTTTCAAAAACCATAGCCCCGCACAAGAAATGACACCGAAATGACAATTCGGCGAAGGAACGAAGCAACGTATCCGGAAAGCAAGGTCAACTATTCATTCGGGAAGAGTTCACTTGGAAGAAAGGGTAATACAGACATTTCATTCCGGTGGCGAGGCGAAGTGGGGGTAAGGAGGGCGGATCCGCGGTCTTGAAGGAACGGATGATTCACCGCAGCCTATGGTCCACTGCAGCTTCTTTAGTTTGTGCTGCATCTCCTGCTACTGTGCGGAACATATAAAAAAACGCACTCGCAAAAAAAAAATTGTGGCATTTTTTTTTTTTATGCGGCCCACTTAATTTATTATCGCGCGGTTCCTCTCGTGTCGCGAAACGAGCGCGGCAGTAGTACACGACCAAGCCAACGCGGCGTCAACAACGTAGATCTCAAGTCTGCTCGTCGCAAACGTACTGGACGTACTTTAAAAATAAGCGAAGATGAACATAAGCGTACTCGATAATAAATTAACAATCTATTTAGATAGCGACATGAATAGGAGATTACTAACAAGTGCTGTACAAACCTTTATTTTAGCTTTAGCGTCCGAAAGAGTGGCATTGCGTTAGCTCTCGTAACACTCTATTCTGCATCGGGTTGCAAACATTCTACTAAAACATAAAAACACGGCTCCGCTACGGAATATATAGGGGAAGCTATACCCATGACGATTGCTTATAGAGTTGCGGAAGTGACTGAACGATCTACTAAAACTCTCAACACGGGCTCTTTAACTTTCTCACTTGGACAACATGATGTTTTCAAGCGGTTGCACTATATTACCAAAGACAGTCTCATTTTAGCTGTCTGCAGTGGTACCAAAGTCGTGGTTCGTGGGTCCTTATCACTCCCGGCACTTACTTTTTATAGGAAAAAAGCTCCAGGCTAGAAAATTAAAATTCTCTAATACGGGTGACAAAGCATGCCCCAAGATATGTTCTCCGCTTGTGCAACAAGTTGTTGAATATTTTCAACAGCGATCGGCCAAAGAGAGAAGACGACGACGATCACGAGAGCCGCCTTAGAGGCACGCATCAAGTTTTTTTTTTTTACCCGCCACGGTGCGAGCTTGAAACGGGCATCGTCCCATTAAACCCATTTCCATGCTTTAACCAGTAATATCGTCCAGTTATTGTACACAAGATTTGGTGCCGAAACCCGGGAACTCGTCGCCTCATCAGCGGCCCTTACCAGAACCGGAGGACGATCTGACGACATGGAACGGGTCAGAACAAAACGGACGGCTCGTCGCGCTCAAACAACCCGGCTAATCAATGAGGTCAGTACAGTATTTTCAAACGAAGCCTACGACCTGAAAGACCTTATATTGTTGCACGAACGATTGAGCCGCAACAGCGAGGAGCTCAAGACCCTGAATCGGGAGTTGGAACCATTTGTGGCGGATGGAGATTTAGAGCAAGAATACGAGAGCGTAATGAATTACGAAGACCAAGTGGCCAGCGCTCTAGTGACACTGATGTACCACATTGACCGGCTGAAGTGCAGTCAGGCAGTTGCGGCACCTCCAGCGACGTCTCAGACGGGAGAACGACACCGCGAAAAAACTCCAACGTTGGTGGCAAAGCTACCGAAGGTGGAGATGCTGAAATTCGACGGGCATATCGGAGAGTGGCAGTCCTTCTGGGGTATGTTCCTCAACACCGTCCATGAAAATGCACAACTGTGGAACATCGACAAGTTTCAATACATGAGATCACTTCTCACCGGAACAGCTGCCAAGGCTATCGCAGGCATTCAAGTATCGGACTCCTGTTACTCCGACGCAGTGGAAATTCTAAAGGGACGATTTGGCGATACCAAACTTATAATACAAGATCACCTAGCTAAGCTTCGGACTCTGCAAAATGTCAAATCATCTAGCGACATATTGGCCCTGCGCAATTTATTTGAAACGGTTCAGATCCACATCAGAGGGCTGAAAGCTTTAGGAGTCGACGCCATTTCGTACTCGGCTATGTTGTACAAGATTTTGTTGAAGGTTTTACCAAGCGACATCGTTATAGAGTATTACTGGCGGCAAAGCTTCGGTGGCCCAAGCACATCGGCAACAACATCGGCAAGTGGCGACCTAGACGGATTTTTGGGACATTTGAAGGTCGAAGTAGAGATTCGAGAGAGGAGGCATGCTTCAGACCGAGCTACAAAGGACAGTGGTCGGTCTCCTGAACCCACTGTAATACCATACTCGATGCCATTAGCAGCAGTACTTCACAATCGTACGAAGCCGTAGCCTACAGATTGCCTTTTCTGCGGCTCGCAGACACACAAGACGGAAGAGTGTGACACAGAAAGGTCTTTAGAAGAAAAGAAAAACAAACTCGCACAATACTGGCGCTGTTACAAATGTACAATGACCGCTCATTCACACTGGAAGCGGATCCGCGTTCGCAAAGCGGTTGCGAACGCGGTTGTATAAAGATCCTGTACAATTGCACGCGCACTCGATGACATCAAGTGCGCGTGCAATTGTACTGGATCTTTATACAACCGCGTTCGCAACCGCTTTGCGAACGCGGATCCGCTTCCAGTGTGAATGAGCGGTGAGAGCTCATCAAGCACGGAACTGCAGACGGCGTATATCGTGTGGCACGTGAAAAGGGAGGCACGCAATACCATGTGCAACCCCCGCAGAAGGAGTGCGAAGGACAACGCCCAAGAGGAAGATTCCAAGGCATTAAATGCCTTCACTGCTGACAGCATCAGAGGAAAGGAGAAGCCGCAAGTCTTGGTGCAGACATTCAGGTCATGGGTCGCCGGTAACGGAGCCTACATCTATGCGAGGGGAATTCTAGACGGTGGGAGTCAACGGACATTCGTAGAAGAAGACGTTTCTCGTCGATGCAAAATGCGGGTGCTTGGTGAAGCAAACCTCAACATTAACATCTTTAGATCAACCCAGCCTCGAAAGCAACAAAGACAGATCGTTGAAGTGAAATTGAAGAGTCAATACCATCAGACGGAGTACGTCCTAGAAGCGGTGGAGGTACCACATGTTTGCAACGACATCGAGAAGCTCCCAGAAGGCCTTGGATTTATACAGTCTCTGCAAGAACAAGGCAAAAGCCTCGCAGATGCGTGCCTATTTGCAGAAACCAACTCGACTTAAGGTATCAGCTTGTTGATTGGAGCCGACCAGCTATGGAAAATTGTCAAGGGAGAAGTCACCCGAAATACAGATCAATCAATAATGGCTGTCAATACGCGCCTTGGGTGGACTGTGCAAGGACTGACTGAAGCATCGCGTTCCATGACTAACCAGTCAAACGTGGTTGCGTGCGCACTTCGTATCGACGCACTTCATAAAAAAGAAGAGAGAAGTTTACAAGCCTTTTGGGACCTGGAGCACATTGGCATTTCAGGTACTATGGTCAAGTCAGCGTATGAAGACCAGGTACTCGAACGATTCCAGGAATCAGTTCGTGTCAGCGAAGGACGGTATGAAGTATCCCTTCCGTGGAAAACCGACTTGACGATTTCAGCTCGACAACAACAGAGACCTGGCAGAAGCTAGGCTGCGTGGACTGGTCCGCAAGCTGCAGAGGTACAAGGTCCTTCTAGAGAACTACGACAGCGCTATTCGTCAGTACCTGCAAGATGGTCACGCAGAAATTGTTCCCGACGCAGAAGCAAATAACGTCATGAATGAGCCGGAACATCTCTACTATATATATGTCACATCATGCAGTACTGAGAGAACAGTCTGTCACGACAAAAGTGACAATAGTTTTCAATGCGTCCTCGCACAAACAGGGACAAGACGGTCTCAACTCTCATTTGGAAAAAGGCCCTAAGTTGTCAGACGAGCTGCTGCAGATCCTACTGCGGTTCCGAACTAGGAAGGCTGCAATGACAGCAAACATTCAAAAAGCGTTTCTACAGGTTTCAATCAGGACGGAGGACCGGGATGCTCTTCGTTTTCTTTGGTTCGCGAGCGCACCCCAGACTGTTAGGACTCCACCGCCATTGCAAGAATGGAGAATGACGCGCGTGCCTTTTGGAAATACTACTAGCCCCTTTTTACTCACAGCTACGCTCCAGCACCACTTTCAGAATATTGAAAGACATACAGAGACTGCCGAGATGTTGTCGAAGTCATTCTATGTCGATGACCTCCTCACTGGAGCTGCAAATGAGAATGACGCCTTTAAGATATACACGGAAACTCAAGAAATTATGCAAGCGGCTGGAATGACAATGAAGAAGTGGATATCGAACAACAAGGATTTACAAAGGCGTTTCAGTGAAGGTGGCGACGAGATTCATGATGGACCTGCAGAAAGAACTCCAGAAACAAAGATCCTAGGTGTGGTATGGAGCACGTCCGAAGACACCTTTAGGGTGTCACTAGAAACCGTCCTAAGTTTACTGGAGTCGCGAGTCAACACTAAGAGGTTCATTCTCCAAGCATCGGCGCGAATCTTCGATATCATGGGTCTAATTGCACCATTCACGATTCGGGCGAAAATGATCTTTCAGAAGCTGTGGGAACAAGATATTTTATGGGACGCTGAGGTTCCTGTAGAGATCAGCAATGAATGGAGCACGTGGTGCAACGAACTTCATCAGCTTCAAGCACTCGCCATACCCCGATTCCTATTCCATGAATTGCGAGGATTGGAGCGGTCTACCGAACTGCATGTGTTCACGGATGCCAGTCCTCAAGCATACTGCGCTGCAGTCTACATTCGATCATCTGACAATGAAGGGAACGTCTATACTCGTCTATTACTAGCAAAGGCTCGTATTGCCCCACTCAAACGGCAAACGCTCCCACGGTTAGAGCTGATAGGAGCACTCATCGGAGCACGGCTTTTGAGGTACGTCCAGAAGACGTTTGAGACAGAGGACTTCACCTGCTACATGTGGACAGATTTCATGATTACTCTGAAGTGGATTCAAGGGCAACCGCAGCGCTGGGAAACGTTTGTCGCAAATCGAATTGAAGAGATTCAACGGCTGACAGTAAATTCCCACTTCAGGTATTGTCCAGGAAAGGATAACCCGGCCGATTTTCTCTCTAGAGGAATTTCTGCCGAAAGAATGAAGGCTGCCCAAGCTTGGTGGGAAGGTCCAGTGTGGCTCCAGAGACCCATTTCTGAATGGCCCGACCACTGCTTTGAAGAAGCTCTGGTGGAGAAGAAAGACTGCCTACCTGCTGCTGTGCTACCAGCGAGAACTAGCTCTTTCGAGCCGTTGTTCGATCTCCATCGTTACAGCAGACTGCACAAGGTAATCCGAGTTACTGCCTGGATACTTCGTTTTAAGAACAATTGTTCAAGCGAAAAGCTGTCGGCAAATCACCTCTCAGCGGACGAAGTAACCCGAGCATTACTGTACTGGATCACACATGTTCAAAACACGGTATTTTCTGAAGAGATAGCCTCACTGACAGAAAAACGGCAAGTAAGTAAAAGCTCGAAGATCGCCGAGCTTAACCACTTTCTTGATGACAAAGGTGGGTTGCGAGTCGGCGGAAGGCTCCAAGAATTGCGTTCCACAGAAGAAGTAAAACATCCTCTCATTCTACCAGCCAACCACCGCATAACGGAGTTGATAATTTCAAGTGCACACATCCGAGTTCTACTCGGAGGAGTTGCTGAGACACTAACGCAACTGCGTGAAAGATTTTGGATTATTCGAGGCAGACAACTGGTAAAGAAAAGTATAAACAACTGCCCAACATGCTCTAGATATCGGCTCAAGCCACTGTCAGCACCTACAGCTCCTCTACCTGCTGATCGCATCGAGCCAACAAACCCTTTCGAGATAGTGGGAGTCGACTTTGTAGGCCCCCTTTATACCAAGAACATGACCCCGACCAAAGTTTTCATAGCTCTCTTTACGTGCGCAGTGACAAGAGCGGTCCACCTTGAAGTCATATCAAGCATGTCTTCCCAGACCTTCGTATTAATACTACGTCGTTTTGTGGCGCGAAGAGGTCTGCCAAAGGTCATCTACTCGGACAACGCTCTCACCTTCAAAAAGGTTGTGTAAAGACATCAAGGAGGTATGGACAGCCTTACGCCACCAGGACGTTCAAGACCACGTTGCCCACAACCAGATATCCTGAAAATTTAGCGCTGAACGGGCAGCCTGGTGGGAGGATTTTGGGAGAGGATGGTTCGTAGCGTGAAGTCCTGCCTTTGAAAGATTCTTGGACGAAGTTCACTAAACTTCGAAGAGCTCACCACTGTGGTACAAGAAGTCGAGGCTGTGGTGAACTCAAGACCGTTGACGTTTATGCATTCAGAGCACGACGAGCCAAGAGCCTTAACTCCTGCTCATTTCCTGATCGGAAAGCGACTCACAGCGTTACCGTCATCCAAAGACGCCAAGGCGCTACAACGAAGAGCAGATGAACTCTCAAAACGCTGGAACTATCGACAACTACTAGTTGCACAGTTTTGGAAAAGATGGATGTCCGACTACCTTCTGCAGCTTCGTTCGGCACATCATGCGAAGCCACAGGAAAATAATGATCTAAAGGTCGGAGACATCGTAATTATACACGAGCCAATGCGTCCTAAAACGATGTGGAAACTAGGACGGATAACGGAATTACATGCAGGTCGGGATTCCCACCTTCGATCATGCGACGTAAAGTTGGCAAGTGGACAAATACTGCGACGGCCTGTACAACTTCTTTATTCACTCGAGGTGCCTCGTTGTCCCCCTGCGGCGGCAGCCTGTTGAATATTTTCAACAGCGATCGGCCAAAGAGAGAAGACGACGACGATCACGAGAGCCGCCTTAGAAGCACGCATCAATATTTTTTTTTTTTTACCCGCCACGGTGCGAGCTTGAAACGGGCATCGTCCCATTAAGCCCATTTCCATGCTTTAACCAGTAATATCGTCCAGTTATTTTACACAAGTCTTGTTAAAACCAGCAATATTGTTTGTATGAAAAATTCGTTGAAATACTTGTGCAACAATTAAAATAATTATTACCCCACCAAAAGTGAAAATGATTACACTGGCACTAAAGACTGCAATCAAACAATAGCTTGGTTTCAATATTCAGCACCAGCGTACTGCATTTCAACACTGCATTGTCAACATGATTCTTCGAACTTATTAAAAAGATAATTATTAAATTTTAGTTAATTAGCCTAATGATCTACATTTCCTTTCATGAGGGCGTTGAATAAAGAGATGGGGGCTATTTTAAGAGACAATTAAAATAATGTATTAAGTATGAGTAATATTTTTCTTCGCCTCTCCACGTTTATGCGAAAAATGATGGCGGCCAAGTCAGATTCAAAAATAAGACTTCCATATATAGAGACAGTGCGATCTTAGCGTACGTAGAGAGGGGGGGGGGGGGGGGTCCGGTGTCGGGGTTGCGTTGTTGCTGCTGAGTGGGGGTTGTTCTGCTTCTGTTCCGTGTGTTCTGTGTGTTCATTGATCTATGCGTCGAACATGTACCGTTCGACAGTGGGGTCAAATTGAAAATCAAATCGGCGCTTCTCCAACATTCTTTTTTTTTCGTTTTGAGCGCCATCTGGTGGAAGCTCGAGTAATTACACGAGGGGAGGAAGTTTCCTCCATTGGCGAAAAAAGATGGAAATTTTCCTCCTTTCTTAGGGAGGGAACGTTTTCTCCACGAGCAAAAATAGGTGACAACTACTCCCTTTTTTTTAGAGTGTGGACAAGTATTTGCTTGGACTACAAGGACGCGTACACCACTGGAGACACCTTGCCACGAGCGCTGATCACTGCAGTCGCCGAGCGCCCAGTGATTGCTCCTTTGCCGCAGCCGCTTCGCAGCCTTCCGTTGTGCGCGCGAGCGCTCCGTGGATGTCTCGTGTGCCATGTTCTGCGGTGGGCCTTTAGGTGCACCATTCTCGACGACGTGGGATCACGCAGTGTGTAGAGCTCTGAGACGCAGTCGATGGAAGACACAGAGAGCAGAGCAAGAGGAACACACCAGTGCCGAGTTGGGCGAGCTCGTCGGCGAGTTGCAAAAAAAAAAAAGAATGTAAAGAGTGCGTACGCTGTTTGGGAACACTGAGATTGTGGAGACGAAGCTCGTTTATGGCTTGCTAAGACTAAAGCTTGTTGCATACAGTTATAAGTTATTATGCGCCCAGAAACTGAGGAAAAAAAGGAGACGGGAGGGACGTCGGAACACCGTGCTCGGCTTGGAATGAATAGGGGTACCCGTAATCACTTACTGCCTTTGTCCCCACAGCACTTTTCAAACGCGCTATAGTACGCGGAACACCCGCGTCCGGGGTACGGCGTTTGCGACCCCACGCGTATGAACAGTACCGTGGAGACGAAGGCAGCTCGCTTTGTGTCAAACGACTAATTATTCCAACCGGAGCTCGGTGTTGTCTCTTAGTGTTTACCCACATAGTCACACTGGCACTAGGGAGTGGCTTCGAAATGAATTAGACGGCAGCCAAAAGATAATTGTGTTCTGGTAATGCATTTATCGGGGGCAAAGGTGTATGCAATTTCTCGTCACTTTTACTTATCAGAGAAAATATCACGAACAATTCTTACGCGATAAATTTCTTAGAACATAGCTTAGCCCCGTAGGTGAAAATACTACACTGTTAGCAATTCCCGTGTATTTGGTGAATTTTTGGGGTAAATAACACACTATTTCAACAAATTAGCATAAATTTACACGTTGACTAATGGATAATTCGTTCAAAAATCATGCGAGGTTGTAAAAAACGTGTTGTGGTTCGGTCATTCACGCATAACCGTGTAGTCGACCTCGAAAACACGCATCACCCCCGGCGACGACCGCAGCATTGCCAGCTATCGAAGCACCGGAATACTTGGGGACACACCTACAAAGGACCGCGGAGACAAATGCCGGGGAAAGAAACATGTCTCGGAGACAGATATGCACCAAAAGCAATTACGCCATGTCGCAGGACGGGGCGAAGTCCACGCAATAGGTGAGCGGCGTTTGGCAACTTCCGGTTCCTTAGGAAAATTTGTTTCACCATTGACAAGTGACGACAATGAGCTGGAAGCCTGTGCAAGCATAATTCTGAAACGTCCAGACTGTAGTTTTCAGAACCATGCTTAGACAGGCTTGTAAATCATCGACGTCGCTTGTCAACAGCTAAACAAAATTTCCTAAGGAACCGGAAGTTGCCAAACGCCACTCACCTATTCTCGCGCGATGCCACTGACTCTGGTCGATGGCAATGCGGCTTCCCTCATGTCGCCCATGTTTGTATTTATTTTACGGGTCTTGATAATAGTTTCTTACGCACTACAAATAAAATTCTGGGTCTCATTACTCGTTCTAAACGGTTAAATTTAATACAAAAGCGTGTCCTCGATTTAAACACGTGACATTGCATTGGTTTCGTTTTGGCTTTAACCCTTCAACTGCAAGCGAAACGGCCGTGTATTAAGACCAGGGAGGGGGTTGGGGAAGGTGCCACCGCGTTTCACGCACCCTCCTCAGACTTTACGCGCTCCGTGGTGGCCGTCATATAAAAAGTTCAAACCAGTGTTGCTACATCTGTAGGTCATCTTTAAGTTAGAGCTCACAGAAAAAATCTGGCCACGGTGCAACGCCGATGCACACTGGAAGCTAGAGCCGGTTTTGCTTTCGTTGTTTTTGTTTGGTCGGAGAAAATCTGGCAACAACGCACGTTTAACATGGCGCCGGTATTGTTTTGGTTTAACGAGACACGAGAAGCTCCGCGGTTTGCGAGCACATGTAGCAAAGACGTGACCGGAGAAGTGCCCCTGTGATGTTCCCCGAAGACGGAAACGACGGAAAGTATCATTCGTAATCGCCGTGAGTGCTTTGAAAGCGAAGGGAGTCACAGGGTCCTCGAGTGCGCAACCACAAGCCAAGGTTCACGACAGCGCTGCGTTGACTTCGGCAATCTCGTTCTGCTTGGTGCAACACGGCGATGCGACAAAGAGCTGAAACATTCGTGGCGTGTGGTGCGGTGTTTGGAGGTAGAAACCTACCCTAACACGGAGCGCAAATTGGTTGTTGTGGGGTTGAGGTTCAACGGGTTCACTCCCGTCGTCGTCAGCTGATCCGGTCCTGCTGGTCCGGGAGGACGCAGCGAGCGTTTTTAAAAGTAAATCTTCCTTCGTTATGTCTCAAAATGTGGAAGATTCCCGACGCATACCGTGAGTAAAAAGCTGCGGGCGTTTTCAACAAAACTACGTCGTTTTAATTGAACACAGGACTCCGGATTGTTGTCCTAAATCTGCCGTTTTTACGCTTCGCCTTCGTGTTGTTCTACTGCGTTTGCACAGCGACCTGTTTGTACAACGACGCACACCGCTCGGGTAGATGATTCGGTCCTGCAAACGATCGGTTATACAAAATTTCAGGGAATCGCAAATCGCCACCGATATATTCCTGTAAATCTCGTGTGAGTTTTGTGCGCTGATCATGCGGTGTGAATAAATTAGGGCAAGATTTCCGACCTGCCCACAGATGCATGAACTGATACCATGTTTTACGTGGCGAACATAGTGCTTTTTCTTTAATTTGGGAAGAGGCGCTGGTGCATTTATTGTGGTACAATCACTTAAGAGTTAAGAAATTGGGGAAAGGGAGCAAGCTTTCCCAAGTTTGTCTCTTTTCTCTCTAGCACTGCTCCTAGCTTCAAGTTTCAGTTTCAGTAGGCATACCTACTTGCAGGTACAAACTGCTTTAAAGCAGATAAAATACTGGCAAGTCAGAATGGTGCGGACTCCGTTTTTCGCGCTTTTCGCTAGGTGACTGGGTATGTGCTTTTGCTAGGTACGCGGAATATGCAAACGATTTTCTTGTGCGCGTCGTTTGCATCTCTCCAGCAAACCAAATCAGATAATCTACAAAGGCGTAATCCCAAGCCAAGATTTACGATAACAGTGAAATTACTTCAATGGTCCGTGTAGTTGAATTTTACCCTGCTCTCTGCAACAGCGTGTCATGACGAACAGCTGGAACGGTCACGATTTGTGCTGGCCTACCGATTGACAGAAACCCGCATCGCCCGCATCGGCACCGAGTGCACTTGGGCTGTTGATGCTCAAGCCTTTCATCCGCGGCTTGTCGCCAGCTGATCCTGCTGCTCGACGGTGAGGAAGCGGCGAGAGTGACCACTGAAGTAAATGTAAATCCTCCTTCATCTAGTTATCCGGTGTCAAAGTGTGGAAGATGTCCAACGTGTACTGAGGGCGGGAGCTACGAGTGTTTTACCTTGTTTTTGTGACCGAAACCAGAGCAGCAAGATAGCTGCCTTGCGTTTCAACAGTTTCAACAGGTCGAGTACGTCACCGGGGATGGAGGCTAAACGATGCACACTGTTTAAACGCTTGCAATGTCCAATAGTGGTACCAGTAGTAAAACGACGTCAACAGATAAGGAGCTCGCAATTCAGCATTATGCAGCGCCACAGGCCCGTGGATCTTTAAAGTTCGGGGTGGTGGCGGTATAAGAAAGAACGCATCAGCGCCACACCAATGATCACAAATAACACCGGTCCAAACTCCCAAGCCACACCGCTCCACCGACACCGAAACGACAACCGACAACAAACTGCATCAAAACGCCCCAAAAGTGGAGGCGTCCGCTCCCGTACGCGTACTGCGCGTACTGCAACTAGCGGAAGTGAAGTGTTGGGCGGATGTCCTTCACAAGAATATATAAAAAATGCTTTGCGCAAGGATCGTTTCCATTTATTATTGACTACATAATGACAAAATCAGAATAATTAGTTTTTCTATCTGATTCAAGCTAGTCGGACTGCTCATAACACTGGTCAAGCAAGAAAAAAACAAAAAGTGAAAGTTTTTCATGACCGGTTTAAGATTTATTGTTAATACATCATTATTTGTCGCAAGGGCTAACATTATAGATTTTGCCTCCATAATTTTTAAATTGAAACAGTTCTTACACACGGCTGTCCATTGCGCTGAATTTTGTGTCTTCTGTAAATCTGTAACAGTCAGCGACCGAAGAGCTCACCCGCACATGTCAAGGTTATATGCGCCGCGGGGAGAAATGAATGTCGAGTAGGAAATGCCGGGAGCCAATAAAAAAAAAAAAATGAAAGTGCCGGGAGCAGTGTCGTTGTAATGTTTGCGTATATTTCGGTGCTGTGAAATACGTGGTGCTCGTGGTGTCTGCGATGTATGGTTGCTGTCTACTCGTGATCGTTCTCAGTGTACAAACAGACGAGTTTTTTTTACTGCTAAAAATCTCATTAGGTGGCGCAAGTTTCCGCCCAATTCCAAATATTTTGCTCGAGTTATTTTTCTATGTAAGTTCGGCATTCGTTTGTCTGTCTAGCAGTTGCGTTGTAGCTGCTCAACGTCGCTACGCCTAGGTGGCGCGAGTCGTCGCCCGATTCTAATATTTCGCTTCCTCGAGTCTTTTATCTATTCTAAAAAGTTCGGCATTTGTTAATCTGTCTAGCAGTCCCGTCGTAGCTATCGACGCCGCCGACGCACGTACGTACCATTGCACGTAGCTACGTCTGCCGCTTGGAGACTGTTTACTGTGTATAAATGACATTGAACGAGAACAAGCGCGTTCTGTGTGCTCTCAATCCGGCTGAAAGGTGCGCGGCTTGCTGGGCTCGTCTCTCGCTTGTTCTCGGCTGCTGTTCGCCATGTTTTATAATGAGCACGCTCAGCCGTGTTTCGCCGAAGGCAAACACGGTGTATCGTGTTAAGTTTACCCGGCACCTCATGTGTAGACGAATACCACACATCGCTGCGTGTAAAACGAACACGTTTTGACGTTTCCTCTATGGGACAACGGTTTACATGTCTAGGCGTGTTATTTTTGCTAACAGTGTAGGGAGTTACATTGATCTTCTTTCGAATTTATGAATTTATACTCAGTGCAATAGTAGCTTCGCACATTTCTCTTTGTGAACTGTTGGACACTTTTGTCGCAGACACGGGGAGGGTTGTTTCCGTGTTTCCGTGAGGCAATGTTTATCTCCCAAAGCATCGAATGGCATCTCGGAAATCGAAATCGCGAACCGTCAAGAACTACACACAACCTACTGGGTTAGTAAGCTGTGTATGTATAGGATGAAAATAAAGTCAAATGTGAGTAAGTTGTGCATTTTTAATTAAAAAAAAATATGTTTATCATCTCTAATTTCCCATGCCGTTCAAAATATTGTATCCCTGCTCAAAACCTGAAAATAGAGAAAAGGCCGAAACCGCTTTGTCGCCTGATCAAACCAGCATGGCGTATTAAATAATGAGAAAAGAGAAACAACGTTTATAATCTGCGTACTTTTATTGCTGTAAGTGCTTTTTGCCGCTCATTTCTAGACGTGGTCATCACCATTGAGCTACGTATATTTACGTATATATGTCGCAAATAATTAAAAATAGCTTCATCGGGATGTTGACATTCCTTGAACAAGCCTTAGGTTTATTTCAACCGTTATCGCCACATTGATTCTTCATTTGTCTTTACATATCTTTTTTGAAACATAGGCTTGGGCCTCAAATATGTGATGTTAAACATCGCTCACCGAAAAGAAAAATGCTCCATCTAAAAATTTTCATTTTTACACTGTTTGTGAACTTACCTACTATTATCTACAACCCAAGTAACAAAAACGATTTCGGTTATTCATCTGCGAAGAAACAAAACGCACGTGCCTTTCCGATTGTAAGTAAAAAAAGCACAACAAAAGTAGACTGTTTTTTATCTGCGACAGTTTGAACCTGGAAGTCGCGTATAATCTAGTGCCAGCTGAACCTCTAGCGTACATTATATTAACTCTGAGGTATGTAGCTGAGGAGTTTGCTGACATGATTTCACCCGCGGGAGTAACCCGCATCCAGTGTTGTACGGAACGACGCTGAAAGGAACGGCGTTCCTGGAACTACTTGGTGTACTATTACGATCATTATGAGTGCAAACACCCCTTCGCGTGGCCCGCGGTACTATCAGTGCCCCCTGGCAATCGCTCTTTGATGTATAAGTGCACCTTGCGGTCGACACCACTGATCTCTATGTCTATTTGCTGGATCGCGTTTGACCAGCTCCGCCTATGGAGGGGAATGCAACCACGGTCGGCCATCTTTTTGGTAGAGCTATATTATCTCTAGTCATCATAGTAATATGGAGGACACTGCTATGGCGGCAGGCTGCCATAAAAATAGCCGTGGGCCTAGTACACTGTACCGTGGGCAATATTTCGTGCTTGATTGAAGCTGTTCAACGAAGCAGATTCTTGCAACCGGGCGTGAACGCTAGCCCCATCTTTGAGGACCCGGCGAAAGTTCTACGAAAGCGCAGCACCGGAGGAAAGCAGCGCAGCTCGCATTGGAAGCAGTCGCCGTACCAAGAATGGGCACCTCCGCGGTTCGGCATTGTTGACAGGTGGTGGTGTGATTTCGTTGGTGGTGAAGTCATGTGCTCCCGAACGCCCGGATGCGGATCAAGAGACTCCTTGGATGTGCTCGCGATCATTTAGAGAATTCTCGCGAGTGTATATATTTACCGGGGACTCTCCACAAACTTGTGTGCCGATAAGCCCGTGAGGGATTTATATACTTTTGTACCATATATTCGCCTGCGACGTTATATATAAACAGCATTTAAACGAAGTGAATTGATGTATTTTCCCGATCATACTGGTCAAAGCATGAGGCCCAGAGCGTCCTCCGCTATAAGACATAAGAGGGGCCGGAGATACGGAAAAGCGTGTGTGCGTCCCGCCATCGCCCAAATCCGCTTTTGATGCGAGCTGTGCTGCATTTTACCCGGTGCTGCGAGTTTGTGAAACTTTCGCCAGGTCCTAAAATATCAGGCTACTGTTCACGCCGGGTTTCAACAATATGTTTCGTCGAACAATTTCAATCAGGAACAAAATATCACCCACGGCTATTTTTATGGCAGCCTGCCCCACAACTGCCACAACGCCGGCTGTTATGGATGGATGATAGTGGCCTCAACAGCTGTACTCTATCTAACGTTCGGTAGATAGCGCCACCATACTGCTATCGTGGGGCTAGAGGTAATATAACTCTACCAAAAATATGGCCCCCAGTGGCCGCATTCGCGGAGTGAGCAAATAGGATCCAGCAAATAGGCATAGAGATCAGTGGTCGAGACATATTGTCTTTAGCGATAGCCGCACCACTCTGCATTTCCGGGTCGTCTGCCAAAGAAAACCTGTCGGCAAAACTGCGAAACTCTTCACCAGTGGCGAAGCGCATTTTTCATTAGCAATGCGCGCCATCATAAATAACTTGTATAAATGTTTTTAGGGTCACGTTTTTGAATAAGAAGTTTAGTAGATTATATCCATTACTCCGATAACAATACCCGATCCTTCGCCGACGCTTTTAAGCATGCATTATATTGTTATAGGCGGTATCAAAACAATGAACTAAAACTGCCTATTATTTTCTTTGTAAGAGTTTTGCGAGAGCAAAGGACCACCAATGCGCAGAGGCAAGAAGTTAGCGCGGTGCGAGCGTGGGTCATACCCTTCATCATGGAAAACAGCGCGAGAAAAACGACAAGGACGTCCCGTGTGTTTCTTCTACGTCATCGTCGTTTTGTTTTTTTTTTTTTCGCGCTGTTTTCCATCATACAGAGTATCACCCCCGCTCGCACTGCGCTAACGTTTTTGCTTCTGGCCATTGGTAGTCATTTGCTCTCGCAAAACTCATGTGTAAGAAAACAATAGGCAGTCTTAGCTGATTGTTTTGATACCACCGATAACAATATGAAGCATGCTTAAAGGCGTGGGCGAGGTATCGGGTATTGTTACCGGAGGAATTGGAATAACCTACTAAAACTTCGGAATAAAAACGATGACCCTAAAAATATTTACCGAAGTTATTTCTGCTGGCGCGCATTGCTAGCAAAAAAATGCGCTTCAGTAATTGGTGAAGAGTTTCGCGGTTTCGCCGACCGTTTGTTTACTAGCAGGCGAGCCGGAAGTGAAGAGTGGTGCAGCGATCGCTAGAGGCGATATGTCTCGACAGACAGGTGCACTAATATTTCAAAGAGCAATCGCCAAGGGGCACTGATAGGACCGCGGGCCACGCGAAGTGGTGTTCGCACTCATATTGACCGTGATAGTACACCCAAAAAAGTTTTTTTCTTTTTTTCAACAAAACATAGGCGAGGCGAAACTACGCCTCGCCATACGCTAATTCTGAACCCAAATGTAGAGCAAGATGTCCGAACCAGACGCCAAAGGTTCAGCTGTAACCCTTATCTTATTCGTACGTTATTGGTAATTTTCTGAAAATTTCAATGCAAAAGTGGTGGCCGACAGGAGCTCTTGAATACCATGGGGCTCTAAGGCGCCAGAAACAGAAAACAGGAGCAAAATGGACGCCTTTTTCCCATTGAAATATTCAGAAAATCACTCGTAACTTTGGAACAAGATATTGGTTTGTGCTGAAACTTTGGCAGTTTCAGCAGAAACCGAGACAACATTTTGGAATTCAGGAAGCCACCCGCATTCAGAATTCAGATGATGCCTTCGTATCAGGTAGCTCAAAAAATCGCCGCAGTCCCCCTTTAAGGGGAGCACCAAAACGCCCAAATAATGATTTACAATAATGTATTTCATTGTGTGTATTTCAAACCCAACAGAATGTACTCCTATATTTGTATTTCTCAGTACTTTTTCTATTTTTTAAATGTATTTTTGATACGTATCGCGATACATTTTTATAAACCCTAGTGAAAAATACACCAGGCCGAGGGCTGGTGTGACTTGATGTGACACCAGACATTTTCACTGATGTGATTTCGGACATTTTCACATCAGCATTCCGTTGTTATGGTGTGATACCAGAAATTTGGTGTGCTGGTGTGACACCAGCAATTTGCTGTTCTGATATGACACCAGCAATTTGGTGTTCTGGTGTGACATCAAGTTTTGCTGTGGTGCGATACCAGAGTACCTGTTGCCTGGGTGTTGCTTTACTCACAAAAAAGGGTACAATGATAAGTTTGACAATAACGCTGCTGTCATAATTACTTTATTAAAAAAGCTAAAAAGCACAACAGTAAAGCTTCGGAAGCTTCACTGTTGTAGGGCATTGGCCGTGATCAACTGGAGCTTGTCAGGAGCGACTACCCTGCGTCGAAGAACCGGACGCCCTGTCGTTCCGCAATTCTTGGCCTTTCAGCTTGCGGTTTACTCGTGTCTTAGTTATGCTGATCCGTTCCGCGTACCTCTCCGCGCCAGTTATCTCCTCTTCTAAGGCATAACATTCGACAGATGGCTCTATTTCCTTGCCCATCTCTTTCAGAGAAGCCTCCTTAAAGGAGCTGTGCAACAATTTCAGGGCTTTGCTCAAATGATTGTGGAAGTTGATGCCTGACACTTCTGAAGTGAACTACAGAAGACAGATTTTGCCTGAATACTCTAGTTTTTATTTAAAAAAAAATAAATAAAAAGATCCAGGTTTTTGCCACCTCTCAACTCATACATCGTCTTCCGGGTCACGTGCGCAGTGACGTCGATGGGGTAGGCGCGGGGTTCCGGTAAAGTTCTCTCTCTAGAGCCATCAGTGAGCAGCGAGAACTCATCCGCTTGCGACCGCGTGACCACGGGCTGGCGGGCGCAGCGCGAACACTATGGTGAAAGGAGGAAAGTCTCATCCGGGTCCGGCCATACCCGTCCGGCTCTGTCCCCCTCCCCCTCCGGCTTCTGGCGGCTGTTCGCGGTAGCAGATAGAGTTGACGATTTTGTGGACCTAGGATAAATGGCGCCACTAAAACTCCGTATAATAAAAATTTTGTCGATGATACCAGGTTTTTGACGCATTTATATTTATGTTGGAACGGCAAGATTTATAGAAGAGTTACCTTTTATCCAGAGGTTTTCAGGCCTTACTACTCTCGCCGCGACGAACTGTCTGCCTATAATTGTTGTATTCTCTGGTGCAGCCGTGTCATCGCACCCCTACCTCTTCGAGAAACCGTGTTGGACCTATTGCACAGCGGTCATCCGGGGGATGTGAGGATGAAGGGTTTTGCAAGGGGTTATGTCGGGTGGCCGGGCCTTGACCAAGATATAGAACGCCGAGTGCGGTGCTGTGTTCCGTGTCAGGAATCCCTAAACGCCCCAGGCCGCGCCCCCGTCCACACGTGGGAATTTACGACAAGACCGTGGTCGAGACTGCACGTCGACTTTGCGGGTCCCTTCCAGGGCGAGTATTTTTTCATCGTAGGGGATTCCCACTCCAAATGGCTGGAAGTCCTGCGAGTCAAATCGACGTCCGCCTCGGCTGTGATCACTGTACTCCGTACCTTATTCGCTACGCACGGACTGCCGGACGTGGTGGTTTCTTGAGAATGGTACCGACTTCGCTTCAGGCGATTTTAAGGATTTCCTCCGTCGAAACGGCATCCGTCAAGTCCTGGTGGCACCGTATCACCCATCTTCGAATGGCCAATCCGAAAGGATGGGGCAGAAGACGAAGAAGTCACTAAGGAAAATAATTCGGGGGACTGGTCCGTTCGTCTGGCCAGGTTCGTGTTCGAGCAACACATTCTTCCAAGCACCTCAACAGGAAAGAGCCCTGCGGAGCTTCTGTTCGGTCGACAACTCCGATCAGCCTTGGATCAACTACATCCTGATCTACAGTCAGTCAGAACGCAGCGCCAGTAGGCATCTTTCGAGATCGACGGTCGGAAGGCTCTTCGACAGCTCGCGCAGGGAAGGCCCCGTGTTTGCAATGAATTTCAGCGCAAGCGGGAACTGCTGGTTGCCAGGGGAGATTTTATGCCAGTTGGGACCTGTCTCTTGCCAGGTACAACTTGAAGACGGACGTGTGTGGCGGCGACATATCGATCACATTCGAAGTAGAAACTGCGATATGCTAAACCCTACCCTGAGGGGCACCTGCGACGTGCCAGACTTCGGAACTACTGGCCATGACGTCGGGCCGGACGTCACGTCGAGTACGGAAGAGTCCGTCCAGGATAACCTATCAACACCGAATCCGCAGTCTACAAATCTAACTCCAGGGCCGGCTTGCTAGAACAGCGTCTCAGCTGAGACTGGGTGAAAGAAAGCACTGCAAAGGCTGGGGCGCGCGAGCGTCTTGAGACGCAGCTTGAGTCCCGCTCAACTCGTGCGCTGGCTTTGGCAGTGCTTTCTTTCACCCAGTCTCAGCTGAGACGCTGGTTCTAGTAAGCCGGCCCAGGTGTTTCTTCGTTAGGTCGCCCACAGTGTGAACAGCGTTGTCGTCGGTGCTTGCAGGATTACGTTTAAGGGGAAGGTGTTGTGTACTGAAGTGTATCGTGAGAGACCGCAGCGCGCGAGCATGGGTCAACGCACCTGCGCGTGCCAACGCGAGCCACGGCCACTTCTACGCCGAGCCTTCTTGAACAGGACCCTGTTGTACATATCTGAGTTAGGGGGAACAGCAGAAATATTCTTCAGCCTGGCGGAAAGTCCTCCTCGCCCTCTTCTTTAGGGGCGAAGCTCCTTAGGGGCTAGCCATGTTCATATGTCCGTCCGCCATCGGGTGCTCGTGCTCCTGCTCGTGAGGTCACGAGCAGGAGCACGAGCACCCGACTGCTGGTCCCCCTGTAAGCGGGGCGCATCGCGCTCTCTCACGTTACACTTCAGTACACAACAGAAACAAAGGAGGATAGGGTGGAATTCTAGCGGAGCTAGGCAAATAAAGAAGTGATAGCTTCCAAATGTGTTATTTAAAACCGACCAGGTAAAACGCGTGAAAAGGGGCGAGGAACAAATAGAAAGATCGAGGCAAGAAAAGCAACAGTGGGATGCACTAAAATATGCAGGTTCACCCGTAATGAGAACGCTCTCTGTTCTGAATGATAAAAGCTGCCCAATAAGAGCCCCACGATCGTACGTGCGCTCACTGCCCCAGAGTTCATTATGGTCAATTATTCACCCATTAAAACGAACGGCTCCGGCAGTTGATCAGCCAAGTTTTCGAGATTGAAAAGTTCTAACAAAAACGAGGGAGGGATATAAATAGAGAAAACAGTAACGTGCTGATCTAAATGCAGCCCTACAGCGAAAACCTCCAGACGAGTGTCCAGAAAGACTCCGCAGTCATGTAGGCTACGGTCTTCCATGTTGGCAACTCCTCCTGCAGCACAAATGTTGTTAAGCGGTCCTTCCTATAGGTTTCATAGGCTATAAGAAATCTGGTATTAGAAAGCTTTATATTTGTTTCTTGCCGACGCCAAAGGTTCATGCTTCTGCTAAAGGAACCTCACATCATCTAAGTTACAAAAGAGCATTGCATAAAGTAAAACCACTCTGCCATAAATAAAAATTTAAATTAAACTGACAAACTTAAAAAAGTTATAAAATGCAAGTGAACATTTAGGGCTTTACAAAAAAAAAAAAAAAACGCACACCAAACTTTACATTTTAAAATCTATCTTTTTGCGAGGGGCATTTGGTTTCGTCCCGGGTTTCTCCACCCCTCAGCGGTGTTGCTGAGGGCGGGGAGTGAGGAATCCGATTCCGAGGGAGGTCCATCCTCGTCGGATTCGGGCCCACCCTCGTCCACCGGTTCCTTTGTAGCAGTTGACACTGCGGCTCTAGCTTTAGGCTACCGAGACGGCTCACCCGGTCTTCTCGGATGTCCATTGGGATAAGGGGGGGGGGGGGGGGGGGGCGGATACACCATGTGCGCGGGGTGTAAGAAAAGTAGGAGGGGCGGAAGATGACACTCTCTTCCCTTGGGAGGATATGAACTGGCCAGCATTTTTCTTCCCTGCTGCAGGCGGTGCTTGAGGCAACGCGCTATTTCATGTGGGCGGGGACAGATTAGGACGACCCAGATCCTAAAGGAAACGGTCAGCTAGAACGCTGGGCCAAGGCACTGACAGGCAGAAACAGAGACATACACACCGCTGACTATCAACAGAGACTTTATACTTCTTCATCCTTTTAACCCAAAGACTCAAGCCTAAAGTAATGCGAATATATCAACCTAAATAATTACATTACACATCTAAATTAAATAAATTAAATTATAAATTTGGTCACTTACATCTCTCAGACCCAACCCACAAACCGCCACTGACACGTGTCCGTCTTATTCCCTTCCACGGGGCCGTACCACATTGCAAAAATTGCACTGGCTTAGCTCGGCTATGCCAGGATATACGTAGTGTTAGCTTAGGTTCAGCTTGTTATTCTTAGCTTTCCTGGTTGTCTAGGATTAGCTTGATTATCATGCTTACTGCTGCTTCAATGACACACACACGGTATACGCATTATGTGACTACTTCGGGATCCGATGAGTTAAGCTTATCTGCTCTTCTTATTGCGGAGGAGGCGCCGTGTAACCGAGCTTTCGGTTGCACGTCAAAAGAGCCCCAGGTGGTCCAAATTAATCCCCGGTCCTCCGCTGGGGCCTGCCAGATGCCCGTCGTTGGTTTGGCACGTAAAAACCCCCAAATTTGACTTTTTTGCGCCAGCTGTAGCGCCGTGTTGTTACGTATCAAGCAACCAAGCTGCCGCCCAGAACAACCGGACAGCGCGAGCCATCATCTCGAGCGGGTGCATGCGTGTGGCGCGTGCATGGGGGACTGACCTAGGTCGCTAAACTCGTCAGACACAACTTTCTTCGTGTTATGACATAGCGGGGGGAGGAGCCGAAATTTTGCAGCGAAGTTTTCTTTTCTCACAAACCCGCAGATCCGTTTGTCTTCGTGACGTTTTTCATTGAAAGGGCGACAAATCCCTACTAGTCCCTAGGCGCCGAGCTAGAGCAACACGAGAAAGCACGCGGAGACGAACGCAAGATTATCAGCTGCGACCTTGATGGTCTCTAAAAAGCACAGCGGAGGCTTGGGTAATTGCATTCTAAAATCAACACCGCCAAAGTTAATAGTCTGATATCGTTCTTATTTCCGCCGATAAAGCAGAATTTACTAAAAAACGTCCCTGTCGTCCCGTGTATTTATTTCGGCCTTTTGAATTTGATCAGAATGTTGCCCGACGTGGCTAGGTCACAACCAGCCGAGTAGCATTGTCCACCTTTGGACAGATTTCGCTTCCGGGCAGTTGTCCCCCATCAGCGGGAGATAAAATCATTTTACGATAGACTTTCAAAGATTATCCAAACTGAGATTAATTCTGCGTTCATCAACTGAAATAAGAGTAATGTCAGTTTGTCAATATTGACGGTGATGTTTCGAGAACGCGAGGACACAAAGCTTTCATCGTGCACAACCAAACTTTTCACCGTCGACTCGAACACGCACCATCAAATTTGTCGTTCACAACTGATCATTCTGACCCTGACGTCAAAGTTATGAACTATAAAAGGACGTCATTGAACGCGCCTGCACAAACGAGCCCTGGCACGAGCCTCTCGATTGAAAGTCTGTCATGGCCTCTCGTAAGTTCATGGAACGCGCCCCGTTTTAATGGACCTTTTCCGAGAAGCGTTCTGCGCACGCGCGAGCGCCCGATGCCAAGCGGCGGAAGTCGGCACTAAAAATCGAGGAAATTCGGAAGGAGGCTGTGAATGAGCGAGTAGAGCACGTAATTTCCGCATATATATAATTGTGTTACACAAAAAAAGAAAGTGGACGGAAAGAAAAACACGACGTTTGGGTCGTGTTTTTCTTTCCCCACTTTAAAGTCGCTTTAGCACGCGCCGCAGCTCAGAGAGCGAAGAAACTGGTAGCGTAGCTCCCATTATCCATTGGTAGTGCAGGTAGGTCACTTCCTCGATTTTTAGTTCGTGCAGCCACCGCCTGGTGCCGTCGTTATGTGGAAAAGGTCCATTCCAGAATCTCTAGAACCATAACTTTGAAAATTGCACGCTGTGCTGTTCCTCGTCATCGCCCAGTTGGAACGCCTCTAAGCAGGGTCGTCGATACAGAAGAACGGGGAGGGGGGCGATTCACCCCCCCCCCCCCCCCAAGTGGCGTCGAAAAAGGGGGCGCAAAGGGCAGAAGGGTGTAAGGGGGGGGGGGGATATCGCCCCAGCACCGGACTATAGCATTTCAGAGAGTTATAATAAAAAACTGACAGACGTTTACAGTTCTCTGTAATGTCGAATTAAAGCGCAGCTCTTGAGGGGGAGGAGGGGAGGGTACGGAGGGGAGGGGAGGGTATGCCCATCCACCCCCTCCCCCCCACTCCTCCTATCCTGCTCCCCTCTCATTTAGCGGGGAAACCTCATTGGTGTTAAAATCACGTGACATAAATTTCCCCGCTAAGTTTAGTGAAAAAACGTCCCATAATGCACCGCGCGCGTGGTTACGCCGACGGCGACGCCGCTCAAGCTCGAAACGGGCGCATAAGAGTTGCGCTCTAAAAATTCGGGGGAAGGCATATCCCCCTTTTTTCACTACTATCACCCCCCCCTCTCTCTCTCTCTCTCTCTCTCTCTCTCTCTCTCCCGAACAATTTCAACGGCCCTTCCTGACCCCTATTTGAGTGTGTGTTTGTGTTGGTTATACCTTTTTTTCCCTTTCCATGGCTTTTTCTCGCCACCCCCCCCTTTCTCGCCATATCATCTCTCAGACATTACCGACGTTTCTATACATAACGCCTGTGGGTGACGGTGACCCCGGTGGCGTTGTTTACAATGGCGGAATATGAGCTCTAAAACCGCATACACCGCGCACGGCTCCACAATATCACAAAGTTTAATCTTCGCCTCGATTCCGAAGCGAAGAGTTTGGCCTCAAATAACTCCTTTCCAAAGTTGTGAAACGTCACTTAGTCGTCACCAATAACTTCCAAAAACGACGATCTTGCGACGAGAAAGTTCAGAGTATTTACAGCCGGCCTAGGTACAATCTACGTATCATTGACTTTGTCGCGGCGTAGGGATGTAGGGACACGCGGGTGCGACGTCATCAGTGCAGCCGTTCAATCGGCTGGCCCCACGGTGTTGCTCGCGCGCGCTCCGATGAAGCTCGCTACAACTTTGTTCCTAACATTCTCACTGGAATTTGAGCACCGAGAGAGCTTGGATGATTGACATCTCGTCCCGCGTGACGCCAACGTCGCGAGAGTCCAATCAGCACGCTCTGCGAACTTCGTGCCTAACTTTGTGTTTGACGAGTTTAGCGACCCTAGGCGTCATACCAATCCTGTCCGTTCCGTCACTGCTCCTCGCGCATGCGCGGCACGGCTCTGCAGGAGCCACGCGAAACTGCTCACCCTCGGCCAGTGTAGCTTACGCTATAAAACTGTTTTTCTTTCTTGCTGACCGTGACGGAAGGCATGCTCACGCAGTCATCGGCGTTTTGCGAAATAACCAGGGCCTCATGAATCTCGCGCGTAAAGGCATTTCTGTGTCTTTTAAGAATAGAAACGCTGCTAAAAGTTAGCCTGCACCTGCACGTGCGGCAATGAGCTGCAAGGAGCCCAGCCCCCGCGCCGTGCACCGCCGCCGCGTGCTCCCTAACTCTGCCATTAATGCAGCGTCCCGCCTGCCCGATGAGGGAAGCGCCGATGACTGCGTGAGCATGCTTTCCGTCATGGTCAGCAAGAAAGAAACGCAGTTTTTTGCAATGTGGCGCGGACCCTGTGAAAGGGAATAAGAGGGATAAGTGTCGGTGGTGGTCTGTGAGGTTGGGTCAGAAAGGTGTAGGTGACCGAATTTAATAATTTAATTTTATTTAGTTTAATTTAGTAGTGCAATGTAATATTTTAGGTTAATTTATTGGCATTACTTTAGGTGTGAATTTTTAGGTTAAAGTGATGAAGAAGTATAACGTCTCAGTTGATAGTCAGGGGTGTGTTCAGTGTATAGTCAAGGGTGGTTTCTCTCTCTGTTTTGTGCCTATCGTTCTAGCCGTCAGTTCCTTTTGCATTATGTACTAACTAGCTCAACTTCAGCCTGTTAGACACAGATCGTCCGAGGACGGCTGTGCTTCCGCCGAAGTCACTGACCATGCAGGTCCCTGCGCACAGCCTCGGCAAAAAAAGCCCTTTGTGAAGGCCAACTGAGCTTTAGCATCCTTGTACGTAAGGGAATATTTTGCTTCTAGAGTTAGGATCCCCTTTTTTTCCTTGCAGGGTGGGCATGACTGGGGAAACGCACCATAGTTTCCTCTGCAGTTTGGACAACAAAGGTCATTTTCAGAGGTGCCAGTCACATGACCGCTGTCCCCACTTTTGGCGCCGATCTCACGACCACGACAGTGGCGAGAACCGCGACAAAAGCGCAGGAAACGGAAGCAGAGTTGCGGGCTGGGAATAAATGGTCGGACGTGTCAGCTTAGATAGCCTGCCTTAACACAAGGGTGAGAGGGTGTGCAATTCAAAAGTCAAAATAAGATGTGCTGTCAGATGCTCTTGACCGTCGCGTCAGAGAAAACTTCGTTTCACGGCAGTCACGGCCAGTTTGCGAAGGCCTTCCGAAATCTCGTCCTCACTGCAACCAAGGACGTCGTCCTCCGACGTAACTCATGGAACCGTGTTGAGTGTTCGGGGAGGTGTGACAGTCACCTAGTGCTCAACTAAGGTTGTCATTTTTAGAAGTTTTGTACTTTATTCCTCATTATCCACCTCAACCAGCATATCTCCACATATATTCGCTTTGAATGTAGCACCGTTGTGGAATACAAGATGTTTGGCTACACGGAAAGGTGATATTTTTAAAAAGACTCTGTGTCATCTTGCACATGAAGAACAAAAGGTTGAGAAAACCAGCTTGGTCGTGTGTTTTTGCTAAAGTGGATGGCTTGGGACGGTTTCTTTTCAGGGGACGCTCGTTTGCGGGTTGTTTCGAGAACCACGCCATAAAAAAGGCAAAAAAAGTCAGAAACTGCGGTGCACCACGCACCACCAAGCCCAACAGGGGATAGGTGACACCCCATAACAGTACCGGCTCGTCTGGGAAGGTCACTCTCTTCATTTTATTGCATTTATTAGACATTTGGAAGTGTGGTGTCAGGGGCAAAATGTACTAATAGCCCCTAACTAAGGTTCCGTGCCCCATACAGCTTTCAGAACGGCAACAATGATACAAGCAATAAAAAAGAAGGTTGTCTACACATTGTTATGAAATACATTATTGATGGCCAAAAGTATAATCCCTTATTATTTTTAACATAGTACCTATTGAATTTGCTCCTTCAGCTATTTACTCCTTCAGCTTCAGCCAGTACCGCACTGTATCTGTAACCAAGAGTGGTTTTTGACAAGGGGTCTGGTGCCACCCGAGTATAGAGCCCTTGCCGCCAAAGATTATTAAAAGAGAAGAGATATAAGAGAAAAGTAAAAAGAGGTGGAGAGAAAGGTAAAGGAAGGGAGGGGAGAGTAGAAGATATGGCAACTGATTGCATCATCCTGGACGGGCCAAGCCAGGATTCCTGTCGATGAAAGGCGGGGGCCGGTGTGGCGTGTTGCCTCACCCGGGGGGCCCTGAAGGGCCCAACCATCCTCGGGGTCGGCTCAACCTCTAGGATGCCCTTTTCCCCAGGCACGGAAAAGCTATGCGCAGTCAGGCGTGCACTCTTAGAAAAAAGCGTGTCTATAGTCCTCCGTAAAGTGAGGAGCGGTCTTGTAACCTATGTTCCCTTAGAAATGAGAAACTTTCGTCCCTGAAGCAGGGGAGCAAAGTTCCTCCGTCGCCTGCATCTCATTGTGGCGGCCTCGAATCGAGGAAATCGTATTCAGTAAGGCTTAATAATGACGCTACGTCTCTTGTACGGGACGAGAGGAGCAGCAAATAATAGCGTAACACGAGCTTTCCGCGAACTGTGTTTCTTTCCGAAGCCAGCTTCCCCCGCAGGCAAAGGGACTAAAAGCAGTTACTCAGTCGTCTCGTCGTCAGCACTGCGATGTTAAACAAAGACAACCGATACCCATTTACTTCGCGCACTTTACGTCTTACCTTTGCTATTCCTCAAGTCACAATTCCTTCGTCAACCGCACATCACGGATGAGTGGTAAAAGAATTCGCGAAACCAAAAGCCGCTCTCAAAAGAACAAACTCGAAGCCGCTGTTGCTTTGTAACCAGAAATTATCCCGTAGCGTTATAGAATGTTAAATCACTTGCCACCAGATGGCAGGGTCAAGCAGAGTAATTGCAAGTAGCTAGGCTAGGTGGCGCTAGGTAACGGCCAATTCATGTTCTACAAAAATATTTTTATTTGCTTCCGCCGCCACCTCGCGATCTTCGGGAACCTTTATTATAGACACATGTAGACAAATTACGCATACTACAAGCATCAGCTGAACGCATACACGTACACGGCACATACAAACATCACTACAACAGCACGTACAAACATTTTAGTGAAAAACCCGACACTGAGCTAGACAGCTGTGTTTGAGACGCTCTCCTTCACTTCCTCATCGTCGACTGTGTACCTCAGTCTCGGGTTTTTCACTAACATTTTAATATACACCAGCTCACTTGCGCCTTTACGTTCTGCTCATTCATACAATCATCACTACAACAACACACGAACCCGATCACTACTTCCGAGCTCTGCTTTTCCGTCTATTATACTGGTCGTTTTGAACGTACATAATTTCTCGGTGACCGCCTAAGCAATACATTATATGTTCAGCATGTTGATTTTTTTCCAGCAATGTCATACATCGGAGAGTATTTCGAACGGCTCAGGGGATGAATCTCTTAGTGAAAAGTAGCGCTCATGCTGAAATTATTTAAAAGCCAATAAATCACGCCGCTTCACAGCGGTTCTAACCCATGCGTTTGTTTCCCCGCACGGCACGTCGTAGACAGTATTTCTATCGTAATGTTTGTTTTTCTATTAGTGCTGTTCGTGTGCGGCTGCAATTGTCATCTTGAATTAATCTCTGTAGAGTGGATATTCACTCATCTGGAAGTGAAGCTTCACGGCGGAGAAATCGCTTTTCGATCAACTTAATGAGGTCAAAGCCGCGACTTGCGGCAGGTGTTAATTTACGGAGCTGCGCCGTAACGGAGCTTGAAAACTTCTAGCACTCATCCCAGTGCGCCACTTGGAGGGCAGCTTCTCCAGGAACTGTAGTATATTTAAACTGCAAAATAAAGGATAGATTTTTTTGTTGATTTTACTTACCATTGTCTCTTAATGCTAAAATTCCAAACCGCAAATATACGTACTTTCCGTCATATTTTCATACTGTTCAGTCCTTTCCGCAGAGCGCAATCGCCCTCGGGGAGGAGACAACCGACAATCACATTGGCCACTGTGCGATAGGAGCTACGGTTCAGATTAGCGTTCCAACAGGACTATCCGCACGTCGATTAATTGTACCTAATCCCTCAAGTGGTCTTAAACTCTTTAATGTAAAGCGGAATGTCAACCTGCGAAACCCGCTCCCTCCGATCACGGCCCGACGAGCGGCGTCAATGCCCGACAGTTTCCGTCATCTCATCTTGTAGTTACACCACTGATACGCGAACACACGGTCACATCGGCGATAATTTCAGTCTTCTGTTCACAACGAACAACACTACCATCACGATGTTGCTGCTATTTTGCTCACATGAAGAAATACAGAACCATGTTGACTGCCGGTTGGCACTCGGCATCGGAAAACAGAACCGAACTCAGCACAGAAGGCACCCACGCAACCGGCAGCAAAACCTGCCTGTCTTGGACGCAGTTTCCGCGATTTCCACAACGTCGTAAACGTCGACACATCCACTGTGGACACATCGTTCCCCCGCGTGGTCCGCATGGTTCCGCGTGGGTTCTGCAATCCAGAGATGGGCATCATAGCCCAGTGTACGTAGCGCTGATGGCACTGCTCGGGAACTTCGCTGTTTCTAGCGGCTTCGCTTGCTCGTTTGATAAAATTAGTGGTAAGAACGTCAATGCAACCGAAGTGCTCTGCACGTTTGGACTGGGAGACGGAATTACAGGCGGCCGTCGCAGCCGCTGAAGCTCAATCAACTCAACAACGTTTATTAAACAGCGTGTGCGACGTGCTCGAAGAACGAAACCGAAAGAAGATGAGTCGGCAGGGCGGAAGCTTTCTCCCGTCTGACTGGAGAAGGAGAAAAACGTCACGTTCCTCCCTTCTTCTCGTGTCCGCTTGGCGGCGCGTCAGTAGAAAGAAGGAAAATGCGCCGTTGCAACCTTTTTCCTCCATTTTTTTTTAGACTGTGGGCGGGTGAACCCGCATGGCTCGGGGTCTCTGGTGACGCCACTCACCAAATATCTAATGACGTAGGCGCCCACTGCGGTGACTGGATGCCGGAAAAATAGCTTCAAGCTCCCGGTATGATCGCTATTTACATTCATAGACTGATCAGTTTCTCCTTGACCTTTCTATTCTTGGAGAGCCGATCGAAACTCCTGTTGACGGGTTACTATGTAAATTTATTTCTTTTATTTGCGAAATTTCGTTTTCCACACACCGACGAAACAAACACACATCTTCGCGCCGCCACTACAAGAGGGGTCGTTGCTTGGCAGCATTAAGAATTAATTATCCTGTCTGTATATATGCAGGAGCAATAGATAAGCATGATTGATAAATGGATTGCATGCACAGTGCCAAGTACCCTTATCTTGGCAAGGAACGCTTTAAATACGATGATTCTCAATGGCGACCTTGGCGCGTGGGTTAGAACGACCCTTTAGAAACTTCTAGGATTTCAATGGACCGAAACGGCGATCGCATGACAACTGCCACCGATCAACGAATCACCTTGCGAGGTTTCGTCGTCTGTAGGTTAGTATCTGCGTGTGTCCGGCTAGCGGGTAGGGAAGGCAACGGTGCCACTTTCCCAGGATCTAGTGACTTAAGGTCGCACCATCTCTTCCGCCCTCAACAACGAACGCGGTACAACTAGAACAACAAAAAACTGTGTTTAAATCTGAAATGTGGGTGTTATACGTGCAAAACTGTCAGCAGGCATCTGACACGCCCAAGTAAGCGGCTGTAGATTGATTTTGGTCACCTGGAAATCTTTTAACGTGCAATAGAAATATCGGTTACAAGGCTGCTTCTCCGCAATAAGCTTTTTAAGATTTCGGGCTCCTTGGCCGTGATATAAACGTTGTTAATGACCGCGCTGACCGCAGATGACAAAAAAAGATATAAATGAAAGACAAATGATGGGTATGTCCACCCATCCACGAGTGGATAGGCAGCGTTCTCGATAAATTAACGGATATGGCTGGACCGCCTATATCTAATTACGTATTGCACCCCCTAGCGCTGGCGAATCGCTTGATGCAGCGGAGAGCGACGGTTTAGCGGAAGAGATCCGTTCACTTATCGCTGTTATTTTTACCTCAAGGGCAGTTATGTATATCATGGACGCAAAAAACGAATTTAATGAGAACATTCTTGACAGAAATCTGTCTGGTTCGGGAAAGATTAGGTTTACACGGAAGAGATCCAACCAAAAACCAAAAAAGCGGCTCAGCCCGACGTTTCAAAACCTGCTCAGTTCCTTCATCAGGGGTGACTAAATCGCGAGGAGCAGCAGCAGTTTTCATCTTCTTCTTAATTGTCTTCGACTCGAGTTTTCTTCTTCTTTTATACAGATGGTTTATTGCTTGTTGCCGTCGTCAGGTAGCGCAGTCTATGGAGATACACTAGAGTTGCTGTATAGACCTTTCCAAAAAAGGGCACTTGGCAGGTTCCATTTTCAGTGTTCGTGCGTATGGCGCGTGATTTGCTCGCTTTCCGAAGCGACGAACGTGCGCGTTCTGGAGTGTGATTTAACACGTGTGGACTGTGATTTTTGTAAACAGTGGAAATGTCTATAGGCTCCCTACGGGAGCCAGAGTTGCGCGTTTGATTCCAAGTGCCGCGTGCCACCCTCGCCGCTATTCGCCGAGATCCGATCACGTGAGGAGCCGTATCAAGTGTCGTGCAGCAAAGTAGACGTTGCACGCGCCCCGGCGTACGTTCCCCGGCTTTTGAGCGCACCGCGCGCCTCGAACGCGCGGCGCTGCTATTCGCCGAATTTAGTCACGTGAGGAGCTGAATCCACATGCCATGCATGAACGCGCAACTCTGGCTCCCGTACACCTTTGGCAAAGCACCCAGGGACCCGTTTATGTTTCCCGGTGTGTGTTGCATGTGCCAAGACTCCAGGAACAGCCTTTTTCGGAAGTGTGGCTCAGTTTCAATTACTTGCGCGTTCGCGAAGACGACTGGATGGTCGTGAACATCGCAGTGTTCCGCGACGGCGCTGCGCTCGCGGTCGAACTTGCGTACGTCGTTCTTAAGGCCCCTACGCACATTCGCGTTTGACAGCGTTTGAGTGCGTTTGACTGCGTTGCGTCGCGAAACGAAAGCGAGTCATCGGCACTTCTGTGCTTCATATGAAGCGTAGAATCCAAATAGAGGAATAGCTTGGCACGCGACATAAGAAGCAGGGATGTCCTGGTTTCTCGCAGCCGCAACGCAGTCAAACGCACTCAAACGCCCTCAAACGTTAATGTGCGTAGGGGCCTTTATGCTGTGTGATGCGCTGAGAAAAGTTTTTCGTCTCGCCGATGTAAGTAGCGGCGCACTTTGCACACGGAATCTTGTAGAAAACTCCCTGCGCTTTTGTTTTTGGAAGGCGATCTTTGGGTCGCGGCATGAATCGTCCCAGTGTGGAGACAGGCTTTGTGACACTTGGATTCCTTCTTTCTTTAGCACACGCGCTAGCGCTTCGCTGGTTCCGCTGACATAGGGGACGCTGATGCGCGCGATGGGCCGAGGCTGTGTGTGTTGTGATGGCTTTTTTGTTTTGGCACGTGCGACCATTGCGACGGGCCATGCGCTACACAAAGCTGTTGCTGTAGCCATTGTTCTTCAGTCTATCTATGCTGGAACGCAAACTAAATGATGTAGAAAACTGCATCGGGCACTGATTGGCTATTCTTTCGGGTCACGTGACATGACGTTGAAATGTAGTTTTTCCCTATGCAGTTCGAGCTATGCTCGTAAAATGATGCAGTTGGCGGTGACGTCAAAATGTCGTCACGATGCAATAAGCCAGAGATCAATCTGCATCGTAAAAGATGGCGACCCTAACATATTCATCCCTACTGTTGGGTTCGCCAGCGGATCAAGTTTTTAGAGATCACCGAGATGCTTTCGAGACGAGCGATGCGAGGTTTGTGGGCGAATACCGGCTGACCAAAGGGGTGACTCGCTGGCTGTGCGACCAGCTTCGCGGAAAGCTCCAGCGTTGTCGTGAAGGGCCCCGTGTGCTGATGGTCGAACAACAAGCCCTCGCAGCTCTACGCTTTTACGCCGCTGGCGGCTTCCAGGGAACCGTCGGGAGCGACGAAAACATTGGTGTTCACCAGTGCTCTGTGAGTCGCGTACTTGGTGATGTCACCAACGCTATCATCGATTGCCTCGGATTGAAGTGGCTGGGTTTCCAACAAACTCAAGCAGAGAAGGCGCTCACAAAAAGGAAGTTCTTCGAGCGATGCAAGTTCAGCGGCGTGATCGATAAATATTCTAAATACTTTTACACGATTCAACACGATTTTGTTTTCATTTGAGTGCACCCCATATAAGCGATTTGTCTGAGCAAAAAGCCAAGCAAGCAACGGTAACAGGCTTAAGTAGAGCTAGTTCGTTCATACTTCAGGTAGAGAGAGAGATAGATATATACTTTATTTTAAAGCAACTACTTCAGGTAAGGCGAGCTGAACTAGAATAAACATACACATAAAGAAAAAAACCATACACACCGTGGGACTAACAACTGATTTTCTTTTTCCTCCTCTTCTACTGCGAACCCAACTTGAGGGAAATATTCTCTTTTCTTCTTTTTTGCTTCCTACTTAACCGAGAATTTAACCCCCGAAGAAACATTTTTTCTTTCTCGTGCAGCACGAGAGAAGTTGTTATAACGCAGTCAAACAAAGTCACAAGTAAAATTTGTCGTTAGTTGTACAGCAGGAGTAGCAGGAGGTTTGTCTGCCTGAACATGGCGACATTGTTACCCACTGTAGATATGCAATTTAGCCAGTGCAGTACGACTGCTAGCCTGGGGTTTTTAATGTGCGTCACGCAGTAGTGATAAACGACCACACGCCGGTACGATGCTCATCCAGATCGAAACGGGCCGGGGCGGGGACTGAACCCAGGATCCCTGGGCTCTGCAGCGCGAGCTTTCGCTCCACGTGCTCCGAGCTGGTGTGCGATAGCCCACTCTGCTATTCTCCGAAATTCCCTGTAGGGAGAAAAAAGACGATGTAGTTTCAACTCAATCGCCACAGTTCGGCGACGTCACCGGACACGTCACGGTGCAGTTCTCTTCCGATGTAGTTTGTTGGCGATGGAGATTAGGCTCCTCCCACCGGCGACGTCACGATGCAGTTTCTCCACCGCTTTTTCCAGCATAGAACAGACAGATCAGCAATGATGGTCTGCTTTTCTTTTCTTCTTGGTCCCTGATGAGCAGATAGTCATTTCTCTAGATAGAAGAGTGGAGACCACTGACGCCTTGTGACTCTTCGGATGGTTCGAGTCGAACTGAAGGTAGCGCCCGGTGAGCGTTGGTTTCCTATACACACATGTCTCCACACTAGGATCGCTAGGTTTGACATTTGAGAAAAGGTACATGGAAGTGACGTAATGGGAAGGAGGAACGTATCCTAGCAACACTCACGTGGCGGTTCCGCCCACTTTGACGCCGCTACGTCATCGCAAACTTGACACCTGTCACCCGTTTGAGCGACGCCCAGAGCCAACCCCCGACGAGCAGAAGGAGCTACACATTCCCCGAGCCGTCCCTACGCGCGGGATACGGGGTAGGATTTACTACGACGCGGGGAGCAGTTCCTGCGTTTAGTGAATGAACGGCAACCAATCCTGTGCGTCGTTGGCCGTCGCATCTGTTCTATTACAGGTAAAAAAAATGAAAAACAATAAAAACCTGTTGGGCGTTGTTAAAACAAACCGCTTTTTTGTGTCCTTTTGCAATACATTTAAGAGTTAATTGGAGAGAAAGTTGTTCCAATATAATGCGGGATGCGCGCCTTCTTCGCGCCTTCTTCAAAGAAAGATGTCGGACCACGAGGAGCCGGGGGTGCCGGGGGCAGCGGAGGGGTCGGCGGAACCAACGAGGAGCGCGCGAGAGACGGCTGCTCAGAAGGAGGAGCAACTCTCCTTTATGACTGAGCACACGTTGCTCACACGCCACGCCACCGACCTCTCCTCCGCCCTGACGCGGGAGGAAAAACAGCGGCTGTGGGAGCAGCTCGCTCGGCGCCTGAACGCGCTGGGGCCACCGACCAAGAGCTCCAAGCAGTGGAAGGCTCATTGGTCCCGGCGCGTGATGAAGGCGCGGAAGCGAGCTGCGGTGCTGAACGAGGCCGCAAGGTAATCTTTGTAGTCTGCTGATCGTGCAAAAAAATTTATTGAGTCGTTTTCGTTGTCAACGGAAGGACCGGGGGTGGGAGCTCGACCGTGTGCCCACTAGCGTCGTCCCTGGCCAGGATCCTGACGCTGGTGGGCGCCGATTCGGCGTTCGGGGCCCCTGGGGTGCGGGTACAAGCCGAACCGGACGACCAGCGGGTACGTACTTCAACAATTACCATCATGTTAACACAGAGTGCAGCGCAGCGGGCACCAATGCTCTGCACCGCGGAATATCAATGGGAATGCATTTAAGAAAGGTGTTGGCCTTTTCCAATTATTAGGAGCTCTAACGGAAGACATTACATCAGTCCATGTAGTGGCGAAATGTAAAGTTTGACACTCAAACAGGGACATGCGTCATTTTTGACACCTATGCCCCTGGCTGTTGCCAGAAATCCCTGTGGTATCATGCTTGTAATTTTTGGGAAGATGATATGCTAGCACTAGACATATATCCCGGTACTCATTGGAAACGTTGGCAAAAGAACAAAGTGAGAATGCCTCTGAGGTGGCATTCTCAAAATGTTCTCCCCCGAGTAGAATGCATGCTCATCAAAATCTTTGGTCAACTCATGGGAAGCAGAGACAAGGCTGTGTGTTCTTACGAGTTGTTATAGATTCCCCTTCCAGGAGAGGTCAAGCAGCAGCAGGCACCAGATGGCCGCCGAGCCGGTGCCCTCCACCCCACGAGGTAAGCTCTCTTGCTAGGGCAAGTGGGACCTATCATCAGTGGTGCAGGTATGAGCACCATCATCACCTATACTCGGTTTCCTGGCAGACACAATGCCAGGCCAGGGGCCGTGGGTGCGGCCCACCGTGCCTCGCGCCCCCCCCCCCCCCCCTCCCCCCGGCAGTCTCGGCAGGAGCGGCACGACGCGGCTGCCATCCAGGCCGTGGAGCAGCAGGCCCTGCTGCTGCAGCAGAACACGGACCAGGCTGCTGAGGAGAGGGAGTTCCGAGGCCGGGTACAGGCTCAAACTAAACCTTACGCGCACTTACAATTAACAAGTTTCAGACCAAGGTGCTGCCACGAGGCCACAGAAAGCAGTGCATGTCCACAATGGTGCAGAATGAAACAGAGTTGTGGCATGAGCAAGGTCTTGGCATACTGTGGGTGTATGGAAATATGCTGCCCAATGTTAATGAAACTCATTTCCCATTTCAGCTCCTGGAGGTCCTGGAACGGATCTCCAGTAACCTGGACAGGACGGCCTCGGGGCTCGAAAACACCCACAGCACCCTGGTCCAGCTGCTCCTCCTGCTGGCCAGCAGGGCGCTGGAGCAACCCGCAGCCCCGGCCCACCACGCAGCCCCGGCCCACCCCGCAGCCCCGGCCCACCCCGCAGCCCCGGCCCCGGCCCACCCCGCTCCTCCGGTCGCAGCCCTTTCCGCAGCCCTGGCCGCAGCCCTGGCTGCAGCGCTGAACCCTGCAGCCCCGGCCCCGGCCCACCCCGCTCCTCCGGCCGCAGCCCTGGCCGCAGCCCTGGCAACAGCCCCCACCCCTCCCGACACCGAGCTTTAAATTTATTTACCTATTTATTTACACGCCAAGCTGGCCGTTTAATGTAGCTGCTTTTTATTTACTTATTTATTTACACATGCCAAGCCGGCTGTTTAATTTTGCTGCCTTTTATTTACTTATTTATTTCTTACACATGCCAAGCCGGCTGTTTAAGTTTGCTGCCTTTGAGATTGGTGCAATAGTCAGATTACAGCAATCGCCAAGAGCTGGGTTTGTCCATTTTCCTTGGCTAAGACCTGTGAAGCAAGTAGAAAATATTGGCTGGGCAACAGATGGATTTATGCTCAAGCAAGCCATGTCTCGTGTTTGACGAACAGCGACACGTTAACAGTGAAGTGGAAGCTTCTCCCACCTCTTTGCACTTTAGCAGAGCGAACAGTGGAGAGGAAGCAAGCTCCCCTCCAGCCTTTGCTCTGCTGAAGTGCGAACAGGCGGGACGAGCCTCCACTTCATTCTTAACCCGTCGCTAACTATAGGAAGTGTTCTTTCATTCCTGTCCGGTGTCAAGAAATTTTTCATTGAGAACTTAAGAGGCCTGCAGTCTAGTCATGGGTTGCAATAGCAGCTACATTTATTTTGTCTTACCTAAGCAAGGAACTTGGCCTTTATGCTTTTTATGTGTATCATTGTCATATGTCTGACGAAATGCAATCTAGAGACTGTGTGCTTCATAGTGTCCTTAAAACATGTGATATATTCCTTCAGAATGACCCAGTGTTTATACGGTGCCTTTCTAGTCAGAAATAATTTTTTTATCTTTCGAGAATTTGCTATTGCTGCGCTCAAATAAGAATGTTTAGAGCAACATCTGTGATACTTCTTTCAGAGTGGTCCAGTGTTTATATGGTGGTATGCTAGTCGAAGAATTTTTTTGTGTCCTTTCGAGATTTAACTATCGTGCTCAAATAAGACGAGAATGTTCAACAAAACATCTGTGATATATACTTCAGACTGCCCATTTTTACATGGCTCCAGTCTATGCTCAGTTTTACTTTCAAGAAATAAATAATACCGTCCATGTTATCACACTTTTATTTATGAAATTACAAGTTTTTCTTTAAGAAATAAAGCAATTTCCAAAACAAACTACCTGCGCACTGTCTTGAGATAACACAATCACCTAACTTTGATGAAGTGCCATAAAAGAGATAGTAAAATGGAGCAGAAGGCACGACGCTTTGAAGCATTCGTAAAATGAAACAATGCTTACGACAACAATATCCCTGCTTCAATCAACAACCAAGAAATCAATCTCTGCAAAAGCAAACATTTCTTTCTAGAGGTAGTCAGAATTAATTCTCAGTTCTTTGCAGGGGCAAGCCAGATGACCTGTTGGTCTGGCAACTAAACCTCCAAACCTTTTCTGTCACTGTCCACTGCGTCTCATGCCTTCTGCTCATAAAATAAAAAAGGTTGTATCGATATCACCGCGATGCACTCGACACGTATCCGGAGGCAGCACGCTGGCTGTGCGACGAACTTCACAAGGTGTGGGAGCTGAAGAGAGTGCGTAGCTTATGGACGGCCATGACTGTGGAGCAGGAAGCGTACTGTGCACTTTACGGCTTCCACGGGGAGGGCTTCACTGAGGGCAAGGATGCCGACGGGGTCCTTGGTGGTCAGGACCTCAGTCGTGGTGGCGAGAGGTTCCCCGTCGCCGGCGGCGTCCATGCTGGGCACCACCCTGGCGAGGGCGCTGAGGGGCTTCCCGACGGTGTCCCTGGTGGTCGGGACCACCGTCGTGGCGGCGGACTCCTTGTGTGTGGCGCTCCGCACGGGCACGTCTGCGGCGGGTTCCTAACCGGGCGACAAGGCGCTGCCTCAGAGCCTTTCCCCTGTCCGAGAGGCCGACCGGAAGGCCGACCGGAGGGCCGGCAGGAGCCAGCCTCTCGGGAGCCAACGCTGACCCCTCCGAGCTCGGCTCAGAACCGTCCGAGCTCGGCTCAGACTCCAACTCTGACACTTCAGGGTCGGAGTCTGACTCCGGTTCTGGCTCGTTCGATGCAAGGCAGATGTTGTGAAGCACTGCACATGCCGAAATAATGGCAGTGGCTGTTGAAGGGTGGTAATACAGAGCCCGGTGCCTTTGCAGACACCGGAATCTGTTTTTCAACAGCCCGATGCAGCGCTCCACAACAGACCTGACCGAGGAATGCGCCTTATTAAACCGGCCGCTAGGGGTGGAGGTCGCGTGGTTCCCGGGGACAGGGGTGATGAGCCAAGGCTCCAAGGGGTAGCCGCTGTCACCTGCACATGTAGAGGACGGAACATATTACATTCTTTTCTTTTTAAAATGAAAGGCAAGAAAACAGCAAAAAAAGCTGTTTGCAACTATGTCAATTATAATGTAGCTTAAGTGTGACTTAAAAGTTTGTCAATATTTCTGGACTACAGTATCAGCTTACATTATGAATAATTAGCACCAGCTTGCCTACACACTCCCTGTTATTTCATGCAACTATGTGTTTTCCTGGTGGGTCATATGGGATGTGTGCTCGATTCCTTAGGGGTGCTGTGTTGTATGCAAGTGCATTATTAGGCCCTGGCATCCGACAGACAAAAGCTAATGCTTTGTTGCTTTTGGGAGTGTGGCTGTGACCTCAGGCACAGGCAAAGCAGAACACGCTGGCCTTGTCTTTGGCGAGCAGGGGGATAAGGTGCCAGTTCGACGAGCCTCTCTCCTAATCCTCGGGGGTGTTGGAGATGGGGAAAAGAGAGCGGGTGGCCAGATTGGAAGGGGGTCAGCTCCTGCCGGGACACGGAGGGTCTAATAGGAGGAGCTAGGCAGACCGAAGAAGAAGGGTCAGGGAAAAGAACCCATAGCGTGGGACAGAGACGACCCTAGGACAGATTCGGCGAGCCCCAAGTGGCCAAGGAGGAATGGATCGCACTCCGGACAGACTGACGACCTTCAAAGCGACCAGGCGAGCCCCCAGGGATCACCGAAAGAGCTCCAACTTCATGCAAAGTGCCTGCCTTCAGACTGACTCAACGAGCTTTAAACCAACCAGCAAGAGAGTACAGGCAGACAGTAACAGTGAGTGGGCCGAACCGGACAGCGACTTGCACTGCGGTCGCATGACTTGCGCGGTCTATCACTGTCATGAGATTGGTGTATTGTGGTTTTCATAGCCTGCAGAGTGTGAGAGTTATGTGGACATAAACAGAGAATAATGGCCAAACTTTGGGTGTTGTCTCACTTCAAGAAGTTCCAGCAACTGTGTCTGTGTGCCTCACAACAAGCACAGTTTGTGTGGTACTGTGGCTTTCAAGCAGTGGGAGCCACCGTGTGCGTAAGGAATGAATTCAGTATGCTCACCAAGCAGGAACCGGCCGTCGCGTGGCAGCTGCCCTTGCTCAAGTCGGTTTCGGAGCCACGAAAATTGCCACACGAAGGAGTCGTGCACCGACCCAGGGTACCGTGGGTCGATGCACATTACCCGGCAGTCGGCGTCACACACCTGAAAGTGAGAGAGATATCGACATGTAATCACCTGAATCCACAAGTAGTAGATTGTACTTATGGTTCACAAAGCAGTCGCAATTCCAGAACCTTTCAAGTTATTTTGTCTGACACATGCATGTCAACACACCTTCCTGGATGCAAGGTACAACCACCTTCAAACGAAATTTTTTTTATTTTATTTTGCTTGCACGTTTTAACAGACAAGCATTATTTTTGGGAGAAGCGTCTCACGGCTCACATGCTACGTAGAGATGCTCGCGCAGTCGTGAGACCCCACAGCCCGCAGTCATAAAACGGCATATTTACACCGTATCGGCGTTACGTTTTTTTTTTCTACACATTTGGGACGCGTTTTGACTATAAAGTAACATGAGTGTACTAACCACCATCACGTTGAGGGCGTAGAAGTATTTTCGGCACCAGTATGCCGCCTTCGTGACGGTGGGGTCGTTCTTGGACGGGCCGACGATGGAGATCATGGTCCCGTCCACGCAACCGATGACGCCGGGTATCCTGCCGAGCAGCTTGAAGCCCCTCTCCGCGTCGAACCTCTCGCTCGGCGTCTCGGGGAAGTGGATCCAGCCACGCTGGACCCCGAGACGACGCACGATAGCGACGGACACGGCGCGGACCGCAACGCTGACGGTCTTTTGGTCCCGCGCTACGTGTTCGTCGCTCGCCACCATGCCTTGGAAGCTCCCCGTGGCGTAGAAGCGCAGTGCACACAACACTTGAAGCTCCACAGTCATGACCGTCCACGAGGTACGCACTCTCCTCAACTCCGGTTCCTCGCGAAGTTCGTCGCACAACCACCGCACCAAGTTCTTCGGCAGGCGGTATTGCTTGCGGAAAATCTCCTCCGGGAGTTCGAATGCATCGCGGTGTTCACGATACAGCCTTTCGGGCGAAAAAAAAAAGCTCTATTAAAGAAAAAGTCGAAGTAACGAGACGGCGACGCCTCGCCGCCGAAAACATAGCTGCCAATGACACCTACTTCGGAGCAAGTACCTTTTGAAACGTACTCGGTACAAAGAGAAACGTCACTTTGTTGTCACGTCCGGTTGCCGACTCCGCCCAGTTTTGCCGACTCCGCCTACATTTTTCTAGGGAAATTACGTCACTTTTGCTTTCAACCAATCAGAGGTGATGACGTCACTTCCGTGTACTTTTAAAAGGAACATGTACAATGTCCAACCTAGCCATCGACGATTCATGCCGCGACCCAAATATCGCCTCCGAAAACAAAAGCACACACAGAAGTGGTCTACAAGATTTCATGTGCAAAGTGCCCCGCTACTTACATCGGCGAGACGAAACACTTTTCTCAGCGCATCACACAGCATAAGAATGACGGACGCAAGTTAGACCGCGAGCGCAGCGCCGTCGCGGAACACTGCGATGTTCACGACCATCCAATCGACTTCGCGAACGCGTAAGTAATTGAAACTGAACCACACTTCACAAAAAGGCTGTTCCTGGAGTCTTGGCACATACAACACACACCGGGAAACATAAACAGGTCGCTGGGTGCTTTGCCAACGGTGTATCTTCATGGATTGCGCCAACTGACGACAGCAACAAGCAAGAAACCATCTGTATAAAAGAAGTAGAAGACTCGAGTCGAAAACAACAAAGAAGAAGATGAAAACTGCTGCTGCTCCTCGCGATTTAGTCACCCCTGATGAAGGAACCGAGCAGGTTTTGAAACGTCGGGCTGAACTGCAGCCGCTTTCACCTGAGGCGGCAATGTGTCAACATGAAGGACCCCCTCCAAGGAGATGTCCAAGGACCGGAACCAGTCGCGCCCTAGCAGACTCACACCAAAACCCTTTGACAACCACAAGTTCCAATTCCATTTTCTTCTCCTTGAAGGACACGTCGGTTGTTACACTTCCGAGATCTTCGAGTCACTGCTGCGTATAGGAGTGTAGTCGGAAGGCGCACGGTCTGAGGCAGCTCTTGGAGATGTGGAGCTGGCGCATAACACGTGAGTTGATGACAGTGAAGGCCGATCCAGATTCGATTTCCAACCGCAGGCTACGGCCATTGATCAAAACATCGCAGAACACAGGCGGCTCGATGGTGAAGACCTCATAATGTTTCGGTAATGGTCCCATCGTCTCCAACTTGCTATTGCGAACCGCTGACCGTCGACGTCGGGCTCTCGCCTTTTGGCGGCATGCTGCGACAATATGCCCTTTGTTATTAGCAAAAGTGACAGACAGCCCCAGCAAAGCGGCATGTTTTGGGGTCATGCGCACCCTTGCAACGCCAGCATGCATTCTGAGGAAGTGCCCTTGAACGGTGCTTTTCCGTGTTGCTTGTTGTGTGGCCGGTTGCGGCAGGCGGAGGGATTGGCCTCTGCGGTGAGGTGGTTCGATGAGGCGACCGTGACGCTGCGTCACCTTCCACCCGATACGTTTCTGGACACACTGCAGCCCCCGGTGTCGACGCAGAGGCGCGAATTTCAGTGGCTTGCAACTTGGCCGCCTCGGCCGCTCTTGCCATGTCCAGGGTCTTATTCAGCGTTAGTGTGGGCTCGACGAGCAAACGTCATTGTAACGCGTCGTCATGAAGGCCGCAAATGACGCGGTCTCTGAGCATGTCGTCGAGCATTCCTCCGAACTCGTAGTGCTCGGACAAGCGTCGGAGGTCTGCCATGAAGGTCGCCATAGGCTCCACTGGACGTTAGTCGCGTCTGAAGAACTGGAATCGTGTGAAAGTCACAGAGGCTTTGAGGGACGAAGTGCTCCTGAAGCTTTCGTGTTATCTCCTTATACGGCGTTTCGGCTAACGAGCTCGGCGAACACAAAGAGCGCAAGATGGCGTACGTTGCAGAGCCATAGACGGTACACAGGACGGCTCGTTTCTTCTCTGCCGTGGTTACGTTGTTCGCCACGAAAAAGAATTCCAGGCGCTCGATATAGTGTGGCCAGGACGCAGGGTCATTAGGCGAAAACTATTCGAACTGTACGTTGGAAGACATAACTGGAACGGTTGTAGTGTTGTAGCCGCCGATACTGCACGTTTACCTTCGTCGCCAGTGTTAGGTACCGTGTGAGACAGGACGCCTTGGTGGACTTAGCGCGATGCGCTCCGCTTTACTAACTCAGATATGTACAACATGGTCCTGTTCGAGAAGGCTCGTCGTAGAAGTGGCCGTGGCTCGCGTTGGCACACGCAGGTGCGTTGAACCATACTCGCGCGCCGCGCTCTCTTTCGATACACTTCAGTACACAACAGTTTCCCTCCTCAATGGATGCTCTCAGCCGCAGATTTGAGCTGTTCCAGACCAACTCAACCAACCTTTAGACATTTGTCACGCAGCCTTGATTGATGAAGCAACCAGGCTGATTACAAAAGCCATAGTCGAGTCAGCCGAAGCGCTCTATTCCACTGACAACTGCCAATTTTCCCAAGCGTCCGAAGTCATGGTGGGATCAGTCGTGTCGAAAATCGCGTCACCGTCAAAAGTGCTCTTGGAGTAAATTCCGTAGATATCCTAGTCCCAGCAACCTTCCTGAATTCAAGCATTTGCGTGCAAAGCTCGCTACATCCAAAAGCAAGCAAAGAAAATATTCCCTTGTTCTTATGCCTCATCTATTAATATATATACGGATGCCAAGGTTGTATGGGGCTGTGTAGAAATAATTGATGTGGGATTACCGACCATTTTAGTTTACCTTTTTGTTGTTAGAGGATGGGGAAGCCTCCTCGCTTCAAGCTTAAGCCAACATTCCGGTTAGACACTTTGCCCAAGCGTCTAGCTCAAAAAAATATACTCCGAAAATTTTAACTTTTAAGTTTAATACCGAACACTTTCTAATCCATTGACCAGAAGATCGTGGTGAAGAGTAGAATCACCTCTTTTAACTAACCGAGCTCCTTCACGCCCCCTCTGTAAAAAAAACTACCTCCCCCGCGTCTGATGGCTTTATGCAATGCTTTCACACGCCCCTTCTTTTCCCTACAACGCCTACAACAACAACACTGCCTGAAACGTTGCTTATTATTCTCCTTCAGTTATTCAATAGGATGTATGAGGAAGGAAGGGTGCCTAGATTTTTGGAAAGGAGTTGTTTTCATCTCCATTTTATAGCAGGAATAAGAAATTGTAAAACGTCAAGCTACAGGCCCATTGCCCTTACTGGCTGCTTGTGGAAGACGTTTGAAAGGCTGGTATAAAACATATGTTTATTTTAGAACGAAACAATGTTTTTAAAGAATTTCTAATGTGGCTTTTGTGCCTCCAGATCTATAGTCGACCACCTTGTACTAATTGAGACAGCTGTTCGGGAGGCATTTGTGAATGGACAGTTTTTCTTTCCGTTTTCTTCGACTTGGCAAAGGCCTACAATGCAGCCCGGCTTTACGGCATTCTTAGAGACCTTACTAACATGGGTACAATAAGGAAAATGTTTAACTGCATCACTGATATTGTTCTAAATTGCACCTTCCGAGTTCGGTTAGAAATTACCCTCTCGCTACACTCTTTATTATAAAAATAAACTGCATATCCTATGTTATACCACCCTAAATCTCCCACTCACTCTACGTTGATGATATCCAGGTTTCTTTTGCATCTCGCAATCTTTACTAGCTGGGAGCGCCAGGTGCAGCTGACCATCAACAATATGAGGCACTGGACTGACGAGAAAACGTTTAATTTCTTTTCCAAAAGACTGTCGCTGTCTGTTTTTCTTGGAAAAGGGGAATGGTTCTAGACCCATCGCTGCATATTATCGGTGCACCAATCTATGTTAGGAAAGAACACAAGTTTCTAGGCCTGATATTCGACTACAAGCTTAATTTTAGGCCGTATATAAAATCACCGAAACAAAAAGCTCTCCAAAAGATGCGCATCTTAAACGTTTTCTCGCATCGATCCTCAGGTTTAGATTGGGTTTCTTTTTGACGAATTTAACGGACATGTGTACGGGCCACTTTCGATTATGGGGGCATATTGTATGGTTCTGCAAAACCGTTTGCACTGAAGGGTCTAGATCTGGTGCACCATCAGGTCATCCGACTGGTAGCATATGCCTTTTGGACATCACCTGTGCGAATCCAACAAAATGTCTCTTGATAAGCGAAGAGTTTTTCTTAGTACACATTACTTTTTAAGAATCCGTCGTCTTCCTCAGCAGCCGACAACCTTTTCAAAATGAGCCGTCTGTGACTTCTCCTTTTGCTCTTTACGTGAAGGCTGCGCACGAAGTTGCAACTTATATGTTTTCGCTCCAGTTCTTAACATTCATCACAAAATTGCTTTTCCGGAGGATGTAGAAATAGCTTTCAACCTCACTTTGACAAAATACAACAACAATATCTTGACGGCAGCATAATATAAAGGAATTCATGGAGCTCTCGAGCATTTTTGAGAACTACAAAAGCTTTTTCAGAGATGGAACAAAATGAACCGGTTACGTGAGCTATGATGGTGTGTATCAGCCCTTTTTATTTTTAAGACGAATTAACCCAGACGAATCAATTTTTACAGCTGAGCTAATTGGGTTGATGATAGCGGTGAACCATATAATCAAACTCCAGTACATAAGATCCGTACTTTTTTTTTGTTTTTTTTTTCTGAATCATTTAGTATTTTTAGTGCGCTGACCTCCATGACACCAGAAAACCAACCTTTGGTCATTCAACTTCCTAAGAAAATAATCAATGCGTCAAAAATTAAACTCATTATCGAGTTCTGCTGGATTCACAGCCACACTGAAATTGGGGGCAATGCCAATGCTGACCGAGCTGCAAATACCTACGAAAACAGGGTGACAGACGTCGACATCATTCAGGTCACTGATTACATAGCAACCTTAAAAAGATAAAATCTTTATGACAGGTGGAATGGGACTCTGATCCCCATAACAAGCTTCATTTTGTTAAACCTATTTTGAGCGAGAGGCGCAGCGCCAGGCATCGGGTTCGGATATAGACGCTTTACAGCAGCTGTGCATGGGCGCCGCCATAACCGACCTTCAGTTCTTGTTTCCTCTTATTTTTATCACTTACCTCCATCATTACCACGGCAGGGCAGGTCATTGCCATTTCAGATTCGACTGTGTCCTTCTCCCCAGCGTTTGCCTTTGTGGAGGCTCGCCAAAGCCCTCTTCAGTGGCTTGGTATCTCGTTAAGACAGGAGAAGGTCGGCAATGGTGGCTGTAATTTGGCGCGTGTGTAAAGCGTCTATACAAATTGGCCACACGTATCTCAGCCACGGTTATCGTTTAGGTAAAAAAGAACAATTATTTTGTGGCTACAATTCTCAGGGTCTAAGCATATTTTACACCCTACTAGTCTATCCACAGTTTCATGAGCAACGTTGCACCTTTTCCTTCTATGCTTTCTAAAGGGGACCTTGGCCGATTTCTTATAGACTTGAATTTGGCTAGAAATTGGTATACCGCATCAATAACCCTTCCTCAACTGATAGCCAAAATATTTTATAAAAATAAAACTTTTCCGCGAAGTTATCGAATTTCAAAGTTATGCCCCTCACGAGGGTTTCAGGAAGCGACAATGAAATATCTTTACCTTTCCCTACCCGCGTACGTCACCGGACGGGAAGGCGGACGAGCGAGCCGAGCAGCCACGAAACGGCTTTCCGTTCGCCAGCGCTTGACATTATTTTTTCACAGCTTCAACGTTGAGAGCTCCCTTGCATTGGATAGCAATCTGTGCTCCGTGGTAGAGTCTACGAACAGTGTCGGGACAACCTTCTTTTTAGAGCCCAGCTCTTAGGTGTCCGTTTTCGGCTTGAGCGGCGTCGCCGTCGCCGTCGCCGTCGGCGTAACCGCGCAGTGCATTATGGGACGCGTGACGTCACTGGTGACGTAACTGATAACGCCATCAGTGACGTCATCGGCATCGTCATCGTCACTGATGGCGTCATCAGTGACGTCACTGATGACGTCATCGGCATTCACATCGTCATCGTCACTGATGACGTCACCAGTGATGATGACAATGACGTCACACGTGACGTCATCACAATGACGATGACGATGACGTCATCGTCACGTGACGTCATCACAATGACGATGACGATGACGTCATCGTCACGTGACCTCACAGTTGTCACGTGAGCCCCGTTAGGTCACGTGACCCTCGCGAGACGACGGCGACGCTGCTCGAGGGAGGAATAGCAGCCAGGATGAGGAGGTGAGGAGGATGGGGGAGGGGTATACCTTCCCCTCAGTACCCTACCATCCTCCTCCTCAGGAGTTGCGCTCTAATTCTGCGTTACAGGGAGTTGTAAACGGCTTTCATTTTTGCCCTTGTTTTTGTGGGAGAAAAAAAAAAGTCGCTCCCGGCACCAATGGGGGCCAGTCACCTCAAAGTGCTTTTGCGCGAGCTGTGTTCCTAGAAAACTAGTGTCACATGAAACATTCTCACATATACTGGGTGTACTTTAGAGCCTCGTGCCGCGAATTGAGTATCCTACTGCAGCTGTAACAGCTTCAAGAGCGATAATCGTAGACACAAGCCGTCTGTGACTATACGACATCCGCCCAACAAGGAGCTTTAATAATATCGAGAAACATAGTGCACACGTTAGCACAATAGCCGACATTTGGCGCAGTCGGTTTAGTTGTTCACATTTTATTCAGCGATTATTTTTTTTTCATGAACACAATTTTTGGTAGGATAGGGCCAGCTTGAACTTGGGAGACGAGAAAACGTAAAAAACAGAGATAGAAGAAAGAGACAGAGATAGAGATACTGCTGGACTACCAACTATGGATTTAATGCTTCTTCTTCTTCTTGAACCTTAACTGTGTGCTTCTTCTTTTCTGCTCATCCTTAGAGCGCCATACAATCCAAGGATGAAATAAAATAAAATGAAATTAAATGAAATGAGAGCCACATGCATTCCACATACAAACCCAGATTGACAAAACCGCACTCCAGCAGTGCGTGACACACCTCTAATACTGTTTTTCTTTTGAGGTGAGCTTTAGCAGGACGTGGCACACCGCAAGTACTGTTTTTCTTTTGTGGTGAGCTTGATGGATGGCACGCTGACGCATGTCTCTTCGTTTTCTTCGATGGCCATGGTCTCCAGCATCTCTCGTGCATACGGGTTTTTGTGTTTTCCGAGGATGGTAAGGCTGCTGAACGCTGCGCTGCATTTACTGCTGCGGCAATGAGCTGGTAGATGGCCCGCTGTAGTTCCCTTGAGAGATGCTGCGTGCTCACGTGTCCTATCATTAATACACCTGCCAGTCTGGCCTATGTAGCATTTGCCACATGATAGGGGGATGTTATCCCCCGTTTCACACGGGGCATATTGTGTCCTATGAGAGATGTTGCACATTTTCTTTTCGTTGGTGTGGCGGTTGACTTTGCGGCACATGGAGTACGCTTTGTTTGGTGCAGAGCACACGACCTTAATGCCCTGCCTTGCGGCTATCTTTTTTAATTGATGAGTAATCCCATGAATGTAGGGTACCACTGAGATCTGTTTTTGAGTTTTTGTAGACTCTCTTCCGTCTGTATCAGCTGATTTGTGCTTTAGTTTAGTGCAGATGTTTTCACACACACAAACCAGGAGACCGATCGGATACCCAGAATTACGCAGTCTGGAAATTTGCTTGTTGAAACTTTGCCCAATATTATGATCGCAGGATTTCTTTAAGTCCGATACAAGAGCAGTCTTCGCAACACCTCGTTTTACTGTTTTTGAATGTCCGGATGTAAAAGGAAGAAATCCTTTGCTTGACCTTGGATCGTATTTCCAACACACGTGTATTTCATTAAATTCTAGTGCGAGTTCCAGGAACTTGATGGACCTATCAACGGGTAGTTCATGGGTGAATGCCAACTCTGGGCAGCTTTTTTGGAAGCATTGTAAAACAGCTTCTTCGCATCCATTGTTTTGAGCTTCTACCTCCGTTGTAGTAAGAATTAAGAAGTCATCAACATACCTGAAGATGGCTGTAATTCTGTCATCATTCAGGTTTTTCTGGATGGTTCTGCCACATGCTGCAAGGAACAGATCGCACAGTTGTGGAGCTACACGAGAGCCTATACACACACCACTTTTTTGTACGAAGTGCCGGCCTTGATGTGCAACGACTGTCGCTTTTAGGTATGCACTGAGCAGTTCCAGGAAGGTGTCCAGGTTGATCCCCGCCGCGTTTTGGAACGATGTGCTGTTGTGCTCTTCTATGGTTTGTCGGAGAATTGACATGAGGCTTGCATGGGGTATAGAATAATACATATCTTGTATGTCTATAGAAAAACCTGAGGCGACCTTGGATCCCTGTTCTTGAAGATGTAAAATAAGTTGCTCTGAATTTTGAATTTGGTACGGATCATCGCACTGTATTAAAGACAAATCAGCTGATACAGACGAAAGAGAGTCTACAAAAACTCAAAAACAGATCTCAGTGATACCCTACATCCATGGGATTACTCATAAATTAAAAAAGATAGCCGCAAGGCAGGGCATTAAGGTCGTGTGCTCTGCACCAAACAAAGCGTACTCCATGTGCCGCAAAGTGAACCGCCACACCAACGAAAAGAAAATGTGCAACATCTCTCATAGGACACAATATGCCCCGTGTGAAACGGGGGTTGTTTATAACATCCCCCTATCATGTGGCAAATGCTACATAGGCCAGACTGGCAGGTGTATTAATGATAGGACACGTGAGCACGCAGCATCTCTCAAGGGAACTACAGCGGGCCATCTACCAGCTCATTGCCGCAGCAGTAAATGCAGCGCAGCGTTCAGCAGCCTTACCATCCTCGGAAAGCACAAAAACCCGTATGCACGAGAGATGCTGGAGACCATGGCCATCGAAGAAAACGAAGAGACATGCGTCAGCGTGCCATCCATCAAGCTCACCACAAAAGAAAAACAGTACTTGCGGTGTGCCACGTCCTGCTAAAGCTCACCTCAAAAGAAAAACAGTATTAGAGGTGTGTCACGCACTGCTGGAGTGCGGTTTTGTCAATCTGGGTTTGTATGTGGAATGCATGTGGCTCTCATTTCATTTAATTTCATTTTATTTTATTTCATCCTTGGATTGTATGGCGCTCTAAGGATGAGCAGAAAAGAAGAAGCACACAGTTAAGGTTCAAGAAGAGGAAGAAGCATTAAATCCATAGTTGGTAGTCCAGCAGTATCTCTATCTCTGTCTCTTTCTTCTATCTCTGTTTTTTACGTTTTCTCGTCTCCCAAGTTCAAGCTGGCCCTATCCTAGTAATGCACCAACTAGCTCAACTCAAGCCCGTAACACAATTTTTGTTTTAGAAATCGAATCTAGTTTGGGCTACTCTTTGAGTTCCACTCACGCGGCCAATCTGTTGACGAGAAGTGAAACTTCTAAACAAAGTTCAAGTCTGAGTCTAGACATAACTTCCGGCGTACTGATATTCATCTCTGGTTTTACAGAGATTTAGAGAACAGGCGTTCAGCTCCATTAATATACGATAAAGGCGTTGCATGCTTTGTCAAATGGTGGGCGTGCAATATTTCCTCACAGTAGAGGTGGTGAAAACGTCTTTATTTTAATTCTATTGCGGATAAACGTTTTATAGCGATGAAAAGTTTATTTAAGCGATGAAATTTAATCTCGCTGGCAGGAGGCATGCAAATTTACATCCATCGTAGATGTGCCAAACCAAAACTTAATTTTAAAAAAATCTTGAATAGAATTATTCCTTTCCCATGTGCCCTCGTGAATGAGTGTTTGAGCGATTTTCACTATATTCTGACAGTAACAAAATAGAGAGATAGGTAACAATTTTGAAGGTAGCTTTTGTTAACTCATTTTGAATTAAACATTTCATGATACATTTCAGTACTTAACGCAATATTGAATAATCAAGCAAATATTTTTTATTTGAAAATTAATCATATATTTTTGTATTTTATACGCGTTTCATTGCATTTTCAAGTTTGGCTTGGTGATTTCGTAGTTCCTTTAATTTTATTTTAGTACGGTCTTCATGAACAGTAATCTGCCATCTGGCGCACGCACACGAATGCGGTTCATTCTATTCAATACATTTAAATGTTTATAAGAATCACGGTCTAAATGCGTTAGGCCAGAGCCCAGCACGCGAATGTTCGTCACTTCGAAAGGCGAGCCGAATACGCGCCACACGCAAGAACGCTGAAAATGGCACCGACCAGAAGCGCTGTTCTGGTATGGTCTATAGATATTTTGCTAAATTAGTTAAACACTAAGGAGCGTATGCGTGCTATACGATTCGTCACACATGATGCTGTCTGCAACAGTAACTCTTGTAAAGAAATTTGCACCAGATGGCAGGTTCCTTCGGAGAAGAGGAGCGTGTGGGGCACTTGTACCCACATTCTGAGCATCCTCCACAGTGCTTGGGAAATTTATCAAAAACGTATGGCGTGCCACTTCGACCTTTCTTTGCCAGCGTAGCTCCCAACTTCTGATAGAAGGATAAGTGATTTGCTAGCGATTTCACGAAACTGGCGAGCCGCGGCTTGAGCGTACCAAGTTGCAAAGACAGTTTTCTCAAAATACCAATTGATTCCTTTTGTTACTTTTTCTCTATTTCAGCACGTAGGACAAGGATATGATTTGTGTAACTAGAGAATATTATCAGATCCAGATAGCACGTACGCCCCTGTCACCTCGACATTAGACGCGAGAAAGGCGGGCGCGAGCGTACCCGATTGCCGGCCGCGCGGCTCGCTTCCCGCCGGTGACGTTACGTTTAAATACCAAGAAAAACTGAAAACAAAAGAAAAGCTAGCGAGGACGATGTTTTGGTTTTGGCAGCGAACAAATATAACTTTTTTTAGTTAACTAGAGTAAATCTAGGGGAACGAGAGAGCATATCACATTCATAAAGCCATCCGCATTCAGATGATGCCTTTGGGTTAGGTAGCTCAAAAAATCGGCAGAGTGCTTCTTTAACGAACACATACCGTTTCACATTGCGCTTTTTGATAGGTGATGAACATCTAGTTTCATACGCACAAGTTTTTACATTTTTAAAGACCATTCATTTTTTACAACGACTTTCAAAACTAACGGGCATAACCCAAACCGAACTCTGTCATCTATAGGTCGTTGTCCTCCCCTCGTACATGTCATCTCATAATCATCATTACTAGACGTGGCTCCGCGGGCCTCTATGGCACGGGCGGTCCCCTTTGTGCCGTGCCATGGCTCCCCTCAGCCAACAAAGGTTATTATTATTATTACTGATAATTACTGAAGCGTCTCTCAACAACGTCATATGAGCAGACGATGTTCTTGGTGCACTACGGCCTCCATTTCTGCTGCGTCGAAAACGAAACAAAATTCGTCTTCTTCTTTTCAGGATTCAATGGCCTTAGTGCGTCACCTTGAGATTAGGTGAAAACGCTTTGTTTTAAAATCGTGGCATCGAGATCGTTACTGTCGTGTCTTCGTTGGTGCTGAAGCTGGACCGCTTGACCGCCTCGAAGTCCCCTTCTAGAGCGGTCGCCTGCATGTTTGCAGGCTGCAGAGGATGGAGCTTTGAACGACTGCGGATGCACAGAGTTTTTGTGTGGCCGTTATCTTGTGTTAAAAGTAAAGTGATGTTGCAGAGAGCAGTGAAGGCCGAAGGTAGCGTGCGGGAGCCGTGCAGGTATGCTTGGCGCTGAGGTCAGGCAATGGGGTGGAGGAGAGCAAGGATATCGATCCGCTTGTTCTTTGGATTTGGCTTGACGTCGGCTCGGAGCCTGCAACCTCGGGCTCGAAGGGAGATGTCGGCCAGCAACGGGATCGATGAAATGTCATCCCCGCAGCTGAAGAACCGAGAGGAGAGTGGATTCCTTGCGTAGCAGCGATGATGAGGTCCTGGTCAGCTCGTGATGTGACTTTTTTAGAACAGTGCGAGGCGCCGTGGCTTGACGTTCCCCAGCGTATCGCGGTGAGGCACGCTCCATAAATTGTGGCAACATGCGACTGTGCAAGGCCAGCACCCCGGCACACAGATAAAGACGGCTGCAGGACAACAACAAAATGTGCAGCAGTGGTGGAGATGCCAAACGCTTACTTGCCAAGACGATGGGGCGAGCGAGCTGGTCGCAAACCAGTCCCGGGAGATGCTGCCTGCATTGCGATGTGGCGATAACGTCTGTAAAGCACGTCTACTTTTCGCTTCGTCGGTCTTGTTTCTAACCTCCACCTGGCCATCAGCAATACCAGACTGGAATAACCTGCCTAACAGTATAGTGACCCAGACGAATCGTAACATATTTCTATCCTAACTAACCACCAATGTGCAGATGTATTAAAGGGATACTTCAACGAAATTTGAAATATATCCGTCGTGTTAAAAAATAAGTTGAATATGATCCACAATATCCGTAAATGACAATCGCACGTTTGTATTTTGAGCCTGGTGGCTGTAGTTTTTGTTATAAACGGCCCACTCTAGCAAGCGCTCGGAGAACGCCCAGCTTAGAGCACGTGACATCCGACGCAATCGTGACGTAGGTCGTCTCGGGACGAGCAAAGCTACGGCGAGGCTGACGTCGATGGGATGGCCTAGTCGTTCCAGCCACCGAAGCGGCAGCTTTTGTACGAAGTTTGAGCGACGGGTTAATCTTTTATAATCTTGTAGGGAGACAGTAGCTACTTCTGGAACACATAAAAGGGATTTTCGGGAAGACGGGAGTTCCTCCTTCCTCTCTTCTCTCGTTGTGGCCGAGGCGAGACACTCACCGTCACTGGCTGTCAAGGTTCCTAGACGGGCATTACAAACGAGGCGTTAGCGACATCCACCAGGTGGTCTTTGCTAATCGTTTAATTCGTTATAAAATTCATTTTCGTGACTTTTTTAAAAAGATATTGGTGTGTTCGATGCGATACTGCTCCTTTGAACACATATAGACCATAAAATAAGCGCCGAAATTTTGTTGTAGTATCCCTTTAAGAGCAAAATTGATTTGTATTATTAGAAATGTTTTGTTTGTGCATTATGCTTTGCTCAATTTGCTGCTTTTCGTAAAGGTGCCTGAGTGATCATTTTCTTTCTATTTCATGCCTTATATTGTGGGGACCAGGTGTTCCCCGTCTCCCTATCTTAGCCTAACACACGCAGGCCGTGGGGAGCTTATTAGCGACGTCATCCCGGATACGGGGCAAGGCCGCATTCCTCGAGGAGGGCGGTGCCTACCTCGCCCTTTTCGGTGAATGTGCCTCTGGCGCACCCTTGGAAATGATTGTAGACACGGCCCATCCGAGGGCTAAACCACACCACCTACCCCGGGCGCGTCCATTTTCCCCTGGCTAGATAAGCCGGTCGCGAACGGCGGCCGAGACTCTCGTCGGGGGAGGCTGTGGGTCACGGAGCCTCTTTCTTTTTGAGCTTCCCCCTTTCCACGAATCTGCCTAATACGGCAGCGTGGACCCCCTCCAGGTCAATCTGTCTAATACTATAGCGCCGACATTTTTTCGTTCTTTTCTTTTATTAGTTTTGCCGACGGGCACAGCGTGGTGGCACAGAAACCAAATAAACCCGCTTCTTCAGTATCTTTGTGTTTCGGAGTGATTCCTCTCCTCGGAGCCCACGACAGCCTCCGGACGGACCCGGCCGTAGCAGTCTTCAACATCCAGCTATGGAGTGGGATCGACCTCGTGGTGCTGTCAAAGTCAAATTTGGGGGTTTTACGTGCCAAACCGACGGGCATCTGGCACGCCCCAGCGGAGGACTGAGAATTAATTTGGACCACCTGGGGATCTTTTGACGTGCAACCGAAAGCTCGGTTACACGGCGCCTCCTCCGCAATAAGCCTCCGTCAGATTGCGGGCACCTCGGCCGGGACTCGAACCCGCCACATGGAGATCCGTAGGCCAGCGCTCTCGCCTCGGAGCCACCGAGGCGGCTTCGTGGTGCAGTAAGGCAAGTCAAACCCCACAATATAAAAATATGTTTTTCGTATCCCCACCTTGTATGACGCCCGTAAGGGCCTTCAAGTTTTAATAAATGTCTATGATGATGATGGGAAGCGACGGAGCAAACGGGGTAGCAGAGGCTCCAGAGGGGGGGGCTTTGAAGATGTGTCTGCCGCATATTCGTCCAAAGACCCCATCCGTTGCCGTTGCCCGGGCCATGGACAACGTTGCTCTTGATGGTAGGTGTTCGGAGGGTCGATTGCAGGACGACTGGATCACGATCTTCTAGCGCGTTCGTAGTTGAGCACTTAAGAGATTGGCCACCGACTCGGAGCGTCGGTGAAACCGTTGTTTTAATATGTCACCGTCGAGCTCGTGACGTTGAGAAACTTTGCGGTCTTTGTCGTTGACGACGCTGGACCCATGGGTCACCACACTAGCCTATCTTCGTTCCGCGTGCCTTACAGAAGAACAAGCACGTTAGAGTTGTTCATGGCGTTTGCGGGATTTGTTTCAGGCCTTAATAGCTTTGCGAATAATTTTTTTGTTCATGTATTTGACAACTTGACATTTGACATTTTGGTCGCTATTCGGCACTATTCGAATGGCATTCTATTCGAGTTAAAATATTACTTTTCGCAAAGCCCTACTGCAAAGTTTGGGTGGCCCAAGCCACCACATATTTTCATAATTTCGTAATTAGCGATTCATCCGTTCCTTCATATGCAACCTACTTTGCCTGCTACGATACAGTCAAATTGATTTTGAACAATCTTTAGTTATTTTCGCTATGTAACATAGGCACCCAGGTGTAACCAACACTGGGCATCGAGCCTGATACCAGAAATAGAGGAAAGATACACCCCAGCACTGTTTGTGTGTGGCACTTAAAACAAAATGTATCGACGGTTACGAAAGAACCCGACCGTGCTATAGACGTTTAATATAGCATTCCGCGTTGGCGATGGAGACTTGTATAAGGCTCACCGTCTAGTAACTAGAGCAGAACGCCCTAATCCCGAGTTATGAGCACGAGGGAATGCATTGAGCTGCCGCTACTAAGCCCGGATCTTGCCGGACCCCCAAATGACGCGAGTCGCAGCAGCAAGCGCTATCGAGAACCTTGCAGCGAGCGCTAAGCCTAAGTGACTGGGCGCAAACTCCATGTACAGATTGCCGGGCCAGAATCTCCCCAGCACTTATTTGTGTGTTCCGCCTAATGGGGAACCTGATCTCGCTGCGTTCTAAAGTAGGGTTCGGAGAAGTCCTCTTTATGGCGTTCTCCTAGCCCGACTCTGGCCAAATGCCAACAGGGCGAGTGTACACTGTGCTATAGATGAACGGATGCCATACCGAAGTTTACTGCAGAATTGTGAGGTTAATTCGAGCAAAGAAGATGGTGTGAGAGTCGGTTTGCAGACCCAGACCAGATTATTTGAATTATTCTCTAACACGTGTTCTTGACATTTTACTTCCCTTTTTTTTTAGATGAAAGACCGGCAATACTGGAGAGGGAGCCAGGGACAAAGGTATCGACGCGTCCGGGGTCAATTCCCTCAAACAGTTTAGTAAAAAAACATATTGAACACTGGAATAGTCTTAATCAAGCGTTAAACATAAACACCTAAAGATAGCTCGAAATGAAAAAAAAAAAATGTTTTTAACTACACTCAGTGTAATGAAATCTGCAAGATCAATTGGCGAAAATAAGACTCAAACCTTAGAAGACGAGTCATTAATAAACAACCGGAGAGCGAACAGTAAGTGGCGACCAATATGATAGTGATTAAAAAATAGGTTGACTATTCAATGTAAAATATAATACATTTTTGGATAAATAAAAGTATAATATTCTAATCAGAAGGTTTCAAAACGTTTTGATTACAATATTCTCATTCTTTTTTATTATCTTTTGATTGTCATCAAAAGATAATATCCCAATCAAAACGATAAAAAAGGGTAAAAAATACCGGGCCGAACTCGATTGTTTTAGAAGCCTTTCCTGACCATTAGCGCTGCACACTCACAGATGCCGAGCCTGCGATGTAAAATCGGCGAACTACCTGACATTATAGTGTGCCCGCAATTTGTCTTGGTGTAGGCGCATGACTTAATTGTGTTAGATGCTAATGGGCACTTCATGGTCTCTCTATATGGAGTGTGCGACACCTAAATGGGCGCGCCGATCCACCTGAGGTGCCCGCCAAACGACTCTTCTGGGAGCCGCACCGCGGAGGCACTGTCTTGTCACACGCTTCCCATTATTCATGAGACTGCGGCATTACATTATGAAGGCCGTGAAAGGAATCGGACAGCGCATGAACTTAATAAGCCCTGCCGTTCTCACTGAAAGAGTAAGAACGGCGTGGCTTTGTATGGTCGTAGACTTTCCTTCTTCGGCCTTCATCATGAGTAACGCCGCAATCTGATTGCCTGCGGAGGGAGAATGAGAAGCGTGCGGCAAGACTGGCGCCGCAGTGCTGCTCCTAGCAGTCATATTTCAAATATTTATTTCCTTCAAACAAGGTGGAGAAGGGAAGTAGAGAAAAAAACGAAAGACGTTTACAATTTCTCTGTAATGCTAAATTAGAGCGCTGCTCTTGAGGAGGAGAAGGGGGGGAGATATGGAGGGGAGGGTCACGTGTGAAGTCACGTGACGTCATTATGGGAAATGTCCCATAATTCAACATGTGGTTACGCCGATGGCGGCGCAGCTCAAGCCGAGAACAAAGGCCTAAGAGCTGCGCTCTAAAAAAATAAAAGCAGCCATTTCAGCTTGACGATGCCTCTACCTCCCCTTACACTACCGCGTAAAGCAGGACATCTGCAAAGGCACATTTTGAACCTAACCAATTAAAAAGAAAGTGTTGCGCCAGATTAAACGCGATCGAAAATTATACTGGTTACGTCTAAAAGGTTACAAGAATAAACAGTTGGGCTAGTTGGTAAAATTTCTTGATGAAAAACAGCGCGCAACCCAAGGACACAGAGGGGAGAAATACGTACAGGACAAGGCGCTGTCCTTTGTCTTGACCTGTATGTATTTTTCCCCTTTGTCCTTGTGTTTCGTGTTGTTTATCGTCATGAACGTCTAAAATAATTTTTTTCATAATTTCTTCATCATTCATAAACGATATAACTGGCCACCAGGAGGTCTTTGATGTGTCTCCTGAAAAATTGCAAGGAACACTGAATGTTCACTGTGTCCTCACTTTTATTTAACAAGGTGTAAACTTGATAATTAAGTTGTTGCTCGCAGTAATTATTTCTCACTTTAGTTGTTTTCTTTAGATATTTTTTTCTCATCGCACGTTCTGAGCTAACACTTTTTGGTTTAGGTATAGCTTCCTCGTTTGAGTGAGCTAAAGTAATCTTAAGTAATATATTTTATTAGCCTTTAGAATTTTATACATTTTTTTTTTCAAACAGTGGGTCTGTACGCAAGTCTCGCAAGTTACCCTGAAAATTATCAAGCGTGCGAAGCATCCGTTTTTAAAGGATTAATATTCTGGGGCAATTCTTCATAGCTGTGGTACCCCATACCAATGAACCGTAGGATATTTTTGAGTAACATGAAAAACAATATAATACTATTTTTAAACATAGATAGTAGTTTAAGAATTATAAACGTACATCCCCTTCATTTAGATAGTCCAGAAAAGGTTTCTGTATACTCGTCGACCATTTGAAATCCTCACAAACCATATACCTAGAAATGTTTTTTGAGCTGCTCTAAAGGCATTACTACGTATATGAAAATTAATAGTTATAGAAGTTTTGCCTTCCTTAGTAATTGGACGATATATTATGTGCTTCGTCTTTTTATCATTAAGTTTTAATTTCTTACTCCTAATCCAGCTATCCAGCTTATCCGAGAATTCGTTGGCGATTATTTGTAATTTATCTTTAGATTGCGTCTTAAAGAACGCATTCGTGTCGTCTGCGCACATTATTAGTTCTGGGGAATTCTACATGCTTTCCTTATCCTTTACATAAATAAGAAGAAAACATGGCCTAGAATAGATCTCTGCGGCACTCCGTGTCGTACTTCTAACTTATCAGCTGGTCCTATTATAGTATAGTACTACTTAATTTAAAAGCATATATTGATATCGATTATTTAAATATCTTTCAATTATTTTTAAAGCCACGCCACCTATCCAATCATATTAAAGTTTAACTAGTACTGTATTCTGTTGTATAGTGCCAAATATCTGTAAAGCCTAAAATCAAACATAATGTATAAAATGTATCGTAAATATTCTAAATTGTGTATTTTATGTGGAGTACGGCTTGTTCTATAGATTTTTTTTTAAATCAGTATTGTGCCTCACTTATATTATACTGACAGAACAGCACCGAGAATGTAGAGTAAATTACATCAAAGACACTGGTCAAATGTGCGTGAGCACCCCGTCCATCACAATCCACGCGAAAAAAAGGCAATACTTGGGCCATGGCAGGGTGCAGCGCGCGGACAGGGGGGATGGCTTTTATCACTAGCTGTGGTGTGTCTGGATTTGTTCCCAGAGGTCTCGGCCCTTTGGCTCGCAGGTTGGGTATCCCCAACCTATAGAGAAATCTCATTTGTATGAGAAATGTTTTAGTGTCCAATAAACACATATGAATCATACAAGATATATAAGAAGGTATAAGAACAATGTAAGAACCATATAAGAACTATACCTACCCCAAGAATTAACAACAGCAATTAACCTCATTTTTCTTTTGAAAAAGGCCTATTGAACCTTTTTGATAAAAATTAACCCGTCACTAGTGTTTCATATTCACGTAAAATCCTTAGATTGTTTTTTTCAGAGTGATGATATTGTGTCCATCCTTTTTTTAGTGACTTTTTGAACATTTATGAATTCAATATCGAGCGCTGTGTATTTCTATAAATGTATCAACACCTGTCCCACTGTGTGTGTGTAGGGACATTTTTCGTGTAGTCACGTATGTTTATACGTGCATGTTTTCAGCTGTAGTTGCCATAATGTCCGTGTTTTGTTTATTTCATTAATTGTAATCTTATGCTTTGTACACTCCTGTAACTGCTTTAACAGGCTAACAGTATGCATATATAAATAAATAAAATATAAGACCTATATAAAATGTAAGAACATATAAGACCCATATAAGAAACTTGTGAGAAGTTTCCTTAAGTTTCTTATATGGTTGTTATCTGTTCTTATATATCTGGTATGCTCTTATATATTTCTTATATCGTTCTTATATGTTCTTATATATATTGAATGATTCATATCTGTGTTTCGGACACAAGAAATTTTGCATACAAATGACTTTTTCACTAGGGCAGTCTAGGAGAGTTGAAATCTCCTACTATGTGCAGCGCGAGGGAGCCCACCGCCTTCCTTGCGAGCGAGAATAAGCGGCCGAATCGGTGTGTCCTTGAATTTAGGAGTGCTGTAGATGTTTCGAATATAGAGTCCTACTGGAAAAAAATATATGAATCTCTATAAGAACTGATATGAAATACCCAAAAACTAATATGCGACATATGAAACTGATATGAAATATCCATAAACAGATATGCGATATACGAATCTGATATGAAATACCCAAAACCTGATTTGCGACATGTAAGAACTGTTATGCAACATATGCCAACTGATATGAAAATGCGTCCAGTCAACATATCCGAAATAAAGTCATGTATTTTTTTCTCAGTACACGACATGCCGCACGGGCAAGCAAACACGTGGCTTGGAACCGCGGTGGGGCGGCTTGATTTATTGGGTTTCCAATAATTACGGCATGAGTGTTTACTTTTCATTAAAAGATTCATCTTCTGAACCATTCAAACTACTCTCGAAAATATATGATATTACTGAAAAAAAAACAAAAAAACACACTGGGAATATTATTTATTGCTTAGGTGGTCACCGAGAAAATCCGTACCTTCAAAACGACCTGTATAAATAGCGCAACGCATGGCTCACAAGTACTGGGTGTATCAAGGGGCGGCCAGGCTCTTTAAATCGACCGCAAAAATCGGTTTCTTAACCTATCGCGTTCCGATTTTGTACAGCGTTGGCCACAGCTGGTGCATTCCTTTCTATGAAATTCGCAAAGAGCGAGCTTACCTGAGAAAAAAAGTAAAAAAAAAAATAAAAAGGCTTAGCTCCTATGGAAAACGCAGCGAAGCCAAAGGTCTTCAAACCATAGGCACCCTATGGTTTGAAGACCGGTGGCTTCGCTGCGTTTTCCATAGAAGCTAAGCCTTTTTTTTATTTTTTTACTTTTTTTCTCAGGAAAGCTCGCTCTTTGCGAATTTCATAGAAAGAATGCACCAGCTGTGGCCAACGCTGTACAAAATCGGAACGCGATAGGTTAAGAAACCGATTTTTGCGGTCGATTTAAAGAGCCTGGCCGCCCCTTGATACACCCAGTAGTTATCGGGTGTGCTGTTGTATTCATGTTTGTTGTGCTGTGTATGTGCTTGCGCTCAATGTATATGTTCAGCTGATACTAGTGGTATGCGTAATGTACCCAAAGGTACGTATGATAAAGGTGCCCGAAGTGTAATGGTGACGTGAGCAAATAAGATATTCTTTTGTAGCACATAAATTGGGCGGTACCTAGCGCCACCTAGCCTAGCTGAAACGTATATGCGACATATGAAATATCCGAAAACTGATATGCGACATACGAAACTGATATGTAATGCCAATAAGGTCTGATATGAAAATGTGTCCAATAAACTTATCAGAAAGAAATTCCTATAATTTTCATCAGTGGGGATGTTCGCTTCCATTTTGGGTGGGAGGACAGTAATCAGGTCATGGGGGATGATGACGCTGTCGTATTGGCTTTTCTAGGTCGGTATATTTCTGTGTACGAGGACCGCCGATTTGAGGTCGGTCGCACTTTGAAAGGCCTTATAGAAGGGCAATTTGACAACTATGCTTGTCTGCTGTAGTGCAATAATTTCCGGGGGGCATCTAGGCTTTGGAGATACATCTGTAGATTATGTTTCTTACATTATATCCGCGGCAATTCCACTGCCATACATTAATGAGGTTGTTCTTATTGTTGCTATTGTGGGCCATTATGTGTTTCGGGTTGAGGTATGGGATTGGTAGCGATACCGAGCCTGTTCAATATTTTTTGCATGAAGGTGTGTACTTCCGATCCGTACACCCGCCGGCGATATGAAGGTGAACGGCGGACCGTCGACCGGTGCGTGTTATCAACGCCATGATGCGGCTGCCATGGCGGCTCGCTTCCTTATCGCTCGCTTCGCCGAGATTAAGCGCTTAGATTGAGCGCTGTTCTCAGCTCTGATGCTACTCCCCGCAGAAAGCGTGGAAGTGGGTTTCGATTTCGGCATCGCTTTTTGTGGGCGCCGTGCCCCCGTCATTGCCGGCAAATGATTTGCACATCGCACGTGAACTAGAGCGGACGTTCTTCCGCATGGTTTATCAGTGACTCAACCGCTTTTTTTCATTCATGAGTGAACGCTAATAAATGCAAAGGCTAATAACTGTTCTTTTCAAGAAACGGAAAGGATAAGTTACTTTTTTGATTTGTTCCGCAGATTTCCGGTTTGCCACATATCACAAAAAAAAAAATTACTAAATCACATTGTCTACCGATAGCGTCTGAAAGGCTCCTTCCCCAATCCTCGCGCTTTCTGCGGGGAGTAGCAGCAGAGCTGAGAACAGCGCTCGATCCAATCTCGGCGAAGAGCGCGATAAGGAAGCGAGCCACCCCGGCAGCCGCGTCATGGCGCTGATAGCACGGACCGGTCGACGGTCCGGCGTTCACCTTCATATCGCCTGCGGGTGCATTTCTGATGAGGTTTCCCAGCTGTTGCATGGAAACCTTCCCATCATGCATGCATCATGCTGTTGCATGGTGGTTATGTTTTCGTGGACTGCGGCGTTGCCTCTCCCTAATGCGAATATTTTACGGTATAGTTCTTGCTGGTGAAGGAATTCTCCTGTGGGGTTGCGGATTTGTACGGTGGTTACCGCAATCGCTAATTTTTGGGGGTGCGGGCGAGGTGGCCTCTTCATCGGGAAAATTTGGTTGTGAGATTGCCGCGTTTTGACAACGGATCCTATGGAGTTTCTGTCATAGGGAATAATTTTCTTGCCTAAGGGTGGCCATTTCGGCTCTGATTTTGGCTAGCTCATCTATTAGTTCTTTGGGAAAGGTAAGGGGGGGAAGGGTGTTGTGGTGAGGTGGAGGGGTGGGAGGCCTTGTCATCGAAGCTTAACTGTTTGTCATTACCGGCGGTCTTCTGTGATGCCGTCGGGAGGGTGGCCAACGCCTTGGGGTTGGCCTTGGACGGGGGCTTGGATGGGGCTCGCTGTCGATCGACCCATGGGGATCTCTTCTGCCTCGATTGGGACCTCATTAGAACTTTTTTTCTTACCGCGGTCTTGGTCTTGGAACGGCCGCGTTCCGACAGGGCGGACCATTCCTGTTAGTTTTGAGGGTTCGGCGGTATGTTTCCCTTCTCTTTCTCGTCCTTCGTTTGTTCTGCGGCGGGTGTTGAGGGCGATGTGTTTTAATGTTCAGCGGGCATGCTGTGGACCCCGTGAGGTTGGCCTTTCCGGAGACGACGCACTTTGGCTCACAGGGGTGCCCCTCACTGGGGTTGGCGATGCCGCATCTGGGACATGTCGTTGGGTTCGGGCACACGTCCGGTCGTTGACCACGCTGCCAGCATTGAGTGCAAGCTTTGGTCTTGTGCCGGAACGGCGTGCAGTGCTACGTGGTGTAGCTGTATTGGATCGAAAACGGTACCTTGTATCCGTCGAATAATATTTGAGTGGCGTCCGTGCTGCCGAGTCGCTTGAACGATAGGATGGGCAGGTCCGGGTTGAAGTCCACCGCGTTGCGGGTTATTTCTTCGGTGATATCCTCTTCGGGAATTTCGAAAATAGTTCACATCGCCATGTTGGCGGGAGTCGAGACATGTGTGGAGATTCTATATTGTATTTTGTTAAGAATAAGAGATCTGATGCTTGCGAAATTACGGTCTCGCCCATTGTCGGGGGTACTGATCATAATATAGTTGGGTCTTTGGTGAATACGAACTTCGTCCTGGGTACTCAGGGGGACTGGTGCGGATTTAGAGATAATATCGGATATGGTTGCCTGTGCTGCTGACCTTAGGTCGAGGTCCCCTCTCCGTCGTAGCACGATTTTGATGTCGGTCTCCAGCAAGTGCTTCATCGGTGGGGCTCGACGTAGCGGCCGGCTTTTGTGGGGAATTGGTGAGACGATCTCGGGCGCCGGTAGTTACGTTCCTCTCGAGGTATAGGGCTCGTTGCATGCGCAGGATTTAAGTCCATTGCTCGCTGCCGAAGTTCTTGGGGGAGGGGGGGGGGGGATCTTTTCGCCTTCGACGACGACCTCCATCACTGCGGAGTCGAGGCAAAGCAGCTAAGCTTAGCCTTAGCGTGGGACATGGGCGATAAAGTCGGAAATATGGCAGAAATCCAGAGCAGAGAAAGTCCGTTTCGCGCCTCACAATGCCTCTTCTTCCCTCGTAAAACAAGACTCGGGCGAGCGGATATCTTAGCGGACGTGCAGCGGCGGGTCAACGGAGCGAGGTGCTGTTTACACGGGGATCACGTCTCGTTCTCCGGGATTTTCCGAGCCCGGAGGAGTCGCCCGTTCTCGTCGGAAGTTCGCAGCAGCCTCCTCAAGACGTAGAAATAGCGAGTCTAAAACGATTTCAAGATCATCTGTCTTAATTTTTATAATCGTTATTGAAATTATTTGCAGAAAACTGGCCTTTTTTTTTAGGATCGTGTTTATTAAAACAATAAGTGTTGCAGTAACCGTGATCATTTAGCACATCTGGCGTGGGGATGCAGTAGCCGTACTCATTTAGTCCATCTGGCGTGGGGCAAGTAAAATACGCAATCAGTCGAAAAAACAAAGCCAAAAGCACATCCTTCAGTTTGGTTCTTATCCTTCAGTTTAGATTTTTATCGTTCAGTCTAGTCATCATCAATTTTCTTCATATCATCTTCATGCTTGATTTAAATTGTTGCTTCGGCGTTTTTGTTTCCTGACGTTGGCGCATCCCCCTTTTTGCCCCACAAACTTGTAGCCAAGGTACTACTTAGCGCGCACATCAGTTACACGGTCCTTATATTATTAAATGGTGCTTGTCTTTATCTGAATGGGAAATGTTAACGTAAGCTCTGGAGTATAACAGTAACTTGCAATACGGTATAACTACTTTTCCAGAATGACCTCTATTTTCCCGCAAAAAAAGATTAACTATTTTAAAGTGTATTTCGAAAAGTGTTTTCTCCGATTGGCATGAGGTTTCAAGGGACTGCATTTTTCATGCGCTTCGCCAACCTCCTATTGGGGACACCGCTCACTCTGCGTGGTGTTACGCGACGACAAGGTTTAATATGAGGACTTTTTTATTATTATTATTATAATGCAATTAAATGCAAAGGGGCAAGCGAGCTGGACAAGAATGACGAAAATAATCCCTGGAGAAGGGGAACAAGAGGGACAAAGGACAAACACAAATCTCCAAACGTTTATTTTATTTTATTCATTTTTACAAAGAGGACGAAACCATAATAACATTTTGCTTTCTGCGGCAACTTGTTAAACAAAAAAATTCTAAAATATAAACTCACAACAGTGAAACTTACTTTGCCGAAGCATTGTTTTTTTTTTTTGTTTTGTTTTTCTCTCACAAAACACTGCGTACCTAAAAAGCTATATGCTGTTACTGTTTATAATATCCATGATTTACTTTACACAGTGTCACTCTGTTATTGTGCTATTTTTGGATATACATATTATCAGCAGGCATATTTCTTTTGCCATATATATTCTGTGTCGCCACCTGCCGAGCCTGGCAAGCATACACTGAGGCTTAACCAGGTTCGTTATTGCATTTTCTCAGAATTGTGCTTTAAAAATTACTTTATTATATTATTATCACAATGATTTAAACACCAGTTTAAAACACCCCTCAAGTCAACTGACTCGTGCTCAAATACATTATTAGTAGAGAAACATATAATCGATGTAAATGCGAACAGAGATAGTTGAGCTGGTTGACATTGAACATTGGCCAAAAACAAGAATCGAAATGTTGCTTCCTCTTGCGTTTTCCTCATTCTTCTCTTTTTCCTTTGTTCTCAGCTTTTCTCAACAATGTACGCGGGTAACACGATTCTAGGGGAGCCGAAATTCACCACCCATCGGTGTTTGCAGCGCAGCGCAACACAGGGCTGAGTCGTAGATGGCGTACCAGGGGGCCTGCCGGTCCTTGAAAGCACGGCACTGCGGGAAAGGTGCGCGCAAGGGAACGCCTGCGAGAGACAGCTGCCGCGGTAAAAGCGAGACCGGCGACAATTTCTTCGGACAGCCCAGAGTGGGCGGCGAGCGTTTTGGCGCTCAGCGTCAGCTCATTGCGTAGGCCCCCAAGGAGGCTATTCTGGTAGGAGCCTTTAATTACAGCTGATTTTCGACCTGGAGCTCGGCAGCCGCCATCTCCAGTCGCCTGTGGGAAGCTTCATCCTTAGTGAAGAGGCAGCAGCCGTGAATGACGTTCGCTCTAAAAGGTTTCAATTATCTTCCGGGAGTGTAATACCCACAACATTAATGCACCGGTAATGAAGGGACAAACATCGTTTTTCCTTTCTCTGCTGGAAGCATCGCTAAGGTTGCCTCGCTTTACGCTAAAGTTGCGTAGATTAAATGCAAATACATTGATATAAAACCGCCTTTACTATAATGAGTGTTTTGTGCGCTTTTGGTGTGTCTTTGCACTGTCGATCCGAGTCCCCAGCTTGACGCTGTCAAAGGTTATTGGAGCTTTTTCGTCTAACGGAAAGCTATGCGAATGCACGTGATCGCCAAAGCTCCGTTTACTGATTTGCGACCACCACAAAGATAGACTTTGTGAAAGTCTTGTTGCTGGACCGCGTTTTAAGTCATTTAAACAACCCCATTGCTCAGTTACAAGACTTGCATTTACTTGAGCCGCCGAACCCTTTATAGAAGAAGGGCTGGGTGAACATACTTTAAAAAAGTGTTCGGGAATACAAATATTGATATACATCTGTTTTAAGTACCAAAATACAGATACTCAGACACATTTGTCTTTTTTACAACGTTATATTCCGGGGATACTTCAGTAAAACCGGTGAAAAGGTATTCCGGAATACAGGTGCAGATGCTTATGAAAATGCCTTTGTTCCGGAACGGTGCTAGGTGGGGAGGGTGTAGTTCCTGGCGAATATGAACGGTAATTTATGCGTGTGCTTCATTTTTTGTGACATTTTAAGCTATTCCCCTTACCTCCAACTCTTTATTTATCATTAATGTCGCAGAATAAAATATGTCACCCTCAATGAACCAAATAGTTACACAATGATCGAGGCTGCGTGCCATGCTTGACAAAAGGCAAAAAAAAAAAAAAGTCAAATTTGGAGGCTTTACGTGCCAAACCAACGACAGACATCTGGCACGCCCCAGCGGAGGAGTGAAGATTAATTTGGACCACCTGGGTGGTCTTTTGACGTGCAACCGAAAGCTCGGTTACACGGCGCCTCATCCGCAATAAGCCTCCGTCAGATTGCGGGCACATCGGTCGGGATTCGACCCAGCCACATGGGGATCCGTAGGCCAGTGCTCTCACCTCGGAGCCACCGAGGCGGCTGCTTGACAAAAGGCGTGTGCCTGAAATAAAGCCTGTTTTGCCGTGAGGACGCATCTCAAACTGTCGCATCGTAAGCGTCTGAGTCACCCACAATGTGGGGAGATCGGCCAACAAGACCGTAATTTTCTTCCCTCAACTCATTTACAGCGTTCTCTCTGCTAAATTGGAAAGAATGGAGGGCTTTGTGAGATCTGATTTAGTTATTTTTGCCCATAACCGTTTTCAACCTACATTTTTTGTTTCTTAATGTTGGTGACTGAGATGGATTATCTTATAGGGCGGGTTCATATTAGAAAGTAGGAAACAAGTTGCACCAAACAGATGTTTTTCTTTTAAGTTTATATTAAAAAGGATAACAAATACAACGTGATACCTAAGTATGAGCAAGTATAGCGATACAAGCGAAACATGTTAAATGATTTTCACTACTGAGATACAAATACACTTTTCTAGTGTATCTCGATACAGAAATACAGATACTCGGAAGTATTTCTAAGGCACTATCGCGATACAGTTGTATTGATTGCCCCACTGCCCAGTGTTGCATGTACTATCGGAAACAATATGAGCGTGAACGCGCCTACGCGTGTCGCCGCTACCTAAGGCGCCGCCCTGCGGCGCCGTTTTGAAGTTTTGCGCATGCGTGTAAAAATCCTGTCGCTGTTCTCGCTTTGACTGTTAACCCCCGCCTGTCGTCAGCTATGCGTGCGCTGGCGGCCGCTCGCGCTGTCGTCTGCTATGCGACTCGTTTCCGTCGCAACTCAGACAAACGACTTAACATGATTCAGGAGTTTCCTGTGCGATAACGCAATGCCTACATTTAATACGTGATAAGTAGCTGGCTTCTTTCATTGGGTCGAGATGCAGCGATAACATGCAAATAGATTCAAGAAAAAAATATCTGCAAAGCTTAGCGCTCAACTACGGGGAGCCGGAAAAGATTCAGTTGAGTGAAAATAAGTTAGAGTTCCTGTCGACGAACGGGTCAACATAGTTGAGCTGTCCCTCTGTTTTCGAGTTTCCGTTCCGTTCCTGTTTCCAGTTTCCGAGTTTCCTGTGTCCAGAAAGGACACAGCACGGCCACTCGGACACAGTATGAGCATTCTACTAATAAGCCGGTCGAGCCGATGGCCGACGGCATAACAGATATTTTCACGTGTTAGGGCCACGTGTTCAAAGAATAAAAAACATTGTGTTTCACTGAAGACTTTCGTGCAAATCAACATGATTAAAGCTGTCTAGGGCAAACACAATTCGCGTAGGAAGCGCGGGTGTCCGCCGGAGAACGCAATGTTGTGCGGCAGACAACACGAGCGGACGCCAGCGCACAGAGGAGTCGTATAGCAGACGACAGCACGAGCGGCCGCCAGCGCGCATAGCAGCTAGAACAGCGACAGGAGTTTTACACGCATGCGCAAAACTTCAGAACGGCGCCGCAGGGCGGCGCCTCAGGTAGCGGCGACACGCGGAGGCGCGTTCACGCTCATATTGTTTCCGATAGTACCCCACATGTCGGCAAAGTCAGGTCTATTTGTGGTGTCTTCGAAAGGGTTTTTTTTTTTTTTTTAATCAAAGAAAGATCTCGGTATTCTCTTGTTGACTGGCTCACAGATTTCTTGTCAATTCTGAACATTCAACTTTTTTTTTTAATTTGTGTATTCTTGTCGAAGCACCTTTTCGACTTTTCATCTTACGTACCGCCGTCCGTCGGCTATTCCGCCATTCAGTCGACTTTCGTTAGCTTACAGACGCCATAGGGAGAGATTTTGTGTCTTTGATTTTCAACTTTGAAGATGTGGAAAAATAGGAAAAATATAAACGAAAACGTCAACCATCAAGTCTTCGCTTTCGGTATTAATCTATGACATTCCAATGCACTAGCGCGAATTTGGAGAATTAAAATAACATTTTAAATCAGGAAGCCATCAGCATTCAGATGATGCCCTTGGATTAGGTAACTCAACGATTTGGCGGAATTACTTTTTAAGTATATCAAAAGTTCACTGAACAAACTTACCTGAGCTAAATTTAGAAACGTCTATCTTGAAATTCCTACATGCGGCGTCCATCTGCCAAGGCAAGGCATCTGGTTGGCACATACAGTGTACAGATGTCGACAGGGCTCTCCGAGTCGACAGGTACTAGTCGGCGGCGAAGGAACCAAGTACTGCATTTCTCAAATGACAAAACTGTTTTCGGAGCCATGATTTGTAGGTTTCCGTCCTCGTTGAAGCACCAAACCCAGCGTAGGATTTGTGGGGACTTTGAAGGTAATATTAGTAATAATAATAATAATAATACTTTTTATTTTCCATCCTTTAGATGGTGGGGCCCAAGAAAAAAAGCTGCAGTAAGCAGCTTGACGAGTCCCTGGGCCCCTACAATGGACAGCAGGAAGCGTGCGGGAAAACAAAAAAAGCAACATAATAGTGTGCTAGAGGCAATGATGTAAGAAATGAAATCAGTGCACAAAACTAAAAGCACCTTTTGCAAATTTTAAGAAAAAAAATGATCACGAACAAGCATATAATAAGCGCAAGTCTCTAAAGGTTAGACTTTCTAGATCAATGTTTTTGCTGCTAAGGCTGTTTAACAAATGCGGGAGTGTGGAGTTTATCATTTGTGAGCCATAATTTGTTCGCTGCGTGACCATCTTCCATTTCTCTGGGTTACGGGTAGGATACGGAGGAGAAGTTTTTCTCATCGACGCCAGGTTTTCCAAAAAACATGTACCTCTTGTTTTTTCACTTTTATAACTAGTAGAAAGCCGATACTCATATAACTTGTGAATAGTGATTATTTGAAAGTTCTTAAACAAATCAGCGGTATGAAAGTCGCGTGACACGTTACATATACCTCTCAATATTTTCTTTTGCAACATAAAAAGTTTTTCAATATTGGTAAATGTTGATGTTCCCCAAACAAGATGGCAATACGTTAAGTGGGAGAAAAATAATGATTTATAAAGCAATAATTTAACATCTGTTGGTAACACAGATCTGTATCTATTTATAATCCCCACTACTTGAGCTAGCTTTGGGATAAGATAATTTACATGGCTATCCCAAGACATACCCTCACTAAAAATTACTCCAAGAGTTTTAAAACAACTAAAAATTTCAATTGGAGTAGAGCTAAAGTGAGTACTTTAGACAGCACCACAGGCTTGTTTTTTGGACGAAAAATCACAGTTTTTGTTTTATGAATAGTGATTTTCAAGGAGTTTCTATCTTCCCAACTTTTTATCTTTGATAAGGTCAGATTTGCCATATCGATTAAATCGTCGCAAGTATCGGAAGAAAAAAATACGCTCGTATCATCCGCGTAGATCACGAATTTTGCGTGCTTATTTACGTTAACGATATCATTAATGTATAAATTAAATAGAAGAGGTCCCAATCGCAGCCAAAACTCCTCAAAAAAGGGTCAGCGGAACTATTCCGCCCATTGTCACTCCCTGTACCAAAGAACAACCTTCACTCGCTCATTGGAAGTCAAGCACACCTTATAGATGCGTACAACACAAAAGAGCAAGGATAAAAGTTGAAGATAAAAAAGTGGCGCGGTAACAACCAGGGAGTGCAAAGCAGTTCACGACATGTAGCCGAAGGTAATACCCCACAAATTATTTTATATTTTTTGTTTAGAATTAAAAAAATCATTCACTGACAGATAGCACAAAAAAAATGAAAGCCGTTTACAACTCCCTGTAATGCCGAATTAGAGCGCAGCTCTTGAGGAGGAGGGGAAGGCACGGGGGGGGGGGTCACGTGACCTCGGGGGGGGGGGGGGGTCACGTGGCCTCGGGGTCACGTGACCTCGAGGAGGGGGGGGCGTAGAAAATTTTCCGCTAAATCTAGCGGGGAAAATTTTCCGCTAGATTTAGCGGGGAAAATTGATTTCGCGGAAACTTTTCCCCGCTAAATTTAGCGGAAAATTTTCCCCGCTAGATTTAGCGGAAAATGTTTCCCGCTAAATCTAGCGGAACATTTTCCCCGCTAAATCTAGCGGAAAATTTTCCCCGCTAAATTTAGCGGAAAATTTTTCCCGCTAAATCTAGCGGAAAAGTTTCCCCGCTAAAGTTAGCGGAAACTTTCCCCGCTAAATCTAGCGGAAAGGTTTCCCCGCTAGATTTAGCGGAAAGTTTTCCCCGCTAAATTTAGCGGGGAAAATTATCCGCTAGATTTAGCGGGGAAAATATTCCGCTAAATTTAGCGGGGAAAGTTTTCCGCTAAATGTAGAGGCTAAATTTAGGGGGGGAAATTTTCCGCTAAATCTAGCGGTGTAAATTTTCGGCTAAATTTAGCGGGGAAAATTTTCCGCTAGATTTAGCGGAGAAAAGTTTCCGCTAGAATTAGCGGGGAAAATTTTCCGCTAAATCTAGCGGTGTAAATTTTCGGCTAAATTTAGGGGGGGAAATTTTCCGCTAGATTTAGCGGAGAAAATTTTCCTCTAGAATTAGCGGGGAAAATTTTCCGCTAAATTAGCGGGAAAATTTCCTGCTAGTTTTAGCGGGGAAAATTTTCCGCTAGATTTAGCGGAGAAAATTTTCCGCTAATTTAGCGGGGAAAATTTTCCGCTAGAATTAGCGGGAAAAATTTTCCGCTAGATTTAGCGGAGAAAAGTTTCCGCTAGAATTAGCGGGAAAAATTTTCCGCTAAATCTAGCGGTGTAAATTTTCGGCTAAATTTAGGGGGGGAAATTTTCCGCTAAATCTAGCGGTGTAAATTTTCGGCTAAATTTAGCGGGGAAAATTTTCCGCTAGATTTAGCGGAGAAAAGTTTCCGCTAGAATTAGCGGGAAAAAATTTTCCGCTAAATCTAGCGGTGTAAATTTTCGGCTAAATTTAGGGGGGGGAATTTTCCGCTAGATTTAGCGGAGAAAATTTTCCGCTAGAATTAGCGGGAAAATTTTTCCGCTAAATTTAGCGGGGAAAATTTCCTGCTAGTTTTAGCGGGGAAAATTTTCCGCTAGATTTAGCGGGAAAAATTTTCCGCTAAATTTAGCGGGGAAATTTACCCATCCTGCACTGCGCGGTTACGCCGACAGCGACGCCGACGGTGACGCCGACGCTGCTCAAGCCGGAAACGGGCGCTAAGAGCTGCGCTCTAAAAAGAGTGCATCGCTCCTGGCTAAGAACCATCGCCGAGATTGAGACAAGCGCCCTTTGTGGCCGCCTGCCATAAAGTGCCTTCATACAAACACGCGCGATTGCGTGAGTGGTGACATCTCAGCCATTTTTACACCCGCTCATTTCTCTTATGTATCATGAAGTGTGCGCCAACCGGTTTGACTCAGGTCAATCGAGTAGTCCTTGCTATTGCTTAGACGCCATTTTACCGCACCTGTGAGGCACTGAGGTTGCCAGCGCGTCACGCGCTGCCCCACTCAGTGCAAGAGATGTCTTCACCCAGAAACAAACAGACGTCTGGGCGCCCTAGCCCGCCATCTTATTTGCCGCTGCCTGTCGGCTGTTCCGCCAATCAGTCGCCTTTCGTTAGCTGCAGACGCCATGGGTAGGATTTTGAGGTCCTTAATCTTTTACACTTTTTTTAGCTACGTTTGTTCACTAAAATTTTGAGACACTTAGTGCGCGTGCTTCGGCCACTCTGTACGACATTCCAGCTCGATACTTTAAAAAACCGATATTAATATGGTCCCTTCAAACAGCCAACGATTCCTTTAACTAACGCTGTTGAGCCTTTGCAGTGCTGGAAAGGTCGCAGCAGCAAGAATGTAGGGTCGTGTTAGAGTAGCTTTTTAAATATATATATATATTTTTTATTGTAGTTTTGCCTTATCAAGTGTGGCGTCTGGTGTTCCTCAAGCGTCCGTTCTGGGACAACTGCTCCTTTTAATATTCATAAACGACCTTCCTGCCGCCATTTCCTCTCAAGTACGTTTCTTTGCAGATGGCTGCGTCGCCTATAACAAGGTAATGTGTGTGCATGATAACATCCAACTTCAGGAGAGCTTAACAAAAATTAACAAATGGCGCCAGGAGTGGCTGGTGCCGTTAAATTTATATAAATTTAAGTTAGTCCAATTCACTAGAAAAAATATATCCTACCTTACCAGTAATATCTAGATTCTGATTTTATTGATACACTTCCTTCGTATAAATATATGTGCGTCAAACTAACATCATACTTTCCCTAGAATAACCACATCGAATCCATCTCTCCTGATAGTTCCATAACCCTTGGAGTTCTCCAACAAAACCTTAAGTCTGCACCATCACCTGTCCCCAAGATGGCATATGACACATTCCTCAGACAGAAATTTGAATATGCCGCCTCCGTCTGGAACCCTCATCAAAGCCGCATACCTCCTTTCCTTCAGTGTTTTCCGCCTTAAAAAGTCAACGAACCCTTTCCCCCTACAGCTTTGCTGAACATTTTCGGAGCTCTGCCTTCTTCAAAAAATATATTTACATTGTCCCGGCCTCAAGACAACCTTGGAGTTGCAAGTTACGCCTTGTCCTGTGTGCCTCTCTTCTATGTCCTTGTTTTTTGTGTGTGTGCGTGTGTGTGTTTTTTTTTTGTATTTCCCATCACCCACACTTATTATCATGTCCCAACCAAACATCGCCTGGCCTTGACAATGCCTGTGCCGTCAAACGCCCATTTATGGCTCAAAAAAACCTTCAAGGCTTCAACCGATCATTCCTTTCACACGATATCAAAGACTGGAACAGCCCCCCATCCTCCATCGTCACCATCGTCACACCGCAGAAATTTGAGTCCTCACATTTTTTATGTTATTAATATTGGTTCCTCCTGACTGGTTACTGATTTATCATTAATGTATTTTTGTTTTTCTATTTATTTTATAATATGATGTCCTAAACGGGCCCTACATGGGCCCTGAACGGGCCCTTTAGGGGCCCGTTCAGAGCCGTTTGTGCCGTAGTAATACCCTAAATGAGCCCTTCAGGTGTAATAAATTATATGAATGAATGGTACAATCTATGAATTATCTGCTCACTGGAAGAAACCTGTCACAAGGAATTAAGATCTGCACACAAAGAATGGAGAAATCAAGCAGAAACGTATAATTACATGACCCGAATTATCGATCATACGGAGAGATTGGTCCTACTTTACCAGAATCCATTTACATTAGGTTGATGACAGGATTACGGTAATAAAATTGTGATAATCCAGCTGGTACATTTAGTTGGGTAAGCTGGAAGAGTTCGGGTTTAAGGTGCTCTGCCCTGAGCCGGTCTACGAAAACTTCGCGACCGTTCAATTCCAGGAAGGACAAATTTGTCTTTCAAGAAACTTAGAGGGTCCGTCGTAGTGTGGCTGGAGAGGTCTGTGCATCACGGCGTACTAAAAGATGTGCCGCTGTGCAAGGGTGGGAGTGCGCTCGTGCTCTGTGGTGCGAGTCGCATGGCTCTTTCTCATGATCTCGTGGAGCTGTGTAGCATAGCTGGATGTGTCGGGAAAAGCAGTCAATGCAGGTGCCCAGAATAACTAGGCGTTATTCGGCTAGCCCGCTGCAGCTGGCTTAGCTAGCCGTTCGGCAAGCTAAACCCGCTGCAGGGCACCCGATGTGTTGTTTCCGGGCGGTGAGTAGGCCAAGGCAGTACGATGGACAAACGTGCGCAACAGTAGCTTGGTACGTCATGGGCTTTGAGGGATATCTTTAGGGATTAATGGCAGCTGTGGACAAGATCATTGGCACTATTATGATAGAATGTTTGGATGTTCAATGAGCCCAAAAACACCTTGAAGTCTTGAAATACGGAGGATCCATATTGTGCGCCTTTATTAGTGGAGATGAAGGACAGAACATCATATCAGGTAATCCAGCATGCTGCAAGGGTCTACAGGAGATAAGGAAGGCTCGCGTCAAACGTGTTGAGCTGTCGATTGTGGTAAGAATGTACATGTTCCCACCTGGCAGAGGTAGGGGACCCACTAGATCGACATGAATGTTTGCAAATCGGGTGGTGGGTGTCATGAATGATTCGAACGGTGTGAGTGCATGGTGATGTACATTTTTGCGTTGGCACTGCAGGCACGCGCAACCCTAATTCGTTACATCCGTGTTTATCATACAAAAGGTTGTAAAACAAGATGTTTTGTTGGCCGCGTGCCTGGGTGGGTGGGCTAGGCCGCGAAGGGTATCGTAAACAGGGTGGCGAAAGTGAAAAGAGTAGAGGGTGAGGTGAGCCGGCTGTACATGTCGCAAATGACTGCCGAATTACACCCCGGTAAAAAATTACTATGAATAAGCAGGCAGGCAGGATAAGTTTGCAACGTACGAATATCGGGGACGTTGTGCTGTGCGTCTGCCAGAGCCTTCAGAATCACGTCAGAAGGGGTGGCTTTGCAGCTGGAGATCCCTTACAAAAAATGTCCTATGGTCGGTTATAGAAAATTCTTTGTATGGTCGGCTTTAGCTATTTGGCCCAATTAGCTAAAGAATTTTCTATGGCTGTCTTTAGCATTTTTATGGTTGTTTTTTATGGGCCTCTTTAGCTTTGTTTATGGCCCTATCGCTGTGCAGCCATAGCGCTCTTTAGCTCTTCTAATGGTTGGCAGAAGACTTCTCTATGGCTTACCCTATGACTCTCTTTAGCCAGCAAACTGTAAAAAAAAATGTTTTGTCTTTATGTTCCCCCGACTTGTGAGCGCTACATGGTAGATATACATACATCTCTGAAAACACAGAATACACAGAACACAAGCAGAACACTATCCCTCACAATAGCGACAACGCGGCGCCTCCGGGCTTTTCTATATATACTATGTTCGCACTAGCTGTGTATATGGCAGTCTAATTTTTGAATCCGACTTTGCCGGTGACCCATTATTTGTCGCGAAAACACGGAGAGGCGGAGCAAATATTACTCGTACTTAATACATTATTTGAATAGTCTCTTGGAATAGCCGCCATATCTTAATTCAAAACCCTGAAAAAAGCAAATGTAGATCATTAGTCTAATTAACTAAAATTTATTAATGATCTTTTTAATGAGTTTGATGAATCACTTTGACAATGCAGTGATGAAATGCAGTACACTGGTGCCGAAGATTGCAATCAAGCTATTGCTTGATTGCAGTGTTCGGCGCGAGTGTAATTTATTTAAGCTTTTGGGGGGTAAAAATTCATTTTAATTGTTGCACAAGTATTTCAATGGATTTTTCAAACAAACAATATTACTAGTTTTCACGACTCGTTGCAACAGCAGAGAACATATCTTGGGTCATGGTTTGTCACCGGCATTACAGAAATTCAGCATTGATTTAATTTTCTAACGTGGAGTGTTTTTACTAAAAAGTAAGCGCCGGTAGTTATTTTCTATAGGCGTGGAAAGAAAATTTATTGGTTCTTAGTCTTTAGACTCGGGGCCATAAATTTTTCTATAGACGCATAAAGACAATTTATTGGTTTCCAGTCTTTAAACTCGGGGCCAAAGAACGTTCTATAAGCGGGTAAATAAAATTTATTGGTTCGTTGTCTTTAGACATGGGGCCATATAATTTTCTATAGGCATCTAAAGAAATTTTATTGGTTCCCAGTGTTTAGACTCAGGGCCATAAAATTTTCTATAGACGGTTAAAGACAATTTATTGGTTCCCAGTCTTTAGACTTGTGGCCATAGAATTTTCTATAGGCGGGTAAAGAAAATTTATTGGTTCCCAGTCTTTAGACACAGGGCCATAGATGCTTCTATAGCTGGCTGTAACTGTCTTTATGGATTTCTATGGCCGACCATAGAGGGCCATAGGGGGTGATAGCCTGCCATATAATTTTCCATAGACGATCATAGACCATTTTTGTATGGGATACAAGAAGGTGCATCCTCTGCATAGTTCTTGGTTCCCTTTATGTTTCGAATGTCACTGCTTAACTCAGCTATAAAATATAAATGGCAACTTTCTCCTGTGGATAGCCTACTGCAGCTCGCTTTCAGAGCGTAGGTGATGTGTTTTTGGTTGGTAGAGTGTAAAATTGACGACCTTCAAAATAATCCCGCAATATTTGAGGGTGAGCTAAAAGGCGCGCTCTCACAGCCGAACGTGCGGTAGCGTGACTTTGCAGGCGCCAACGTCTTGGGTAAGAAAACAAGCGGTTGCGACACTCCTTTTACCCGTAGTTGCAGAACTCCACCCAGCGCTACTTCGAAGACTTCAGTATTCAAGGAGAGTTGTGTATCCGCAGCTGGTGTACTACAAGAAGTGTAGCGTCGGTAAAGGGCTTTTTGGTCGCGTTGAATGCTTTATCCCCGTCTTGAGTCTATTGTAGAGCGGCGGAATCAGGCTGCAGCTGCCTCGAAATAAATCGGTAACAGGTCCGAGGACGGCTGCTCAATGAGCTCTAAAGCGGCGGTAAAAATTGATGAGGTCGTGACATTTGTGCAGCTTCCCACACAAAGATGGCGTCGGAAACTTCTTCACATCCTCGACCTTATATAAAATAAGCTGGATGCCGCGGAAATAAATTTGAAGGCGAAGTAACTCCAGCGGCGCCCCTCCGTACTCGTACGTTGCTTAGCAGATAATAAGGGGCGTTTTCAGATAAGACCGAACAGCCGTGTCCGGTGACTATTTTTAATTTTTATGAAAAAAAATATTTTGCTGGCTCTATGCCAAAAAAAAAAGACATTCCGTGTTAAAAAAAATTATCTTCAAAAAAAAATTATCTTAAAAAAAAAAAAAATTATCTTAAAAAGCACCCTTTCAGCCACGTGCGCGTTTGGCGCATCGCGCGATGTTGGCATTTCGGGCGGCTTCCCTAAAGAAACTGTTCTGGCTACGGGTCTAGAAATATTTACAGAAAAGTTAGGCATAGGAAGGATTGACAAAACGTATTAACGACCGAGTATTAGGGTCGTCATTTTGAGAAATAAAATCGCAAATACGGCACATTGAGCAATAATGCACTAGAATAAATATTTTTCTCCGAATATAAAAAAAGCTAAGGTCTCCACATTTTTCCAGTGCGTTGCCCTGTATATAGTTCATCTGTGCATGAAATATCGTTGTCCAGGACGGCTAGGTTGGACATTTGAGAAAAGGTACATGGAAGTGACGTAATGGAAAGGAGGAACGTATCTTAGTAACTCTCACGTGGCGGCTCTGCCCACTTTGACGCCGCTACGTCATCGCAAACTTGACACCTGTCACCCGTTTGAGCGACGTCCGGAGCCAACTCCCGACGAGCGGAAGGAGCTACGCATTCCCCGAGGCGTCCCTACGCGCGGGGTACGGGGTAGGATTTACTACGACGCGGGGAGCAGTTCCTGCGTTTAGTGAACGAACGGCAACCAATCCTGTGCGTCGCTGGCCGCCGCATCTGTTCTACTACAGGTAAAAGTATTGAAAAACAATAAAAAACCTGTTGGGCGTTGTTAAAACAAACCGCTTTTTTGTGTCCTTTTGCAATACATTTAAGAGTTAATTAGAGAGAAAGTTGTTTTCATATTACAAGGAATGCGGGATGCGCGCTTCGCGCCTTCTTTAAAGCAACATGTCGGAGCAAGCCAGAGTCGCGGGTTTGATGGCTGCACATAAAGAGCTCCCGTTACCAGCGTTTCGTAGTCCCGGCGCGTAATGAAGGCGCGGAAGCAAGCAGACGACCTGGACAAAGACGCCTGCTTGCTCTGTTGAACTCAAGAAACATTCGGCTGATATGACTTACCCTGAGACAGGGAAGAAACAAGGTACGTAAAAGGGACGCGGTCAACGCACAGCGTATCCAAAAACAGCTGTGTGTTCGGAGACGTGCCTTTCTTTTCCTTCCCTGTCTCAGGTCAAGGTATGTTCACTTTTAACGGGCTCGCCTGCGCGCTCACGTTTTTTGACACCTATAGTGTAGTCATAACTCGCAACAGCAACTACTTTCATCTTGTCTGTAATACCTCAGTAGCAAACTTCGCCACGTCTTTTTTGTATATGCTGTAAACGACTTAATTTTCGCGAATCGACGACAATTCGCAAAAAATGGGTCCCGCGAACAATTCCGGCAAGATGTCAACACATTGGAATCTATATATTGAGATCCCACCGCGTCGCGAAAATTAGAACCCGCGAAATATTCCAAAACTTAAGCTTTACAAAATATTCAGCCCGCGAAAAATAGGTCGCTTACAGTATATTATCGTCTAGCTGCATTTAATCTTGTCTCGAATATGGCAGGCCTTCGTGTATATTGGTAGATATGTTACGAAATACAACCTAGAGGTAGTGCTTCAAAACGTGTTAAAAAAAAAAAAAGAGATCAATATGTTTGACATAACATGTGATTTAAGAATCTCCAAGTGTTTACGTTGTGCTATGCTAGTGTGTTCATTTTTTACTTTCGAGAATGAAATATTGCGAAACCTGTTTTCATATCATTGTACGTTTTCAGGTTATGGTTTTGCATTCTAAGAATAAAGCCCTTTCAATAATAAACTCTCTGTGCAACATAACATAAACCCTACTTTACGTTAAAAAGGACACATACACCGAAAGGTCTCAAACACAGCTGAAATATTTATTTTCCAAAAAGTGCTTAAATAGGCACCATGACAAAAAAGTAAGGGGGAGAGAGAAACCTGGAATGTGTTGAGAGATCCTGACAGAAATCCCAATATTAACATCAAGAGGTGCACTTGAGTGATGTAGTCATAATACAGAAGAAAATAACTGGATGTTTAAAACCACAAGGGGTATGAAAAATACCCAAAATGGCAATATTCCTGGTTTAATCGACACTAAGAAATAGGTGTTTACAGGTCTACAGATGGTCTAAAATATTTCTCGGCTCTTTGCAGGGGAAAGCCAGGTGACCTTTGTCGATTTGGCAACCCGCAAGCCTTCTCTGTCATTATCTCACGCATTTCATGCCTTCTGCTCATAAAATGGAAAGGCTATCGATATCACCGCCATGTTACTCAACACATATCCGGGGGCAGTACCGTCCGTCTCCAAACACAGCACATGAAATACCTGTGAACAGGTCCATCATGTTCCTCGACCTCACACTGGAATTTAAAGATATGTTGGAAGATATTAGAAGATATGTTGGAAGTATGAACCAAGGTCGTGTAAAGAATTTCTTTAACGCAGGTGATCTGGTCAATGACATTTATAGCAACCCTGAGACGTAGGAACAATAAAAAAAACTGACAGAACAATAAAGTCTCTAACACAGCTTGAAATTTATTGAACAACCATCGCCTTATATACATGTCCCGGACCTCTTTCACAATTCAAACGACCTCCTCACCCACCACACAGTGTACTCTAACAAGACAGAGTAAATTGCAACTTCAACCAGAAAAAATGTGCGACATTTCTTACAAGACACAATATGCCCCGTGTTACATAGGGGTTGTTGATTACATTCCCTTATCACGTGGCAAATGTCCCATCGGTCAAACTGGTAGGTGCGTAAATGATAGGACAAGAGAGCATGAAGCATCTGTCAAGGGAACTACAGCAGGTCATTGCCGCACCTGTAAATGCAGTGTTGTGTTCAGCAGCATCACCATTCTTGCAAGAAACAAAAGCCTGTATGCACGAGAAATGCAAAAACATTTAAAACAATGGCCATCGAAGGAAACAAAGTCGCATGCGTCAGTGTGCCTTCCATTAAACTCGACAAGAAAAGCAATAGTGTTTGAAATGTTTTACGTCCCGCTGAAATGCGGGTCGTTTCAAACTAAATTGTATCTACAGCTCTCAGAATAAAGAACAAAAAGAAACAGATAGCTGAGGCACACGAAGAGGAAGAAGTATTAAACCATAGTTGGTAGTCCAGCGATATGTTTTCCTCTCAAGTTCAAGCTGGCCCTAGCCATGGTGGTTGTGCGATGAACTGTGCAAGGTGTTGGAGCTGAAGAGACTGCATAGATTATGGACGGCCATGATTGCGGAGCAGCGAGCGAAGTGTGCGCTTGACGGCTTTAACTGGGAGGGCTTCACTGACGGCAAGGAAACAGATAGGTCCTTGGTGGTCGGGACCTCAGTCGTGGTGGTGAGCGGCTCCCCGTCGCCGGTGGCGTCCGTGCTGGGCATCACCGTGGCGAGGGCAGTAGGGGTCTCCCCGACGGCGTCCTTTGGGGCGAGACCACCGTCGGGGCGACAGACTCCTTGATGCCGGCGGCGTCCCTCATGGGTGGGTCTGCAATCCTGGCGTGTGTGGCGCTGCGCAGGGGCACGGCTGCAGCAGGTCTCGAACCGGGCAACAAGGCGTTGCCTCAAAGCCCTGTCCGAGAGGCCGACCGGAAGGTTGGTAGGAGCCAGCCTCTCGCCATCAGACGCTGACCCCTCCAAGCTCGGCTCAGACTTTAACTCTCACTTTTCAGGATCGGAACCTGACTCCGGTTTTGGCTCACTCAATACAAGGCAGGCGTTGTCCAGCACTGCGCGAGCCGTTATAATGGTGGTGGTGGCTATTGATGGATGGTAATGCAGACTCCGGTGCCTTTGCAGACACGATAATCTGTTTTTCAACAGCCCACTGCAGCGCTCCACAACGACCTGACCGAGGAATGTGCCTTCCTAGACCGGCAGCAAGCAATGGAGGTCACGTGGATCCCTGGGACAGGGGTGATGAACCATGACTCCAAGCCGTAGCCGTCGTTGCTTGCACGTTTAGAGGATGGAATCTATTATAATCTGTTCTTTTTAAAATTGACGGCAAGAAAGCAGCGAAAAGAGCTGATTGCAACTTTGTGTTTTCCTGGTACTACGCTCCTTCGGATAGTATTTACAAAGACGTGCCAGAGGTATAGACACAAGGCCTGCACAGTTGTTTTAATGTTTGGTACAGCACATTTCCTGTGATACTGTGGTTTTCAAGCGGTACACAGCCACCGTATGCAAGAGGAATGAATCGAGCATGCTCACCGAGGAGGAGCCTGTCGTCGTCTACCAGCTGCCCTTGCTTGATGTTGCCAAAGAGCCAAGAGAAGCATTACACAAAGGAGTCATGCACCGACCCTGGGCACCCTGGCTCCATGCATCTTACCCGGCATTCGGCGTCACGCATCTGGAAGTGTGAGAGAAATACCGACATGAGTTTACCTGAATGTTCCAGTCGTGGTTCACAAAGCAGTCTCAATTCCAGAAAATTCCAAGTTCTTTCGACAACACTATTAACATGATTGCAACACACCTTCATGGACGCAAGATAAAATGACAAGAAACCACATCTTTCAAACAAACATAATGTGGCGGGCGGAAGGATGCACGTTTTAAAAGTCACGACATACTACCTAGAGCGCACGCTCGTGCAGTCGGAGAACAGGGGCGGATTCAGAGGGGGTGGTCCGGATGACCTGACCCCCCTCTTGAATTCTGCATGTGTCAAAATTTAGGGCGTGGAAACGAGGGGGGGGACGACGACATATGATACGCTGACCAAAAACCTGACCCCTGACCCCCGACCCCCCCCCCCCCCCCCCCCTCGATATACCTGCGTCCGCCCCTGGCGGAGCACATCAAGCCCGCACCTCTCATTTATGAAATGTCATATCCACACCGTACCGGCGTTACGCTGTTTTCTTTTTGACACACATGGAACTGATTTTGAGTACGTAATACGAGCGTGCTTACCACCATCACGTTGAGGGCGTAGAAATGCCTGCGGCAGCGGTGGGATCGTTCTTGGACGGGCCGACGATGGCGATCATCGTTTCGTTCACGCAACCAATGACGCCGGATATCCTACCGAGCGGTCTGAGGCCCGTCTCCACGCCGTACCTCTCGCTCGGCGTCTCGGGGAAGCGGAGCCAGCCGCGCCGGACCCCGACACGACGCACGATAGCGACGCACACGACGCGGACAGAGACGACGACTGTCTTCAGTCCCACGCTGCGTGCTCGTCGCTCGCCACCAAACTTTGTAGGCACTCCGTGGCGTAGAAACGAAGTGTACAACACTTGAAGCTCCACAGTCGTGAACGTCCACGAGCTCCGTTTCGCAGTCTCTTCACCTCTGGTTCCTCGCGCCAACGTTGTCTCGCGCTGCCGGCGCTGCGTCGCACGCTTGCAATCCTCCGGGAGCTCGAATGCTGCGCGGTGCTGTCGGTAAGTCTTCCCGGCGAAAACAATAACTAAATTAGTTGAAAAGCGGCATAATTGCCCGACGACGACGCGGTTTGGAAAATATGACCAACGAAAGACACCTACTAAGGAGCTAGTACCTTTTGAAACGTACTCGGTACAAAGTGAAACGTCCGTTTGTTGTCACGTCCGGTAGCCGACTCCGCCCAGTATTGCCGACTCCGCCTTCATTTTTCTAGGGAAATTACGTCACTTTTGCTTCCAACCAGTCAGACGTGAAGACGTCATTTCCGTGTACTTTTAAAAGGAACATGTACAATGTCGAACCTAGCCATCCTGGTTAACGGGATAAATTTACAAGAATTGCTCACACAAACGCATTTGGCAAAAATGCATTATTTTGAAAATAATTTAAAAGCAAAGTCCATCTTTAATTTTCTTTAAACTCTCCAAAATTAAAATTTATAATATGTACTAACACAATCTACAAAAACATAACGCAATATTTGTGTGGCTTTTAAGTTATAATGCCAGAAAAATGGCCAAATTGACGCAAACGCGGTTGCCATAAATGGGGCGAGCACATACCCATTCTTCACAATTTCATTAATATCAAAAAAGCGTAAAATTGCTACGTGGTGGTCAGGAAAAGACAAATTGACATCACAGAGGTGGACGGTAGTTTTGAAGCGAACATTCCTAATACATTTTCGTACAACTGACCTAAAACTGCCCTTGGGCCGGAGCAAGCGAGAGGCGCCACCCTGTAAAATGCTTCGCGGTGCCTGTTTCAACAGCCGGCGTGTAGCGTCTCCGTCTACGCGACGTAAAGGAAGCAACCGGAGCGACTTGCAAACAGATCAGCCGACAACCTTGGCGGTAAAATGATATAGGAGGTAGGGCGTGGCAGAACCTGAACCTGCGCCGCCTGTGAGTGCCAATAGATCCGCCTCTGTGGACGGCAGCACAACGCCAGAAACACAAAAATACTGCAAACAAAAAAAAACGAATTTTGATTGACTGAGATAATCTGTATCGGGCGTTTTCAGATATGCTCAAAAGACCATATCCGCTCTACATTTGTTTTTTACCAAAAGATATACTTTACTTGTGCAATCGAAAAACGTATTCGAACATTTTTTTTTGCGGGAAATAAAATTTTTATCTTGTGAAATAAAATCCAAAATTCGCTGTCGGTATACAGGCACATTTTTGTGACTTGCGTGAATCCATCCCTTTGGATATTGATGGAAAGAAAAACTGTTGCCGCCTTAGGTTTTATTTTTTTAATTTTTTTACAAAATTGTACATACAATAAAAGGAGGTAAACATGTATTATCGATTACTAAGCAATTCAGAGTTTTATAAGTCCGGATCTTAAAAGACTGGACAGTGAATTTTTTAAACATGATTTGGACGCGTTTGTTTAATATTCGGTTAAATTATCATTGAAATTGAAAACGATAGATTTTCTAAAAAAATACACTGAAATGTAAACAGGTTACCAATTTCGCAATAATTGGAAAATTTGTTTAAAAGAAAGGCCATCTTAATTTTTATTGTACTTTTCACATATCAAGGCTCATAATTTGTCCTATCAAGTCCTTCAAACTTCCTTTGCAATATGTTTTGTATTTTTTAATTTACAGAGCGTTAAATATACAGAATTTCCGTAACGGGAGTAGAGAAAGATAGGACATTGCCGATTTCAAACAAGGGCAAGAATGTGGTCGAAAAATGTAGGAAGTCTGTGAAGAAAAAGCACTGTGACAGGAGTCTGTGAAAAATAAGAATTCATACAAAAGATTAGAGGTGAGTTTGAAGCATGCACAAGCAAACCATTTAAATACAGGTTTCTCAGATCAGTGAATTTCGGAGCCTACCCTTCGTAGGGAGGCTGGGATGCTGGACGACCGCGTTTAAATAGTTATAAGAAAGAAGACATGTTTAAAGTGGTACAATTGAAGCGAGTTTAATGAATCAAGGTACTGTGCGCATATTCAGCGCTTGTAGCGTGCATTCTTTCTGGCGGTGACCTGAGTCGGTCATGGCGCTCTCCTGGCACTCCGAGGAGGAACGTTCTTTTCCCGTTTTGCCTGTATCGATCACTGTTCGTTTCTTCAAAGTGGCACCACAAGCTCGCGACATCGATCTGCTTTTCGCAGCGATCGCAGACTTAACTTTCAAAGATATATATTTTTCTGAGTATACTGTTCCTGCTACAACAGCTGTGGTTGCGAAATGTCAGACCGCGTACACTGCCACAAGTGTCAGGACTGAATTCCACGCACAAGAGAAACACAATCCCACTCCTTTGCTTTCGAGTCCATGAACGCTTTGACGTGAGCTTTCGGGAGCTGGATTATTTTCACGTTCGGCAGTTTAGTGTTCAGTGGGCCAACCATCTCTGACGCCGACTTGATCACCGACGTGGTGGGCCGCCGGAGGTTGTACAACGTTGCCTGGTGCTTGACACGACCCGCCATTCCATCGAAGGCACTCTTGCCATGTCCAGTTGCAAAAAACAAAATCCACTTCGCTGACGTGTACTTGTTGCTCTGCAGCTTGTGTAGTTGGTATTTGTACTTAAACTGGATTGCTGCACTATCACTGACGTAGGTCACATGAGCCTACCAATATTGGATTTTACGATTTTCCAAACAGTTTTCATATAAATTAAGTTACAGACATTCTCATTCAATCGCTTTATTTTTGCAGTATTCTTTTTTTTTTGTGTGTGTTTGCGTTGTGCTGCCCTCCACAGTGACGGATTTATTGGCGCTCACGGGAGGCTCAGGCTCAAGTTTTGCCGTGCCCTGCCTCCTATATCATGTTACAGCCAAGCAGACATGTATAAGTTACTCAAAAAAAGTAATTAAGTTAAGTTACTGAGTATTGACCTCAAAAGTAATTTGAGTAGAGTAGAAATCACTCAAATGAAAAGTAATTGAGAAAATTACTAATTACCGTAAAAAGTAGCGAATTACTTTTCAAGTTACTTTGAAGTTACTTTTATATGTTGTTGTTGTTTTTTGTAAAAAGAAACAACAGAGGTTTTGATCTGTTAGCGAAATTGTGCTAGCCAAATATGGATCGAATTGTTTTTTTCGAAGAAATGCATTAATACTTGGTTCTGCTTCGCGTGCTTTATTGTTTTGTCCTTTCTTGTTTGTTTGGTCAATGATGTACTGCAAATGTGTCATTTCTACTTTGAGGTTTAGCGCTGCCTGAGCTTGAATTTTAGACAGTGTTTGCTTGTTTACAGTCTTTTGTAAAGTACTTTTTAAAAGTACTTGAAGTAAAGTACAAACAAAGAGGTTACGTACATCATTAAAAGTAGTAAGTACACCGGGTGCAATGTACTTAAAGTAACGTACTATAAATAGAATATATTTCAAGGTAAACTACCAGAACTTTAAACAGAATCTTTCATGACGCTCTTTCATTCCCTATACAGTTTTTTTTTTTTTTTTAACTGGTACGCAATGCTTTAGCGGTAATAGGAGGTGCATCAGTTTTCTACGAGAATGGCAGCAAATATTGTATGAAGTCAAGTCACCACAGAGTAGTTGTTTTACTCTCGCTGACGAGCTATTTGGCACAATCAACTTATAAGCCACTTATTTGTGTTGGTCTTAGAGCCGCCATTACTTCACTCGGAGAAATGAGGAGATGACGTCTAGAAAGAGCGCGTTTTCACACGACGATACGCCATTTTTTTTTGTTTTCAAATGCGGGGAATGTACATTGAAGTCGGGAGTTTTACTTTCTTCGGAAAGTACAAGTACATGCCCAGAGAATGTACTTCATATAAAGTACAAGTTTTCTAAACAGTAGTACTATAAGTACCATGTACCTAGAGTACTTCCCAACACTGCTTTTTTATTACTTTTTATATAAAAACGTTGGGGGAATTATTAAGGTTTCTCAAACGATCTTCAAATATTTGAAGATCTGCATATTCTATGTTTTGGCAGGAAAGACAACGCAAAAAGGTAATCTTTGCGTTGCCCTTTAGCACGCGATTCTTCGAGTACATCACAAACGACGGGAGCACCAGATGAGTTTCAGAGCAGGTGCTGCATTTTGTTGCCTCCTTCGAGTGAGGATGCAGTGTGTGCACCTCCTGTAGTGGGCGAGAGTTTCTACGTTGGGGATAAGTGGGAACCAGCCCTTTCTTCAAATGGGTCAAGTCTCCTTGAGCTTCGGGACAAAAAGAAATGCCAGTCTTCGGCGCTAATCCCGCAGTTACTCGGCTTCTCTTGCGTCGTGCCAGTTCGCTCCCCGCGCTTCGTAGCACTGTTGTTGCAGAGGGGGGGGGGGGGGGGGGGGGGGGGTGGACGGGCGCCTTGGAACATTTTTGGGGGGTTTTGGACTCTCCAACCCATTTTCTTCCCCTCCCTTTCCTGCACCACGTGCTTCTCCCTCTTTGCAAATATCAGCTGATCTTCCAACATCGTATCTCTTTTGTGACGGAATGTTTGTTGATAGGGAAAACAACCACTAAAATTCGAAAGTAATTGGTAATTTGAGTAGAAGTTACTCAGAAAAAGTAATTAAAGTAAACTACTAATTACCGAAATAAAAATGTAATTGAAAGTTACTAAACTACTCAGAAAAGTAGTTAAACTACAGTAACTTGAGTAGAGTAGTTGAACTACGTACAAGTCTGCAGCCAAGGTTATAGACTGATCTGTTTGCGAAGTCGCTCCAGTTGCTTCCTTTACGTCGCGTAGACGGAGACGCTACACGCCGGCTGTTGAAACAGGCACCGCGAAGCATCTTACAGGGTGGCGCACCTCGATCGCTCCGGCCCAAGGGCATATTTGGGTCGGTTGTACAAAAATGTATAAAGAATTTTCCCTTCAAAACTACCGTTTACCTCTGTGCTGTCAATTTGTATTTTCCTGACCACTCCGTAGCAATTTTACGCTTTTTAATAATAATGAAATTGTGAAGAATGGGTATGCGCACGCTCCATTTATGGTAACCGTGTTAGTGTGAATTCGGCCATATCTCTCGCTTTATAAATTTAAAGCCACACGAATATTGCATTATGTTTTTTTGTAGATTCTGTTAGTACATATCATAAATGTTAATATCGGAGATTTTAAAGAAAATTAAAGATGGCCTTTGTTTTAAAATGATTTTCAAAATAATGCATTCTTAGTTAAATGCCCCTGTGTCAACGATTTTTGTAAATTTGTGCCGCTAACCAGGACTATGAAACTTTATGAACAGATGAACAATAGACAGAGAAACACACTGGCAAAGATTGAAGACCTTAGCCTTTATAGATACGGAGAAACAAAATCTTTAATCCAGAGCGTTACTGCGCAATGAGTCGTATTTGCGATTTTGTTTCTCAAAATATCGACCCTAATACTCGATGGTTAATACTTTTTGTCAATCCTTCCTATACCTAATTTGTCAGTAAATATTTCTAGACTTGGAGCCAGAACAGTTTTTTGGGGGAAACAGCCCAAATTGACAACATCGCGCAATACGCAAAAAGCGCACATGACTGAGAGGGTGCTTAAAACTTTTTTTCGCTAAGTCAAAATTGTCTTTTTCCTAAACAAGGATTGTTTTTATTTTTCTTGGCATGGAGCCAACAAAATATTTTTGTTACAGCGAATATCAGACATGGTTGTTTGATCTTATCTGAAAACACCCTAAGGCCATTGTCTGCGAGGCGTTTAAACCTCTAGATGGTTTAGGTGCTACTCAGCGTCAACGCTTGACAGCAGTACGTCGTCGAGGTAAGCCCAAAAAAGTGTTTGCCCAAGAGTGGTGGAGTCAACGAAGCGCTGGAACGTCTGACCAACTTTGCGTAGTCTGAAAAGCACCCTGATGTATTCGAAGTGGTCAAAGGGTGTTATGAAGGCCGTTTTCGGTATGTCCGATGGTTTAACAAGGATCGGAGGGCACGCTTTTACTAAGTCTATCTTGGAAATGATGCTGGCATCCACTAAAATGCTGTTAAATTGGTGATGTGTGGTAATAGGTAACGGCCCGCTACTGTAGTAGTGTTAAGTGCACGGAAGTTACTGCAATGTATTTACTCACCTGGGAGTTTTTTCTGCTTCATGTAAAAAGGCAATGCACATGCAGTTAGTGATAGTCTGAGCACTCCCAAGTCGAGTTTCTATTCCAACACAGTTCGAGCGACCTTTAGACTGTCTCGGACAAATCCCCTGAGACGAACATGCGTTGGATGAAGAGATGTTATAATGTGGTGCGTCACCTCGTGCTTGACTGGTGAGGGAATTTAGAAGACCGTTTCAGAGATGATAAACGACATAGAAGTCTTAGGAAGGGAACGTGGGTGGTTGAGTGGAAATTGTAAACAAGTATGGTGATACCATACCCTGAAGAGTATTACCAGTTCCTGCATCCACCAAGCGTTTCCGCTGCAAGTCTCCAAGAAGGGTGAAAAGCTGAACAATGACACTTAAAGTTAGGTACGAGACATCGGCTTCAAAAAATGTCGAACGCAGGAAGGTGCATCGCAAGTCGATGTTTATCGTAAGCGGCCGTTCGTCATACGTCACAAGTGAAGCATTGTTAGCAGCTTGCGGCGTAACGGTGAATTGTGGCGTGATTGTGCAAGAGGCCGCCAAAAGTATGCTTACTTCGGCAATGGAATCTACGAGGAACCAAAAACCAGATTTCTTGTCCAAAATAAAATACTGAACTTCCACTCTTGGAAGTGACACTTTTCGTCACCTTTAGTGGTGGGCTAGTATGCACGTTTCTTCATGGTGTGCAGATGTTGAGGGAGGGACGCACTTCTCGGCGTGGTCACCGAAGTTTTGCTTGTTCCAGCAGATGCGAGGGCTGTGAGATGGAGAGCGACGCTCATGAGGTTTAGAGCTAGAGCTGTTCTGCATTCTGGTCTTCGTACAGCCTGTAAGAATGGCAACCTGAGCCGAACGTCCCGCAGGCATATTCTGAATTTTATCCCGAGCGCCATGAGCATCAGACACGGGAGTGATCGCGGCCTCAGAATTTGCGGAGTATGGTGGAATACCGTGATTATGAATGTGCCCAGTGATGGAGGCTGCAACCTTCACGACAGAGTCGTCGAGTAGACTCAAGATATTCAGTACTAAAAAATTTTAGAACCAAGATCTTGCGGTAATCTCGCGTGAAGCCGGTGAACGAGCCACTCCCGCAGCGGTGTAGCTTCGAGGGAAGCGTATCTCTCTTTGGGAACTCACCAGAGGCACCGTAGCAATTGGGACGGCTTGAAATCGCCCAGCTTCTTTGTGTTCGCGAGCTACTGAAGCTAACGGTGCTTTGGTGAGACTTTCTGGCGAACGAGCTCGCTCCTGGATTTCTCAATCGGAGACCTGAGGAGATTTGAGAAGGAGGTCTGAGATATTTTGGGCAACCTCCAGTGATAGTACCGCGATTACGAGGTAAAATATTTCGTTTTATTCAGGTCACGTGAGATATATTGAAGTATCCCTTCACTTGAGCGAACCAAGGTTATGGGTACGCTGAGGAGAATGGAGGTAGCCCCAAGTCGGGCAAGGCGGCGAGATTACCACAAGTAGCGCTTGAGGAAACTGCCATCTGGAGCCAAGGCTGTCGGAACGACCGGTGGAGCAGAAGTGTTAGCGGTTGTTCGTGTCTAGGGTCTCGAACAACCGCTTTTGTAGTGTTGTTTATTGTACCTGCAGAGGGCCGCTTCCGTTGGTGCTCTTAGTGACGAATGTTGAAATGCGCGAGGCCCGAGAGCACGCTGCTTTTGGTGGCTCGTTGCATGCATGTTATGACGCCATACTACAACCAATTATTCTTCAGATTATATTTATACGCGCGTGAAGTCTTGTCAAAGATGAACACTGTGACAGTTGTAACAAGGGAGCTGCAGGTGACAGGGCGGTAGCCGCATGGGAACGGTCTAGCTGGTGTAGAGCCAGAAGAAGAGAAGGACGATGGGGCTACGAGGGGCTTGGCAAGTGCTGCTGTTCCGGCGAGCTATAAATCATATTTTGTTATCTTAACAACTGGCGACGAGATTAAGACTACGAACCATGTTATTATAACAAGTATTTGACCGGGTTCCGGCGAAACCTACCGGGAACATCATGCCAAAGTTAGAGCCGTTCGCGGGGGAAGGCGGTCGGGAATGTGAAGAGTATGTCGAGATTTTGGATCAGTACTTTATCGCGAACAACATCGTCACAGACAAGCAACGAGCCGAGTTTCTGAGCAGCTGTGGCAGGCCAACGTACTCATTGCTGCGCAGGCTGCTGGCACCCATGAGACCTTCGGAGGCCCCTCTCGCCAGAAGTCTTGAGTTGCTGACAGAGCATTACTCCCCGCGACCGTCGGTGACTAAACAACGGTATCATTTCTACTGCCGCACACAAGACATCGGGAAAACTGTGAAGGAGTTTGTCGCCGGCCTGCGCCAATTGGCCGACTGGTGCGAATTCGGGGCGGAGTTGACGAATAACCTTCGGGACCGCATCGTGCACGGCATAAAGAATGACGAGATGCGGAGGAGGCTACTGGAAGAGCCATGCTTGACGTTGGATCGGGCGGTGGGTTAATCACAAGCATGGAAGCCGCCGCAAGAGGTGCTGAACAGATAACCGGCCGAGCAAGCGGGACAGCCGAGACAGCGGAGAACCGCGTGACAGCACCGTCGGCATCGGCGCAGTCAGCGGAAGAGCGACGCAGCTGTTTCCGTTGCGGCGGCAAGCACCGGGAATCAACGTGCAAGTTTGTAAATAGTGTTTGTTTCAAATGCCGGCAACGAGGTCATATATCAAGACTGTGCCAGAACAGGACAAGCCACGAAAGTAGAGTCAGCAGCAACGACAAACATCGCGAAGGAAACATGAAGCAGACGCTGAACTCGACTCAGACACCAGAAAACCGTTCGGTGCACGTCATGGATGCTCAAGGCAGTGAAGAGTCAGATTCGAGCGTCGTGGAGGACCTCTGGCCGTTAACCCCGAGCAAAAAAATAGCGCTACTGGGGAACGGCCGAAAAGAGGCACCAGAGTTCAAGGAACCGCCAATTTTTGCAGAAGTGACGATACAAGGAAAAACTGTACAAATGGAGCTGGACACCGGAGCTTTGTTTTCGGTTATGGATGACACTGAGTTCGAAAAACGGTTTCCAGATACCGTCATCGAACCATCAACTGTTAAACTGCGGGGCTACTTCGGTCATACGGCTGCCGTAGTCGGCAAGGCGACGGTCACAGCGGAGTTTGGCGGGAAAGCTGAGCTACTACCTTTGTTTGTTGTACGAGGTGGTTCCTGGGCTCTTCTAGGACGAAACTGGGCAAGGGCTTTCAACATGCCTCTAGATCAGCTCGCCAATGTGCATCAGGTGAGCAGCACTGAAGAGTTGGCTGGCAGATTACAGTCAGTGTTTTCTGAAGGGTTGGGGACGCTGAAAGGAATGAAAGCCATTATCAGAGTACCGGAGGGAACGAGACCCAGGTCTTTTGACCGCGAATTCTACCTTTTGCGTTGCAAGACCTGGTAGCGCAAGAGTTGCAACGCTTACGGCGCTACGGGATTTTGACCCCCGTACGAATGTCAGAGTGGGCGGCGCCTATTGCAACTGTACTAAAGAAGGATGGTAGGATACGAATTTGTGGCGACTTTAAACTCAGAGTCAACCAAGTGGCTATTACCGAAGTGTATCCGGTACCGAGACTGGAAGAGATGTGGTCGAAGCTTGCTAGGGGAACAACGTTCTCTAAGCTAGATCTCCGCGATGCGTACCAGCAGATTGAACTGGAGCGGGCAGTTGAGAAGTTTGTCACAATTAACACGCAGAGAGGACTGTTTCAATACAACAGGCTCTCTTTCGGAGTAGCGTCGGCTCCCACCATATTTCAAAGAGAGATGGCAAATCTTCTGCGAGATTGTAACGGCACCATTGTCTATTTTGACGACACCCTGGTAACAGGGGCAACAAAAGATGACCACTGCCAGAATCTGGAGGCAGTCTTAGAGAAGTTAAGTGAGGCCGGGTTGAAACTCAAACTGGCAAAGTGTTCACTTTTCCAAAGAAGTGTGGAATACTTGGGACACATAATTGACGCTGAAGGAATTCACCCCGCACTCAAAAAAATCGAAGCGGTATTCCAGGCGCCAGAACCCTCGAATGTCAAATAACTTCAGAGCTACCTTGGATTACTAAACTTCTACCGGAAGTTTATGCCAAACGTGTCATCGGTGTTTCATCCCCTCCATGAACTGCTGAAAAAGGGGAGGCCTGGAGTTGGGGTGCTGACTAACTAGCGGCGTTCAATACAAGCAAAGAGAAGCTGACGTCTGCATTAGTGCTACTGTATTATGACCCGAGCCAGCCGATGGTACTATGCTGCGATGCGTCACCTTATAGTGTTGGTGCGGTATTGGCGCACAGAACAAGTTCCGGGAAAGAAAGGCCTATTGATTTTGCATCCAGGCATCTAGCCGCAGCTTAAAAAAAAAAAAACTACAGCCAACAAGATAAAGAAGCCCTGGCCGTAATATACGGAGTGACAAAATTCAACCAATTCGGGGGGGTGGGGGTCGACAATTCGACATTTGCACAGACCACAAGCCATTGCTGGGTCTTCTAGGACATGATCGGGGAATCCAACATCAGTGCTCTCCTTGAGTGCTTTGATGGGCGTTAACGTTGAGCGCTTACTGCTATCGACTGGTATATCGACCAGGGGCCAATCTGGGAAATGCCGATGGGCTGAGTCGGCTGCCACTGTCTGGATTCTCGTTCAAGGACCACGTGGCTGGGGAAGTGTTCATGCTGGAAAAGGCGTTTCCGTCGTTGTTGTCGGCAGCTGCGGTAGCACAAGCTACAAATAAGGATCCCATAGTGTCAACAGTACGAGAGGCTTTGTGGTCTGGGAAGCGTCTGCCGGAATCTGCTGATTGGAGGACGTTCTCATGTCGACTAGAGAAATGTTCAGTGCAGGGCAGTTGTGCATTGTGGGGTTGCCGAATAATAGTACCAACATCACTAAGGCCAGCGGTGTTGAGCCTGCAACACGAGACACATCCGGGTATTGAGAAAATGAAAATGGTCGCACGGAGCCATGTTTGGCGGCCAGGCATAGACGAGGCTATTGAAAACAAAGTAAATGGTTGTACCATATGCCAAGTTTACCGGCGGGCACCGAGGTCGGTGCAACAAACACCATGGCCATTCCCGGGAAATTCATGGCCACGTCCACATGTTGACTTTGGGGGGCCGTTTCAGGGCATCTATTTCTTGGTGCTAGTTGATGGATTCTCCAAATGGGAGGAAGTGCACCGGGTGCCCTCACCATCGGCGAAAGCCACAGTGGAGTCCTTGAGATCAATCTTTGCTACACACGGCCTACCTGATGTGGTCGTCAGTGATAACGGCCCGGCGTTCGTCAGTGCGGAATTCAAAGAATTCCTGGCAAGAAATGGAGTTCGTGCTATCAATATTCGACCGCATCACCCTGCCTCAAACGGCGCTGCAGAGGCGGTAGTACAAACGATCAAAGAAAAGCTAAAGAAAGCTAAACCAGGATATTTCGAAGTTATGATTCCAAGCGTTCTTTTTAATTACAGAACGACGCCACATCACCTGGCCGGACGAACACCAGCAGAGTTGTTGATGGGGCGACGCCTGAAAACTCCCATGGACCTGCTCCACCCAGATCTCCGAGTCAGAGTAGGGTTCAAGCAACTACAGCAGAAGGAGCGAGCGGACAAATCGGCAAGGCGAGATGGATTACCACAGCCTAGTGATCGTGTCTAGACTCGAAATTTCAGACCCGGAGATCGTTGGGTCCCTGCAATAGCTGAGCATTCCACCAGTGAATCGTCGGCACGAATGATGCTGGAAGAGGGCGGCACCTGGAGTCGCCACGGAGATCACCTGAGGCAACGAACCCCAGTCCCACCACAAGACACCTTGGATGCGCAGCAGCCATTGGAGAGTGCACAAGACAACATGGATGTGCAGCCACCATTGGAGAGTGTAGTGAACATGCCTCTTGGACAACAAACCCTCATGCGGCCCGAAGACAGCGTAGCTAGGCAGACACCATTAGACAGTGTGGTAAACCTACCTAGTGAGCGTGTGCGTGACACGGGTGGTTCTTGTGTGTCTAGAGCCGATACACAGACTCCTACTGCGGTGCGCGAATGGTCAGGACAGGATGTGCTGGCGAAACCTTTGAGAAATGACACTTTGAGACGATCAACTAGACGGCGCAGACCTCCGATACTGTACTCTCCTTGATTGACACTGTGAGTTGAGGGGGAGGAGTGTGACAGTTGTAACAAGGGAGCTGCAGGTGACAGGGCGGTAGCCGCATGTGGACGGACTAGCTGGTGTAGAGCCAGAAGAAGAGAAGGACGACGGGCTACGAGGGGCTTGGCAAGTGCTGCTGTTCCGGCGAGCTATAAACCATATTTTTTTATCTTAACAAACACCACCTGAACCTGCCTTGATAACACCTTCCTTGATAGTGACACTGAACACATATGCCATCCAGATGTGGCTCGGGGACGTTTACGTACCAGCTATTCACTCCTCGCTTTCGACACACCAGAATTACCGTGTAATTGGAACGCCGAGAGGAGCTCCAACTGTTTGCGGCGACTTCCTCTTTCTAAAGCTGATTGGTTGGATCACGCTACTAAACAGCTGATAAAAAAAAAAATATCCACTAAGGCTAATGTGAACACCAGATATGACTGCGCATGTCTACTAGTGCCAAATTATAAACTCTTTCTCGAGTTAATTAACACTGTTTTTATTTAATTTAATTAAATTTAAAGTAACTTATTTAATTCAATTGAATTGAGTTTAATTTAATCTAGTAAATTAAAGAAGGAAATGCAGCACCTCTAATCAACACTATACGAGCTACCTTCGCTGAAGAAGGCCAGGGTCTCAAATTCACCTTTGATCTACCAACGAACACCATCCTGTAAGATTTAGATCCAAGACTGGTGTTTTTTTTTTTATAACCATACTTGCTGAAAATACTTCCCATGATGTAAAAAAGCGTGCTTCGGTATGACTCACTCCGTTTCAAGATAATTAAAAGAAGAATCATGAAAAGTTGCCTGAGTGAGTTCTTAAATAAATATTGTTTAATACAGCAGAGGCTGTAAGTGAAAAGACCTAAGACATCTGTTTAACCGAGCTGTACCCAATACGACGTCGCTGAAAGTTTATTCCCAGAAAGCACAAAAAAAAAATCGCCGGTCAGTTATCCTGCCGTACATTCATTATTTATTGCACAACCTAAAGAAGATACGAACATGAACACAGAGCAGGTTGGCACAGAACCAAGGCATAGATTGAGTTTTTGAGAGACGAGTTGGAGAGCTGAGCATTAGCTGGTTCTACGCTTTTCTTTTCTTTTCTGATGGCGTTTTATTCCTGTTCTTTTTTAGGGGAGATAAGATTCCCCTTTTTTCTTTCCTTTTTTCTTTTTCTTTTAATTCTAATTTGAGTATCTTGGTTCTTTTCTGTTTCCTTTTTTCAACGGGGTTATCTTTTCTGTTTTTGCGGGTTTCTTCCTTTTATCCGAGGGTTGGGGTAGAGAAGCGCTGGCCCATTGAGGAGGCAACATAAATGTCGGTTGCTAACTGAAAGAACTGTCCTGTCTGTGCGTGTCCGTCCCTGTGTGTTTTATTCTTTCGTGTTTCAAGTTAAAGAAGATAGTCTTTAAGATTAAAGTCAAGGTTGTATTATCGGTACCGCATATACTAAAGAGACTATGGCCGAAGATTAATAACCTGCAGCTTCAGCAGACAAGATGCGGAGTGCAACATCAGCACAAATATGTCGACTGCCGGTGTGGTGTGATATATTTAATACCGTTTACCTGCGCAGAAGTGCAAGTAGGACAATCTCAGCGGTGTGTGAACGAACGTTTAAGAGAACATGCTGAAACATTCAAGTCGACACCTGCGGTACACCTCGCTGTGCATGTGAAGAATTGAAAATGCTCAACTATTCGTGGCGCACCAGAATGCTAAGACGTTTTAATGAAGACAGAACTCGAGAACTGTACGAGAACATCGCCTCTGGACTAGTTATCTTGTCCAGAGGTGAAGTTTGCATCAGCTTTCCGTCAGTGGAGTTATCACAAAAATAACTTCAGTACCTTAATTTTGTTAGGTGAACTTATTTGCCTTTTTTTTTTCTTGGCGGGGAAAGTATGTTAATTTTAATATTACTGCCAAGTCCGGCTATAACAAAGTCAACGGTAATCGAAAATCACATCGCTATATCCCCTATTTTGTCAAAACTGACTTCGGTTATAACGAAGTGCAAAAGAGAAGGGGAAATTGTGATCGCTTCGCTGTAACCACTATTTCCTTATAACCGGCTTCATTATAACCGGTTTCGACAGTCATATCATATATTTCTTGTCTTTCTTTTCATTTTTTCAGACAGTAGTCTTTAATTCACATTTCTCTTTCTCTGTGTATAGCATTAAATATCAGTTGTTAGTAACGATCTGTCCTGTCCTCTCCTGACCTTTTCTCTCCGTGTCGCGCCATTCCGTATCACGATTAAAGCTCTTTTACTGAAAGGGGTCAGTGGTACAAAGCGGGTACGATACTATGATAGCCGCCATTGAAGTAGTTGCAAGTACCGGAGGGTACTTATTTCACAGCTCGTGGCTGTGAAGTATTATGAGCACAGGCGCGAATGCTTTATGTAACACTGCTTCTAGCGAAGCATTGCTCGCACTAAAGCACTCTGACGGCGTTAACAGCCAGTATCACCGGAGAGCGCTTTTTCTGCCGAAAGAGAAGGGGGAAACGCTGTAGCTTCTTTCGCATTCTTCGTGCAACATTCAAAGGACCACGAATTGCCAACCATTTCAGATAAACTTTCGACCTTGAAGCTTAAAAAAAAAATCGATCGCTGGCGACCCAGAGAGCTTGTAGATGGCGTTCCTTATCTCCCGTCCACCCCCCCCCCCCCCCCCCCCCCCCACCCCGGGCAAGTTACGTACACGGGTAAGGGAATGTAGAGGTATTTCAGTGTTTCCCGTAGAGCCATGTGCTGGAAATGGCGTGGCCGTCATAATTTGAACATTCAGTACCTCCAGGAAAAAAAATATTTTTAGAAAAGATTTTGGACTAATAGTTTAATTGAAAGAACTATAAATCTTTCTGCCGAATTCCATAAAATTTATTCTGGGTAGCTCACCCACAGTCTGGTTGACTGAATAAGACAAAGCATGAGACAAACATTGGCCAGTAAAAAACTCACTAAACCTGTTTTTTTGTACTATTACCCGCGCCCTTACATTCCACACACAAACATTAAAAGCTTATCAAGGCTACCGGATCGTACGAGCAGCGTTCGTCCATTCTGCTTGTAATGGAACGCACCAAAATCAGTGATGGGACAGCAATAACTGGGCTGCAGAAGTTGCGATTAGGATAAATAACTGTAAAGGGGGGAAATAACGCGCATAATTCCCATTCCTTATTATAGATCAGCTTTATTAAGGCGAAAGCCTTATATGTCTCATCGTTCAATCGACCTACAGAGTCCCTGAGCGAAAACACGTCGAGACACGAAAGGTATACTAAAGCCGACGACACGAAATGTAGAAAAACCCACGGTTCACCATTAGACCACGAGATGGCGTTACTTGTGCCATAATTGGCGGAGGCGCTATAATCCGGAAAGAAGACTTTTCGCTTTTGTCCCTCGGCTGGCGTCGAACCAGCCACCACTCGCTGCAGTCGTCCGACGCATACTCCGCCCGTACCGCCATATCCGTAAATCATGTGTCTGTCTTTAATGCGTCAGCGCTTGGGCTTTCGCCTTCAAGTCGTCTTCGGGATAACATAAGTGAACCTGTGAATTCTGGAGTCAGCAGTAAGGGTAAAAAGAAAATAAAACTCAGACATTGTTTTTAAATTGACAACAACGGACCCGTTAATTTTCCTTACGATTCGACACACCTTTAGAAGCGACGAACCCTAGAAGGGCTACAAAGTCAAGCGCTAGTGGCACATTTATCATATAACCTTTGTCTGAACGAACTTTGTTCATTCAGACATAGGTTATATGATAACCTTTGTCTAAAACTAAGTTCACTCCATCCTTTCTAGGTCTTGTACAACTTCACATGTCGAATGCATATAGTTTAAAGCGCACCGTTCTCTCCTTCAATAGGGAATTCTGTAAAGAAAAAATTATTACAAAATAAAAATTATTAAAATTATAAAAAAGTTTAACTTTTACACCATTACGTCTTATTTTCCTCGTTGATCATGCAATACGAAAAATATGGTTGGCATTCACTCCAGTTTAACCGGTTGATTTATTTCATATCGCTTCCGATCAACATCATAGTCTATTTATTTCCATCACATGATGGGGGGGGGGGGGGGGGGAACCAAGGAAAAAAAGCTGCCTACAGGCAGCTTGACGAGCCCTCGGCCCCCCTACAGAGGCAGACAGTGGTCATCAAAAAACATAAATTATGAGAAACATCGAACCTTGTTAAACACACTCGTTTTGCCTCGTTGAAAGTTCTGTCAACGACGCCACCTTCAGTATCTCCAATGTCGCAAAACAGGACATGTATCAAATAGTTTCGCGCAAATCGTGTACATCTTTTGGGTATATGTTCTATTTCTCTTAAGCCCTGTAGGTTATTTCCTGCAATTTTCCAGCGAATTCACGCGCGATCAGAAAGCGCACCGTTCATTCCTTATAAAGAAAAATCATTTTGATGGAGAGAATCGCAACAGATCTTACCTAGGCAAGCAAACAACAAAGAAACAGATATATCTTGCAGTATTCCCCGTAAAGTACGCAACACTGGTGCTAAGGTAAATACTTCGGTTGTTTACTTGTTTTCCTATCAAAGCTGTTTCCTGGAAGTTCCCAAAGAAAGCGCTGTTGGTCAAAAACAAATGAGCCATTCAATCCATCGGGGGTTGAGTCTGTCAAGTACCCAAATTCATCGCCTATTATCAGATACCCGTGTCGTATCTCGTAATGTTCCCCGTGAATCATGTAATATATCTAGGGGCGTATGGCTCACTCATCTTGATGATACACGTTATTTCGTGCAGGTCTACCTTCTTTGTAACAATCGCTGTTTGCTCTTGTGGAGTGGGAGTCTATTAGACAAACTAAGTTCAGTTCCTCTTATTACAACTAGCTCGCACCACACGGTGTTTCCCAAGAATTAACCGGTAAAGCTCGTAAGATATTTCTGCGTTGAAGCTTTCGTGCAATGCCCCCCGTCCCGCCGTCGATTTTTCCCGTCTTTCTCTTCTTCATAAAGTCTTTTACACAACTGTCTTGAAAATGTCTCTTCTAAACCCGCCCACCTACATATCATCAAGACTGGACCATTCATGCAAGATCGCCCGTCCCAAGTCATCAAGTCAAGCACACCAGCATTCCCTCATCCCTGCAGCAGTTGTGGACTGGAATGACCACCCGGACGTCAGTAGTTACCATACCCGACTCCAAGCAATTCCGACTAGCCCTTCAAAACCACTTGTACTGACCCACTCCCCTCTATCACGCCCTCGAGGAATTGAGGGTATGTATAAATAAATAAATAAATAAATAAATTTATCTTAACACGCACCTGCATGAAAGCGGAGTCGTTCGTACTATCAGGTAAAAATCAATTCAGTTCCACGTTTTCACAAAAAAAAAAGGTATTTTATAGAGAAGCAATCCTTGAGAAAAGAGAGTGATACAAAAAGGTATTACTGTAATCACCAAAAAATATGTCATTCATTAAACGATGAGGCATATTTATGCATGGCTGATAAAAGATTATCTCTCGAATTACTCACAGTTTTATTTATTCAGTTAGTCGACTACATAATCAGGTAGCAAGTTGAATTAAATTATGCGAAAAAAAGATGTAAATTTATTTTTGGTAATTTAGGAATAAAATAAGTCAAACAATTAACCGCTGGGAGCTTGTTTCGACCCTAGTTTGTATTCCTCAAAGTATTCCTCTAACTGAATATTTGAGAATAATAAAATGAACCAGAATTTTTATGTATCAATTAAATCGTCATATAGAGAATTACAAGGTATGATAAATTGTGGGTTCTCCTGGCATTTTTGTTCCGGCACTCTGAATAATTCTATGATCCCACGGGTCACGTGATCTCATGCGACGTAATAATTGCCGCTTCTATCGAAGGATGGCGCCACAACCTAATCGCGTCGGTAACTCAGGCGTCCGTGAACAAGTCTAACGTAGACTTGGGCAAGTGTTTGTCTCATTCATTACAGGAAGAAAACTTGGCCTAAAATTTTCACACGGTAAAACGGGCCTGCTCTGCGCACATTCGGTGTAATTCTGGGCTTTCTACGTGCAGAAACCGATTATCCGGTTCGTTGCTCGCACCAGAATGTCCGCTTGGGACACCCTATATGCACATAAAGTGTATAGTAAACCCCAGATGGCTAAAATGTGTGAAAATGTTTTCTGGAATTTTTATTTTCAATAGGCACGTCTACCAGTGAATTTAAGAACCCTAAAACAAATTGTTTCGTAAGTTGAGATATAGAGATATAAATTTCTTGTACCAAGAAAACACTTTTTATGCGTATACAACATTGTTATTGTCTATTTTGCGTAATACACAAAATGTTAGTTTGTATGAGGGCTGGAGAAAATAAATATACACATGTTGCGTGGCGGAACTATGATGATCACGCACAGAGGCCATAAAAATCACTAACTTGGTAGCAGCTGTGTGGAGTTAGAATAATAAACACTACCTTGTTCTATTAAAAACAATTAGTAGCAAGATTGTTGCTTTTTTCCAAATTAAATTGACCAGCGTCATGTGAAGAAAAACACTCCAGTTTATATGCGAAAATGGCAACTTAGTTGCGCGCTGTTTGAGGCCAGCTTCGAGCTGAGCACAACGTCGCATGTTAACTAGAGTAAACAATTTGGATCAATTATTTCTGCCTAGTTCTTTGACCACGTCACGGTGCTGAGTGTCGACCATGTTAGGAAAGCGAGCGTTGTGGTTGCGCCGTCCTGTGTAAAAGGTACATAGATTGAAAGGTCTCGACCTACGCGTTTCGCTACGTTTGAATAATGTTATGTTACTTTGGGTTGCGTCGTAATAAATATATTGTAAGCCATATTTGGATAAATATATTTCACGATGTATATTGCGTGTAAGTGCGCATTCCATTCCTTTATGCATCGTAATTAATATTTTTATACGAAGTGCTCCACTAGTATTTCACTTTTAGGACTCGGACGCAAAGTCGTAGCAACCACCAGTATTTTACGTGACTTAGTTGACGAAAATCTTTACCAATCACTGGTATTTTAGGTGAGCTAACTCACTTTGCGACAGCCTTTGTGACTTAGGCAAACAAATGAAACATGAGGTGTACAAAAACTACATTTTTAATGTTAATCCTGTTAGAGTTACAGTTACATCAAATTGAAATGACGGAATTTCCTGCCTTCTATTACCTAAAAATTAAAATGAATTGTACCGACTATAAAAACTATATAGCTATTCGTTTGAATGCTCAAATAGTTGCTAGTGTTAACACATTGTAGAAAATACATACACACATTAGCTATTCAGACCGGATTGAACTGGTTCGAACCGATTTTAACCGTTTTTTTGTTCACCTGAACTGAGTCATAAATGAACCGAAAGCGTGATCCCAAACTCGGACCGAACCAATGAAAATTTCGGTTTGACATTCTGTTCACGTATACCAAAAAAGTTTATGATTAATCGTGGCCAACGTTTAATAATGTTTAAAGTATAACCAAATGAGCTAACATGCATATACGTATCCTATAATATAGGCAATAGCAATACTGATATTATAACTACAGTGTAAGGAATCAGCGTCAATAATAGAAAATCACATAAAAGATCGGAACGCCAAAACGTTATTTGAGCAATCTCGTGGTTACATCGCGAGCTTTCTGCCTTCGTTACCCCTTCGCTGACTCTTGAGCATCGATAGTGCAGGCACGGTGAAAGCACACGGCGCCAGGCAGAAAGCGCAGAGAGGTTGGCCAGCTGGAAGAGACGATTTGGCCTTTGCATCTTGTTAGTGCCTAGAGGCGCCCCATGTCAAATTCTAATCGTTTAGAAACTAAGTTCAGGCAGTGGAACTAGTGCAGTGTTGTGTAGAACTAGGACGTTCATGCCACAAACATCTAGCTCCAGGTAATAGTATGCGGGGACAACAAGGTATTATTATACATATATATATTACTTAAGAGACAAGGTATTTTCAAACCCTCCCTATTCCCCACTTCTCAAACTTTGAAGAAAACCAAACACGAACACGTGTAGTAAGAGCGGTTTTCGGGAATAAGCGCCCCACCGTCAGTGAGAAGGGTAATGTCCCTCGCCAAAATTCGCTCTCCCCGGGATTCCTGGTAATCCCCGGCGGGGGACGGAGCTACACGGCCTTTGTCCTCGACTCGGCCGACGGAGCGGAAGTGCCGGCGCGGCGGAAGGGACAAGCCGGAAGCTGCTTCCGGGTTTCTCTAGTACCGTTGCTTCCTTCCGCGCGACCTCTTCCTTCCGCTGTGGACGGCGGGAAGAACCAGCTCAGCGGGAGCAACCTTGGCAGGCAACGAGTTCGTGCCAAACTCAATTTGCCGGAGCAGCGATCGTAAAGGCCGGGACCCACCCTTATGATAGACACTCTCGGCGAAAAACGGCAGCTTATCATCGGGCAGGTTCCAGCTAAGTTCGGGCCAGATAGTAATGGCCTTTGTTTGCTTCCTATCTAACGGCTTTGGTGGAGTCTTGGCGACTAAACTTTATCCTAACAGTGACCGCCTCGTGCTTTCCTTGTTAGCTGTGTCTCCGAACACGTGAATCCAAACCCTCCCTAAACAATTGCTTGCTTTGGTCACCAGGTTGTGAAAGCTGGTTTTGAAAATCCCAGGGCGTTGGTGTTCATTTTCCCGCGATCGATAGTTTAAATATCAAGCGGCACTAATTGTGGTAGAGTGCCCTACGTAAATTCAAATGCAGGCTGCGCGTTAACGGGCCGTGCAACGATATCAGGTTGGAACGTTTCGCATTGTGCACAAGCTTACTTAAAGTTGTATGACTCACGAACACTCGGGCGTGATATCACTGACCAAAAAAAATTAAAGCCGTTTACAACTCCCTGTAACGCCGAATTGGAGCGCAGCTCTTGAGGAGGAGGAGGGAAGGGTACTGAGGGGAGGGTATACCCCTTCTCCCTTCTCCTCCCTTGTGATCCTGCCTGCTACTCCTCCTCCTCTCTTCCCCTCATCCTCCTCCTCCACCCCCTCCTTCTCCTTCACCTCCACCTCATCCTTCCTTCTCCTCGTCTCCTAACGGGGGTCACGTGAACTCGAGGGGGAGAGGGGGGGGTCACGTGACCTGAAGGGTCACGTGACCAGGGGCGGTCACGTGACCTGGGGGGTCAAGTGACCTGGGAGGGTCACGTGACCTTGGGGGGGGGGGGGGGGTCACGTGCAACTCAGGTTGCATTCGATACAAGTTGCATGCAACCTGAGTTGCATGCAACGCGCGGTTACGCCGAATGCGACGCCGACGCCGACGGCGACGCCGCTCAAGCCGAAAACGGGCGCCTAAGAGCTGCGCTCTAAAACAGAGGTGAGTTTCTGCGCTGCCTTACGTCGAAATGGATAGACTTTGAACTTTTCTTCTACGAAGGCCATATTCCACTAATGAAATTGAAAAGAACCTCGTTTCCTCACTCATCCCTTGGTCGTAGCAGAACGAGCCCACCTTGCTTTTCTGTTCCTAGCCAAAATTTTTTTTTTCTTTTTCGAGTGTATGATTCACACGACTAACACGCGGAGCATTAGTGGACCATCGCTTCTGTGCGGCGATGTTCTTTGCATTCCGCTCCGTTTTCTTGAGAGTCATTGGAGAAAAAGCACTTCCTGCAAACGTTTCTCTTCTATCATATGATAAATTATTGGATGGATTGCATTGGATATACCATTTATATTGGGCGGTGACTTGAACCACATATCAGATACATTTTGCAATAAATTTCATATCTCGTTAAAACAAAAACACTGAAGGGGTTGTGTATTTGAGAAGGAACATCTAAATCTTCTTCATTTGGCTTATGAATCACAAATATCAAAAGTATATTTTAGGTTGATGCGTAGCCACAAAAGCACTTTAAAAAAATTGCGATGAAGCCCTCACTCCCTGCACGTTCGGTGGGACGAGATAATTGTAACGTCTTCTTTCAAGATTTTTATGTTATACAAATTCACCCAAAAAAAATTTAAAAAAGCGGGATGCGCGATGTCACAGGGGAGGGCTTTCATAGGGGATTTTACGGTAGACATTCTTACGTCTTCCCCACAAAATATAGAAGCCGCCTCGGTAGCTCCGAGGCATAGCGCCGGACTACGGATCCCCAGATGGCGGGTTCGAAACCCGGCCGAGGTGCCCGCGATAAGACGGAGGCATATTGCGGAGTAGGCACCGTGTTATCGAGCTTTCTGTTGCGCGTCAAGGTCCCCAGGTGGTCGAAATTAATCCTCAGTCCTCCGCTGGGGCGTGCCAGATGCCTTTCGTTGGTTTGGCACGTAAACGCCCAAATTTGAATTTGCCCACAAAATATGGAACTGTTTTTCTTTTATCGAGCATATGGATTATTCGATGCTCTTTTTCAAACCACTCGTATGACACCTCAGAATAAGTTGTTGCTGGATTCATTTCTTACAAATATTTCAGGAACCACTAGTAATTACCTGCCCATAAATTGCCCCGCCCGCAAATGGCCAAGCAGGCAGCGCGCCCGTGGCTTAACGGTTATCGTGCTTGCCTACCACGCCGAATGCCGTGGTGGTTCGATGCCTGGCCGCGGAACACAATTTAGAGCGCAGCTCTTAGGCGCCCGTTTCCGGCTTGAGCGGCGTCGCCGTCGGCGTAACCGTGAGGTCACGTGACCCCCCTGATGTCATGTGACCCCCCCTTGAGGTCACGTGACCCCCCCCCCCTCCTTCTCAAAAGCTGCGCTCTAATCCGGCGTTACAGGCAGTTGTAAACGGCTTTAATTTTTTGTTGTATCTGTAATGTTGCGTTCTGGTATAGTCGATAACCCTGTTGCCTATTCGAGGTTGGAATGTTCTACGCGCCGAACCTTCTACACCGATTTTTCCAGAAGCCCACACGTGTACAGTCGGCAGCAAAAGTTTGCGGGGCGCAGGGGCGCCAGCGGAAATGACTGGTTGCGCCCTGTGACGGCGCGCGGCTACTCTCAAGATTCACTCTTTGAGAATACAGTTACTTTCGTGTTTGCAGTCATGTCTTTTTTCTTCAATTCCGTCCTACGTGCACAAGATAACAGGGACCGGCGCAAGGTGCCGCTTTACCAGCCGTCACGCCGCGCGTCTGCCTTAGCCTCCGTAATGAATGACGGAGCTCGCATACTAGAGATAACATTTCGCGGCACCTTGCGCCAGTCTCTGTTATCTCGTGGACGTCTAACTGTAGCGAGCGGCAAAATTATGACTGCGAACACGGAAGGAAACGCATGCGCAAAGCGTGAGTCTTGAGAGCGGCAACGCGCCGTGAGAAGGCGCAGCCAGTTTTTTTGGCTGGCGCTCCCGTGCCCCGCAAACGTTTGCTGCCGACAGTACATCAGGGATTTCGCGTGGACGAGCCGGAGTCAGTCTCGCCCCATCGTTGTATCCTGCTGTTTCGCCGCCATCCACCCTTTGTCTATTTCGTTTCGGGCAGAAGTTCGCCCCATTCAACGTTTAGTTTGCTTCAGTTTTCATCGCCTCATCAACTGTCATTCATGACATTTTGGCGACGAATGACAATTGATGAGGCGAAGATAACTGAAGCAAACTAGACGTTTAATGGGACAAATTTGTGCCCAAAACAAAATAGATAAAGGCTAGCGTCGCAGGCGTCGATGGCGGCGAAACAGCAGCATCCAATGACGGCGCGAGACTGACTCCGGCCCGCCACGCGGAGCCCGTTATATAAAGGCGTGGGCTTCTTGGAAAAATCTGCGTAAAAGCTGCGGCGCGTAGAACACTTTAACCTCAAATGAGCAACAGGGTCCTCGAATTTACGAGAACGCGACATTGCAGAAACAACAAAAAGGCGTATCCGCGGCCAGCCTCGGCTTTTTTCTTGGGAGGCAACCACCATAACCGTCAGGCCACGCTGGCGCTGCCTACTTGGCCGGCTGTGCGCGCGACAATATATGCTTTCTACTGTATATTTAATCTGGAAATATGTGATCCTAAAGCTTATTTCAGAAACAAAAGCGCAATAACATCGATATTTTTGAACTACAGATACTTTTTAAAAGCTGGAGTGTGGTGCTATCTAGCGTGTCCGCTGACGAAGCGTTTAATTGTTTCCTTAAATTGTTTAAGAAAATATGCGATTGTTGTTTTCCTTGCGGTTTTCATAATGTTCCTCGAAAGTGTCGCAATGCCTGGATTATGCCTGAAAAAATATGATAAATAAAAAATGTCATTTACTATAGCTTTTTACACACTAAAGGCATTACTATCTTATTTTTTTACGAAATTTAGAAATCAATTAACAGAGACTTTGGGGCCGGCCAAAGGCACGTATTTCAACATTTTTTTAAAGACAAGATGTCTGATTGTTTATGGAAGAAAATATATGAATTAATGTTCTACGCGCCGAAACAATTCTACCCCGATTGTTCCAGAAGCCCACGTGTGTACAAAGGGGGCTCCGCGTGGCGAGCCGGAGTCAGTCTCGCCCCAGCGTTCGATCCTGCTGTTACGCCACCATCGACGCCCGTGGCGCTCGAATGTTATCTTCTGTTCCATTTTTGTTTTGGGCACAAGTTCGCCTCATTAAACTTTGATTTTGTTTAATTTTTCGTCGCCTCATCAATTGTCATTCGTGACAATATCGCCAAATGTTTGAGAAACATCGCCCCGCGCCGCAGTGTTTTAAGAATTCGATCCTGGGTCCGCTGCGTTTGAAGAAGGCGCGTTGCCACAGAGCTACGTCACAAGATTGGCAAACTGCTTTGTCAGCTATTAATAAGCACGCAAGTATTTATTTATTTATTATACATACAATCAGGAGCCAAAGCAATGTAGAGGCGAGTGGGAAGCAAAAACATAAGAACAACAACATACAAAAAAGAAAGAGGCGGCAGAGTATACGAACAATAAATTTGTGCACAAATTTCAGACAATAAAATTACGTCCTCCATAGAGTAAGAAAGATGCAAAAGATTATACAGAAGCGTCGCACAAAAATGTATTATGCCGGAATTGCGTATTATCGTTAAATCCCCTATGAACGCCCTCCTATACTATAATAGGGCCAGATGAATTTAGGGAAAAGGAATATTGAGAGAAAAAAGACAGACCTACCAGCTGTGGTGGGTCCGTCCTACCACAGCTGGTAGGACAGACCTATCAACACAAAGCAAAACAAACAACATAAAAAGAAACGGCAAACTAAGGCGTCTTTTGGCACACATAAGGTCCACAGTCCTATCGAGCGTAGTGCGGCTTTAGACGAACGACGTGGACGTCTTCAGGTCGTAGTGGGCGGCTGATGATGTTCTTGCTCCGTCGGGCATCACCTCGTAGTTTAGCTGCCCGAGGCGACGAAGTACCTTGTATGGTCCAAAGTACCGTGTCAGCAATTTCTCACTGAGGCCGCGGCGAGGGATGGGCGTCCACACCTACACCTTGTCTCCGGACTGGAAGTGGACGTTCCTGCGACGAAGGTTGTAGCGGCCCGCGTCGACGCGTTGCTGATCTTGAATCAGGAGTCGGGCGAGCTGGCGGACTTCTTCGGCCGTTGAGCAACCACCTGGGCATCATCGCTCTCGCTGTCAGCTGGCTCATGGGGCTGCATCGCGTCCGGCATGGTCGTTACTTTCCGACCATGTACCAGCTGGAAGGTTGTGAATCCAGTGGTCTCTTGAAACGCCGTATTGTAGGCGAACGTGACATAGGGCAACACCTCGTCCCACGTCTTGTGCTCTACGTCGACGTACATAGAGATCATGTTGGCGATTGTCTTGTTGAGTCACTCCGTCAGCCCGTTGGTCTGCGGGTGGTACGCAGTTGTACGACGATGGCTGGTGTGACTGAATCCGAGGATTTCTTGGGTCAGCTGTGCCATGAATTATGATCCGCAATCTGTAATCAGAACTTCTGGAGCGCCGTGCCGGAGGACGATGGACTCGATGAAAAACTTGGCAACTTCCACAGCAGTTCCTGAAGAAAGGGCTTTCGTTTCGGCGTACCGCGTAATATAATCTGTGGCGACGATGATCCAGCGATTCCCGACGTCGACGGCGGAAAAGGGCCAAGTAGATCCATTCCGATCTGCTGGAAGGGTGCAGTTGGAGGAGAAATTGGCTGCAGGAGTCCGGCCGGCCTCGTCGGGGGTTTCTCGCGTCGCTGGCACTCGTGGCGTGATCGTGTGTATAGGTGGACGGTCTTGGGGAGCTTGGGCCAGTAATAATTTTCACGAATACGGGCCAGTGTCCGGCTGTAACCAAGGTGTCCGGACGTCGGATCGTCGTGGCAGGCTTGGAAGATCTCCTCTCAAAGGTCGGCCGGGATTACCAGCAGCCACAACAAGTTGTTGTCCCTGAAGTTCTTTTTGTAGAGTACACCTTGTCGCATGACGAAGGTCGGCAGGGCTCGTGAGAAAACACGTGGCAGGGCGCTCCCGCGCCCTTCCAGGTACTCTATTAGAGCGTACAGCTCAGGATCGTCTCGTTGACGTCGTGTCATGTCGTCGGTGTTCACAGCGCCTAGGAAGCACTCGTCTTCATCGTCGTCGCTGCTGCCGGAAGGTGTTTCGACGGGCGCTCAAGACAGGCAGTCGACGTCGCTGTGCTTGCGGCCTGACTTCTAGACCACAGTCATGTTGAACTCTTGTAGTCGGAGAATCCATCGAGCGAGGCGTCCTGACGGGTCCTTGAGGTTGGCAAGCCAGCAGAGCGAATGGTGGTCCGTGACTACGCGGAACGGGCTCCCGTACAAATACGGACTAAACTTTGTGATTTCTCAGACGACCGCAAGGCATTCTTTCTCAGTCGTGGAGTAATTTTTCTCCGCCTTGGACAGTGTCCGACTTGCGTAGGCAATGACTCGCTCGGTGCCTTCTTGTAGTTTAACCAGTACCGCGCCAAGTCCTGCGTTACTTGCGTCCGTGTGAATCTCGGTTTCCGCATCCTGATTGAAATGTCCAAGAAAAGGAGGAGTCTGGAGTCGTCGCTTCAACTCGTCGAATGCCTGCTGCTGCTCTTCGGCCGATTCGAACTTCTCAATTTCCTTCGTGAGGTTTGTGAGTGGTGCAGAAAGCCTTGCGAAATCCTGAACGAAGCGCCGATAGTAGGCACACAGGCCGAGGAACCTACGCACGCTTGTCGCAGCATTTCCGGCGTTGGAAGTGCTGCGACAGCCCGAGTCTTCTCTGGGTCCGGGCGAACGCCTTCGTTACTAACAAACGTGACCTAGGAACTTCAGTTCGTCCTAAGCGAAGCGACACTTTGACGGTTTGAGGGTGAGTCCGGCAGTCCGTATGGCTTGGAGAACAGCTCGGAGTCGTCGCAAGTGCTCGTCAAAGTCGCCGAAAAACCCTACGACGTCGTCGAGGTAGACGAAACAGCTCTGCCACTTCCGTCCTGCCAGTACGGTGTCCATCACACGCTGGAAAGTTGCGGGAGCCGTGCATAGGCCTAAGGGCATCACCCTGAACTCGTGCAGGCCATCTGGCGTGACGGAATCTGTCTTCTATCGGTCCCGTTCGTCGACTTCGATTTGCCAGTAGCCGCTCTTCAGGTTCATCGGTGAAAAGTATCGAGACTGGCGCAGCCGGTCCAACGTTTCGTCGATGCGGGGGAGTCGATAAACGTCTTTCTTCGTTACCACGTTCAGCTGCCGGTAGTCCACACAGACCCTAAGCGTTCCATCCTTCTTAACCAGCACGACTGGAGAGGTCCACGGACTGCTTGAGGGGTGGATTATGCGTCGTTCAGCATCTCTTGAACTTGCTCCTGAATTACCTCCCTTTCTTTAACGGAGACTCTGTACCGGGATAGATGCACAGGGCGCGCGTCGTCCTCGGTAATGATGCGGTGCTTCGCAACGGCGGTTTGGAGTACCTTCGACGATGTCGCAAAGCAGTTGGTGTATTCGGCGAGGAGGTCGACCAGCTTCCGTTTTGTCGAGCTCGGAAGCTTAGGGTCAATGTCGAGCTGCGCTCGCGACGTACTGTCTCGCTGACGTGGCGAGGATCCTTCAGTAATCGCAGCGATTTCGGCAGAGTTCCGGAGTTCTTCGACGTGGCCCGTGGCTGCACCTTTCGTGAGATGTTGCGTTTCATTTCGGAAGTTCGTCACGAGGACTACAGTGCGGCCTCCCTGAAGTTCAGCAACTCCTCTTGTGATGCCCATTCCTCTTCCCAGGAGCAATTGAAGGTTTCCCTCCAGAAGAACTTCCCCAATGGTAGTCTCATCAGTCACGACGGTTACGACAGCTCTTGATCGCGGCGGCAGGTTCACGTGGTCGGCAGCGACTCGGGTGGCAGCTTTTGCTGTTTGGGGCTTCCCCGAAGGCGGAACAGGCGTACGCAGCGTCAATCTGTTCTCACCAGGGTCGATGACAGCGCCGTACTCACACAGAAAGTCCATGACGAGAATGATGTCTCTCGCACAGTCTTGTAGAATGACGAATTTCACAGGACACGTCTCGCCGTAGCTCTCGACGCGAGCAGTACATCTTCTGACAGGCGTGATGAGATGTCCCCCGGTTGTCCGTATCTGTGGGCCATCCCACGGCGTCGTCACTTTCCGGAGGCGTTGGGAGAGCATCCCACTCAAGACGGAGTAGTCTGCTCCAGTGTCGACAAGAGCCGACGCGTCGTGGCCGTCAATAACGACGTGTAGGTTATTCTTCACCGTTGCCGGAACGCTGTTTTGGTCTCTCGGGGTGTTTGAGTGGGGGCACTCCGACGTTCGTGGAGGATCTTTGCGTCGGTCGTCTTCGGCAACTCCACTTCCAGGGGTTGTTGCGCCTAGTTTCCCCGGTGAGGAGCGAGGGGCGACAGGCTTTCACGTCGGGGTCGGTGCATCGGCGAAGCTGGACGTAGTGGCGACGGCGACCGGGACACGCGGCGAGCTGCAGGCGGAGAGACTGAGGTCGTCGGAGGTATTCTTTGATCTCCCGCGGTCGTTCACCGTAGCGTGGACGTGGATCGTTCGGATGGAAGCCACGCAGCCCTATTTGCCGGTAGGGGCAGCGGCGGTAGATGTGGTCGGCTTCCCCGCAGTGTTAGCACAACGGGTGTCGATCGGCCGTCCTCCGCACGTCGGTTTTCCTCGGTGATAGTCGTTCCGGGCGGACATACTGAACTTCTCCTTCCGGGCGTCGAGGATGTAACGGCATCGGTGTGTCTCACCGGGGTGGCGCCGTGGCTTGGCGGCAGCTTGCGGAGGTCGTCGGGCCATGGCGGCGTAGTTCAACGTCGGTTCCTTCAGCGTCGTCGTATTGATCGGGACTTCGGGTTGGTAGGCCCTGTGTACCTGCTCTCGAACAACCTCGGCGAGCGACAGTGAGGATGGGCGATCCGCGGCGGGGAGCATCTTGCGGAGTTCTTCCCGGACGATGTCGCGGACGATTTCCCGAAGGCCGTCAACATCAGCGGTGTTCAAGTCCAGTCGGCAAGATGCGACAGTTGGAGGAGCAGGCACGCCGGCGAGTCGATGGTAATGGCTTAGTCGGGCCGACAGCGCGCCCTCGATGTTAGTGGCTTCAGCCACAAAACCGTCGGCGGTTGTCGGAGGATTGCGGACAAGGCCTCCAAAAATTTCACCCTTCACGCCACGCATGATGACGTGAACTTTCTTCTCCTCGGCGGCTTCCGGATCGGCTCGGGCACTGAGACGCGGGACATCTTCAACAAAGCTTGTCACGCTCTCGTTGGGGCCCTGCACCCTTGTCTGAAGAAGGTCCTATGCTCGCTGCCGAAGGTGGTGGTTGATGAACGTCCGCTTAAATTCGGTGGCGCAGGAGTCCCATGTAGTAAAGGAGGCTTCGTGGCTTTCAAACCACTGCCTCGCAGTGCCTTCAAGAGAGAAGTATATGTTTTGCAAGCACTGGTCTGCTGTCCAACTATTATGTCGGGCCACACGTTCACAGTGTTGAAGCCAGTCTTCAATGTCTTTGTCGACCTCCCCGTGGAAAGGCGTCGGAGTCCGGGGTGCGACGGGAAGGTATACGGCGGTGCGGCGGCCAGAGTCTCTGCGACGACCGGTTGGCCATTGTCGTCCTCCTTGGCGGCTTGGTCTTGGGTGGCAAGGGTCCTAATTCCGGGGGTAGGCCAAGGTTGCGGCGACTTGATCAGGTCATGGTCTGGTCTTCGTTAGGTCCTCTGGGCATGGGTTCGGACTTTCACTGCGGGACCTCGGAGGGGAGCGCCGCACGGACATAGGGTACCCCGCACCTCCACCAAAATGTCACGAATGAAGAGGTAATGAAACAAAGAATAACTGAGAAAACTAAACGTTTAATGGGGTGAACTTGTACCCAAAACAAAAAGGAAAAAAAAGATAACGACATTAGCGTCGCGGGCGTCGAAGGCGGTGAAACAGCAGGATCAAACGCTGAGGCGAAACTGACTTCGGATCGCCACGCGGAGCAACTGATGTACACGCGCTAGTTTCTGGAATAATCGACCTAGAACGTTCGGTGACTAGAACATTCGTACCTCGAACAAGCAATAGAGTTCTCGAATGTACCAGAACATTAAATTGCAAGAATATATAAAAGACGCGTCACCCCCAGGAATCGAACCCTGGCTGTTCGCGTGGGAAGCAAGCACGATAATCGTTCGGCCACGGCCGCGCGCGGTTATCGTATTACCCAGCTGCGCGCGCGGTAATATGCTTTGCTTGGATCAGAGCACACAACCTTGATATACTGCCTCGCAGCTTTTTTTTTTAATTTGTGTGTTATTCCATGTACAATTGCGATTTTCGTTTAACTTTTCTATTCTGTGTACCACATGTGTCCACTGTTTCGCACTTCAGTTTTGTGTAGATGTTTTCACACAATCTGACCAAAAGACCATTCGAATATCCAGAGTCTCGTAAACGGGAAATTCGTATTCTAAAACTGGACTCAGTATTATGGTGACACGATTTGTTTGTGGTCGACAGAAGAGTCGTGTTCGCAACACTTCGTTTTATGGTTTTGGAATGTCCTGACGCAAGCGAACGAAATCCTTTGCTTGACCTGGGTTTATACGTCCACCAATCGTGCATATCTTTAAATTCCAGTTTGAGATCAAGGAACGTAATAGCCACATCCACGGGTAGTTCGCGCGTGAAAACTAATTCTCGGCAACTTTCTTGGGAACATTGCAAAACAGCGTGTTTGCATTCATTTGTTTTATTTGCCACCTCTTTTGTATGAAGTATTAGGAAGTCATCAACATACCTGAGCATGGCCATGCTCCTCATGTCTTTTAAGTTATTCTCGATAATCCTTCCTCGTTCTGCCAGGAACAAATCACTCTGTTGAGGGGCTAAGAGAGACACAGTGCACACTCCGCTTTTTTGTAGAAAGTGTTGGCCCTGGTGCGAAACAACTGTTGATGTTAGGTATCCACTGAGCAATTCAAGGAAGGTATCTACATTGATCTACCTCGCGTTTTGAAACGGCATGCTTTATTACTCCTCTATGATATGTCGAGGAATTGACATGAGGCTTGCATGGGGTATAGAATTATACATGCCCTGGATATCTATTGAAATCCATAGGCGACACTTGATCCATTTTCTTGAAGAGACGAAATTACTTGTTCTGAATTTCTAATCAAGTATGGATCATCCCGTTGTATTAGAGAGAGCTGATTCGTCATGAAGGTGTACAAATGCCCTTGCCAGGTTCCTCTTTCCGATACAATGGCCCGAAACGGTACATCCACTTTGTGCGTCTTTGCCGAGAAAAATATTTCCAAGTGCCCCTCCTATTACAGTATTATGCAACAACAAGCTCAACTAAAGCCCGTTACTAAACGCTTTCCCCCGAGAGATCGCCCATCCCACTTTGTTAGTTAAATATCCGTAACATTAACTTCCTAAATATCGCCCTCTTTCCCGATTTCCGTCGGACATCAAGCGATGTCAGATGTCCCATCAACTGTGCAATCTACGGTACAACCATGAGTGACGCGCGAGTTCTTAGCAGGTTGCCGCGTGTTTATAACATCATAAAATGCAAATTTGATGCGTCCGCTTGTGGGAACCCATCGTGTTCCTTCCCACCGCATCGTGTAGTGCTGATGCCATGTGGCGATAACACCAAAGGGGCGTAGCCAAAGTGGAAAATATTATGGCCACAGCGGCGCTGCCTGAAGATGACAAGCTACAAAAGGGACGGAGAGACAACGCTTAGGGCTCTCGGCTGCACAGGACGAAAGACAACGGCAGCCTGGCTTCTTGACCGCGGGGGCTTTAATTGCCGCCGCAAGCCGGCGACCTGCCCGGAGCTGCGGCCCCCCCTGGACGACAGTGCTCGTCGAAACCAACGAGGCCACTTGGCCGGAACCGCAGCCGACCCATGACGACGTTTGCGCGTCACCCTCTGACACCCTGGACGTTGACGTAAGGCTCGCCGCGTAAACATTATGTTTGGTTAATAAGCCTTTAACCTAAAGCGTGTGTCGTGTCCACCCGAGGAAGGGGCGGTAGAGAACCGCCCACACGCTATAGGCGATATTTGATATAGTGAGATGCGAGTTCGGGGCGGGTTCAAGCGCATATGTCAGCTATGTGCGCTCGCGATATTTGTTCCGCGTGATATGCGAGTTGGTAGCCGTTTCCCGAATGGTTGCCGCACCATATAACTCAAATCTGATGCGTCCCCGATCTGCGGTGCCCGTTCCCGTGACATGCGAGTCCGGAGCGGGTTGTCGCACCTTTTCCGCGATCAGCGCGCACGATATTGCTTCCTGTGACACCCGAGTTTGCATCGTGCTCTTGTGTGTTTATGGCACATGACTCACGAATCTGCTGCTTCCGCATTCTGCGGTATTCGTTCCAGTGACATTCGAGTTTAGAGCGGGTTACAGCGCTTTTTTTCACGATCAAGGCGCACGCTATTGGGTCCCGTGACACCCGAGTTTGTATCGTGTTCGGGTGTGTTTCTGGCACATGACACGCGAATCTGCTGCTTCCGCGCTCTGTGGTATCCTTTCCTGTGACATGCGAGTTCGGAGCGGGCTAAGGGCGCTTTTTCCCGCCAACAGCGCGCATGCTATTAGTTCCCGTGAAGACCGAGTTTTTATCACGTTTTCGTTTGTTTGTCGCACAGTGACACGTAAATCTGCTTCCTCTGCAATAGACCTTTTGCGAAATCCCCCAAGCGCCCCGGCCCCCGCGCGAGGAATTGTGGGAGAGACTGTCCCTCGCCTGGCCGCTCTGCCTTGAGATCGCATTGCCTTGCCGCTTGTCTCCTCTTAATCCTCTGTTTTTCGATTCCATTACCTATTTTTATCTATTTCAGTTTATTTTTTATTGCTTCTAAGTGTTTCTATTCTCTTCTGCGCGCGATATTTCTTGTATATATATAGTATTTGTGTCTTTATTTTGCCTTTTTCGACGGGAGTGCCGACGGACAACGCGCCTCTTCACGTGTCGTTCCCCGGGTGAGTACTACCGTTGCTACCGATTCGTATCGCGCTGTTAGCTGTTCAATTTTGGTTCATTTGACCCGCGTGCAGTCGAGAGGAGCCGTTTATGAACACCCGCGCACATGTCATTGGGGTAGGCAGAGCTCTGAATCAACAATCGCGAAGCGGAGCCGAGTGCGTTGTGATTTGGCCGCCCGCGATCGCTCCATTGACTCGCACTGTAGCGCATTCCTTCGAGTTCCTCTTACTTAACCAAGATACAGCACGCCGCTTTGTCGCCGCGAACCATTTGTCCGAATGTTTGCGAAGCTGAGGCATATGCAACGCTGCGGTGCCTGACAACAGCGCGCTGCGGCGCGATCCCTTCGCAAACGCCGACGGCCCAATGTCGCGGCTTGAATGCGCCTATGGCATGCTTTCGTAATCTATCTGCTAAGCTGTTATCAGTTTCCAACGCCCTTTTTCAAGTGCAGAGATGTGTTGCCGCGAATCATTTGTCCAAATGCCTGCGAAGCCGTAACACCGTTGGGCATATCCAACGCTCCGGCGCCTGACAAATTGCGCGCAGAGGCGCGAGCCCTTCGCAAGCGCCGGCTTTCCAACGTCGCGGCTTGTATGCGCTTATGGTATGCCCTCTTAATCTATCTGCTAAGCGGTTGTCAGTTGCAAACTCCCTTTTTCAAGTGCAGAAATGTGCTGTCACACAGGCAGTTATCTTGAAACTCGTAGTTCCTTCGATAATTTTATTTCTCTAGTCAAGATGTCAGCTCAAGGTATTTTGTTTCTTTAGGTCACCTTCAGCAGCAACATGCCCGGTGGTACAGTTTGCTTTGTGTCAGGCTGTGCAAACAATACTGCCAGCGCACAGCATGTTTTCTGGCACCGCTTTCCAAAAGACAGCGTCCTGCGAAGCGTTTGGGTGAAGACAACTGTGTGCAGTTGTCAGGCGCCGCAGCGTTGGATATGCCGACGGTGTTACGGCTTCGCAGGCATTCGACAAATGCTTCGCGGCAACGCATCTCTGCACTTGAAAAAGGGCGTTGGCAACTGACAACAGCTTAGCAGATAGATTACGAAGGCATGCCATAGGTGCATTCAAGCCGCGACATTGAGCCGTCGGCGTTTGCGAAGGGATCGCGCCGCAGCGCGCAGTTGTCAGGCGCCGCAGCCTTGCATATGCCTCAGCTTCGCAAACATTCGGACAAATGGTTCGCGGCGACAAAGCGGCGTGCTGTATCTTGGTTAAGTAAGCGGAACTCGAAGGCATACGCTACAGTGCGAGTCAATGGAGCGAGCGCGGGCGGCCAAATCACAGCGCACTCGGCTCTCGCGTCGAGATTGTTGATTCAGAGCTCTGCCTACCCCTCTGACATGTGCGCGGATGTTCATAAACGGCTCCTCTCGACTGCACTCGGGTCATATGAACCAAAATGAACAGCTAACAGCGCGATAAGAATCGGTAGCAACGGTAGTACTCACCCGGGGAACGACGCGCAAAGCGGTGTGTTGTCCGTCGGCACTCCCGTCGAAAAAGGCAAAATAAAGACACAAATACTATATATATGCAAGAAATATCGCGCGCAGAAGAGAATATAAACACTTAGAAGCAATAAAAATCCACTGTAATAGATAAAAATAGGTAATGGAATCGAAAAACAGAGGATTAAGAGGAGACAAGCGACAAAGCAATGCGATCTCAAGGAAGAGCGGCCAGGCGAGGGACAGCCTCTCCCAGAATTCCTCGCGCGCGGGCCGGGGCGCTTGGGAAAATTGCAAATGGTCTATTTGCGGCTTCAGTTACCTTTCCGTGGTTTGTAGCGGCTGCCCGCGTGATTATAACTAATTCCCGGTGAACGTTTGCTGACGCATCTCTAAAGATCGCTCACCCGGTACTTTATACCCTTTATCTTTTAAATTTTGGGTGGTCGTCTTCACGAAATTTCGCGGTAATCAGATATACATGCGAAACATGCGGGAAGGTTGTTGCCTTGCGCAACACCGTTCCCGGCATAAAGTTGCACTCACTAAAGTTAGTACAACTTTATGCTGATGAACGACACGGAAATAGTGATCATTAGGCATTGTAATAAAATTGTGTCAGAAAGATGGGTGAAAGTCAAATGTATAAAATACGCAAATACAAAAAAAAAATCTTCCTACGTTTTAAACATTAGGGTAATGTCACAAAATATTTTATAGCTGTAATCGTGGCTTTTAGAATATACTTAAATAATGAAACAGACAGAATTATTTGTAACTAGTTCAAGAAATTTATGCAGGATGGCGTGATTTGGATCCCAAATTGAGGCTGCATATTGGATCATTCCACGCCGAACGTCCGAGCAGTTAAGCTCGACTTATTTCGATTTTGCCTTTGTTTTGTTTTTTTACCTCAAGGTCTCTAACATTTTTTTAAAATGTTTCAGCCGAAAGATTTCTTTTTGTGGAGTGAGCAAGTTTTCAGCTTTTAAAATGGGATTAAATTCGGCATTTGCAACAATTGAGTAAAAATCTTATTTTTATTTCGTAACGATTCACAATTTATGTTGTGAAATTCGAACGGACTTTCAGCTTGCGATTTCGCACTAATTATAATATTTTTGTCGTTAAATTATCTTTTTTTAATTAGACAAAATGCAAGCAAATTGTGACATTTCTCAATTTTTGTTTAATTAGCAATTTGCGGGTAGAAATTCTAATCTTTTATTCTTTCTATTGCAACCCCTATAGACGTATTACAAGGATGTCAACCTTTTTCTCGATTATCTCCAGCCTGTTGCCCTCTGTTTACAAGATACTCATCTTAATGAAACTCATACACAGCTACTACGACGACATCAGGTTTTTACAGTGGAGCTTTTAGGCAGTGTTGTGCCCGTTACCGAAAAAAAGTAACGAAATAGCGTTACTCGTTACTTTGGTAAAAAAATAACGCGCTATTGAGCTACGTTACTTTTTTACAAACGTAACGATATTCCGTTACCGTTACTTTTCAAAAAGAACGAACGTTACTTTTACGTTACTTTTATGTTACTTCTGTGTTCGAGTACATATGTTTGGCAGCATGCGAACGGGGACTGCTGGAACACAACCAGCCGATAAACACCTCATCTTTAGGCCGGTTTTAGTAACAGTGATTTACTTCACTATGTGGATCAGGACACCGGTTACCAGCACACTGGTTATAATCACTTGATGCCTCTTACCAACAATAACTCTTATATTTTCTGCAAAAAAAAAAGGTTTTATGTTTGTAAGTTTTCTTTTCAGGTTTAAAACTTTTTTTTATTTTTTTATTATGACCTTAGGGAAGCACAGACTAATCAAGCGAAAGATTATTCTGTGTACAAAAGTGGGTCTGGAACTTTCAGGCAGCAAGGAGGAGAGCGAGAGTAAAAAATTGCACAAAGGTTTTTTTTTTTTTTTTTTTTTTTTAAACTAGAGAAACGAGCAAATCGCTTCGCCAATAGTTGTCCACTGTTTTAATGGAATGTCTCTCTCTTCCCCCTCCCCCCCCCCCCCCCCGCCCCCGCTGTCCACCTCTGCTGCACGAAGCAGAGGGGGAAGAGGAGGGAGGGGAGGGGAGGGGGCTGTAACGGAGTCGTTCGTTCAAGCCTTGTGGGTGGTGACACTATGAAAAAAAAAAAAAGGACGAAAGGAATTAGCTGGTAGCCAAAGGTTTTCTTCGCCTTCGAGAAGCGAGATAGTGTCGCTTTTTAACGGATGTCTCTTTTGGTCAAAAAGTTTTTCTTTTTCTTTAAGTTTACTGTGACGGATGCTGGTTCCGTGCAGCGATAACCTTGTGCAGGATTTTGAGATGGATGGGTGAATAGATGGGCTGATAAGCGGAAAACCCACCATTTTAGGAAATCGAAGGTTCAGAAGTATTAGCAGCAAGATACGGCATTGCCTGGGCATTGCGTGCTCGAGCGCAAGTAGTTGCCCCTCGAGCAGAGAAGCTAGATTCTCCATTGAGCTTAGTGACGTAAATTTAGTTCCCCTAACGTCTCCAGTTTTATGCACAGGATTGCTACTCTAAACGTTAGATCAGGCGTCGTGACCTTTTCCCAAATACCTAATGTATTTCACCAGTTTTGGTGAAAAGTAACGAGTAACGAGTAACGTAATTTGATAGCCGATACCGTAAAAAAGTAACGAAAATACTTTACTCGTTAGTCACTCAGAATACTAACGAGTACGTTACTGCGTTAGCGAAAAATGTAACGCGTTACCTGTAACGTCGTTACTAGTAACGCGTTACCTCCAACACTGCTTTTAGGGGCGAATTTCAGCAGTTTTTCGTCCATAGACAAATAAATCTCGACACAACCCTGTGGACAGCTACCGCCATTTATGAGCGTCGACGGCAAAGCCGGTTGTCTGGTTGCCGTCGTCGCTCATAGATGGCGGCACATAGTACAGCTCCGCTGCTCTTCCTTCTACACTAGAGTGGAAAGGCTTAAAGTTTTAGAAAAGGCCGTGTTTCTTGAAACACGGTCTTTTCTGGTGGAGTAGCCGTGGTTTTTCAGAGTAGTATTGCCTGTGCTCCTGTCCCTCTCGCAACCCCTTAGAGGCAGTAGAGGTTCGTGTCCTGCTTGACCACCTAATCCCAATTGTTTCGTTTCACCGTCCACCAAACCTTCCAGTGCATTTACATGAGCTGCAAGTACTTGTGGGCCAGCTCACACAGCTTTCCCGCTAAATTTGGCGGACCATTTTTTGGTTACATTTAGCGGAGAAAATTTTGCGATAAATTTAGCGGGTAAATTTGACCCTCGTGATGCCACACGTGACGTCACGTGTGGCGTCATTATGGGAACGCTACCTCGCATGACGTACGGAAAATTGAGTGGAAATGTTTTTGATAAATTTAGCGGGAAAATTGGCGTCACCTGACCTCTACACCAATTCAGTTTCCCCACTAAATTTAGAAAGAAAATTTTTGCTAAATTTCCCGCTGAATTTAGCCTGAAATTGTTAGTAAATTTCCCGCCAAATTTAGCGGGAATATTTCCCCGCTAAATTTAACGAGGGAATTTTCGCTTAATTTAGCGGCTATCCTGAGCCAATTAAGATTATCATTATCAATAATATCGGTAAATTTAGCGACAATTTCCCGCTAAATTGGAGGAGAGCAGGAGAGGACGAGGGGAGGATACGGGGACGGAGCAGGGAAATACCCTCCCTCCGCACTCTCCCATCCTCCTCCTCAAGAGCTGCGCTCTAATTCGGCATTACAGAGAATTGTTAACGTCTTTCATTTTGAACAAGTGTTACGTACTTTGTAAAATATCTGACTGGCAACTGAAAGAATAAAACAAACTCGGGACGAAGGACGACCGACATATTTTTTTTCAACTAGTAACAACATGAATCATCTAAAATCACTCCCTGCAATTCAGGACCGTCGTGGAAAAAGGAGAAAAAAGGTGTGAAGTGTATTATGTGCGTGTACGTATAGCGAACGCGACCTGTTAAGCCAAACAACGGTGGTTGTAACCCGAGACACCGGGAGGAAAGGAACAGGCGGCTGGCAACGGAGATGCACGGGACGCCTGGAAGCAACAGACTGATTGCAGATGCACACAGAAAAAGAGATAAAGGGAAGTGTAAAAATACAAATTGTGAAGAAGAAAGTAAGATAGATTGTGTAGTAACAGCATGAGCAGAATTTTGGATGGGATGGGGAACGGTCATAATCTAAGCTAATTCCAGAGTCAGGTTGGTTATTTCTTCTTTTGACAGAACAAGGGAAGGCGCGGGCACATTACGGTCTTTGAGAACATGATAGCGCTTCAAGACAGGGACGAGTGTATGAACGAGACTACACAATGCGCTAACTTCAACTGTTTAATCCTCCGAAAAGCGAGGGAATAAATACTCTGCATCATCACCCAATTCAACCAAACCATGCCACGCCAATGCTTTCAAGAAGTGTGTCTCCTTGTCACCCACATCGGCCGAGGCCATGCTGACAAACCGATCCTTGTAGGTTTTTTTTTTTTTTTATCATTTATTATATTGTCAACATTTTCACGGTAAATGACTCAGTGATTTCCCTGCCAAATCTGTTATGATGCCCTCCTAGAGCCTTTGTGCTCTTCAAACAAGGAACGCAGTCAGTGCATGTGCGGGCATGAACGACTAGGGGGGGAAAGGAATCAGCTGACGACCGTGAAACTTCCAAATGATCCTCTCTGAGCATGTGGTTAATGCATCTCTCTTTTTTTTCCATGACGGTTCTCGATTGCAGGGAGTATTTTTAACCTCATTCATGTTGTTGCTAGTTAAAAGAAATGTTTGTCGTCCCTCGTCTCGAGTTTGTTTTATTCTTTCTGTTGCCAGTCAATGTTACTAATACGCTCTTCAGTTCATTTGAAACTATTTGAACACGTGACTCATTCGCGGTTGGTAAATTATCCTGAAACTAATGACTTCAGAAGTTCAAAACATAGCTCTAGAATACATGTTTCCTGTCAGTCGCAGCTATACTCCGTTTCACGATAACTTTGCGATCTGTGGAGGCTATGGCCCCGCGACCCTATAAGAACGTGGGGCGAGGCACGGGAACCGACGTCACGGGACCATTTTCTTAGGCTTCTTGCTGTTCATGAGCAAGGAAAATAAGCAAATGAATGAATGAATGAATGAATTTGTGACACCAAGCCAAATGCGGGGCGTGAGTCCCGCAGGAACCAGCTGTCTTATGCTAGCCAAAAGTCTTCTGCTCCTAAACCAACCCACTTCGGAAGAACGTCCGCCGCAGCAATCATATCCGTCCGCCAGAATAGCGAGCACTTCGGGAACAGTTCACGAGACAACCATACGCTCGATTTAGCCGCCAATCTGTGACGGGTGCTAAGGCCAGGGCAGATGCAATGTTTCGAGCGGAAACGGCCGATTACACGGCTGCGATCTCCGGCGATCGCCAACGGCCACGGCGCTACAAGGCGAAAACAATCGAGCGGATACGGATGTTGCGTAACTTTTTTTGGCTGAAATATAATTGCATCTAATCAATCTTTGATCATTTATTTGTTAACATTCATTTCTTCTCCTTATAGACTGAATTGAGCGAGTTCAATGGCCGTTAAAAGAAAACGAAGCCTAGAACTACTTTTTGTCGAGGAGAGCTCTGTTGCTGGGGCGGTAACGAGGCCCCGGTGGCCTCGACCATGGAGTATTATCGCGTGCCTTGCTCCGGCGCCCTTATTGGGTGGCGGGGGTCCCAACTTCCACAGCTCGTCAAGTTATCGTGAAACTGAGTATACTATCCTTCACGCATGATCCCCATCATTTTCTTGATGATCCCTATGAAACAGATTGTGTACATTTAGATTTATCGAAAGCCTTCAACAAAGTTTCCCATAAACTCGTTCTTGATGAATTACAATCACTTAGCATTGACTCCTGTATATTAAATTGGATTCATGCCTTTTTAGCTGACCGCCTACAATTCGTCACAGCTGATCCTGGGGCGACACAGCAAAAAAACAACCAGAGAGATTCACGAAGCATTCATCATCAAAACAAGAGGGGCTGATATCTGTATCAGCGAGCCGTCAGTGGCCTTATCAGATAAAGAACTACTATATTTAGAAAAAAAGGTAGAAAAAGAGGGGGACGCTGGAAGTGAGAAGGTTTATTTTAGGTATTTAAGCACGTGTGTTTTTTAATAAACTTTCTGTTGCGAGTGCGCCCCTTTTTTTCGTCCACTTCTTCACCTGTCCCCGTTCCTTTGGGGCTCATTTCCAGTGTAATACGCTCAATCCGCGCGCCAAACTTATCATCTTAACAGCAAGCCTCTCGCTTCAGTGTCTGTTTACAAATATATTGGCGTTCATATAGCGTTTAACATTTCTTGGAATCTTCATATTGAACACGTAATTAACAGTGCTAACCGTATGTTAGAATACTTAAAAAAATTATTTCTCGCTCCGTCTTCATTAAAATTAACCATGTAAAAAACCCTAATCTGTCCAGAATTAGAATATGCTGGTGCTGTGTGGTAACCCCCCCCCCCCCCCCAATTCGTCATTAATTGATCTCATTGAATCTATTCGAAACTGCTCCGCTCGTTTAATTTTGACAAACTATCATCGCACTGGCAGCGTTTATACTATGAAAAACACTTTAGGTCGGCCGTTACGGATTCACCGACGACAAAGATCTCATTCGGGCCTTTCTTATAAAATATGTCATCAAAATGTTACCCTTTGTCATAAACTAATTGCCCCGCAATTCTACTTATCTGCTCGCATCGATCACAGCCATAAGGTTGGTATTCCAAATTTTAGAACTTTATCATAATAACATCTCTTTATGCCTCAAACATCGATAGACGGTAACCACCTTCCTGCCTCGATTGCTAACATCACTGATATTGTTTTGTTTCAACATGCCATTACTAGTATGTGCACTTTATAGTTAATGCTTTCCAGCTGTCCCCCCTCTTCAATGTACTTACCTTGAGGGTATTTGAAATAAAATAAAATAAATAAACCTGAAACCAACCCCGCGTTCCCACGACCTGAAGAAGGTGTATCATGGACACGAAATTCCATTTAATGAACGTAGATAAATTTAATGTCGTAGCTTTGGTGAATTAATTCAGTTACCACAAGAGGCTCTTTGCATTTCAAGAGCACAAACACTAAAGGCGCAACAACCACACTACAAAGAATTAAGTCAAAAGAGACTGGAACAGTTTAAATAGGCATTTTTAGTTGTACAAATGTTAAATTGCTTAGTCATGCAGTTGAAAAACAATTTCTTTGTCAAGTTTTGAATTGACATGTTTTTTTCTGTTACTGTAAAGACGCGATATTTTCGCTTTTCTGTTTTTATTTTTTTATATTTGCCTTTTGGTGTATATTTTTTTGTCTCAATAACTGCAAAAATCGCAATGGAATTGGCAGTATTTTTAAATAAATAAATAAATAAATGAATTTAAACCAATGAAAGTTATTATTGAAGCATGCAGCACATGCTTGATTCCTGAAAAATATCAAACCAGTTTTTATCATTCATGAGATCCGGGGAACATGTCAAGATTTTCTGCATGCAATGTCTCTGCAACAATAAAATGTTCCTTATAGCCAAAGATAGCGCACACTAATGCCCACATAATCGCACGACACATTATGTGCTCCCCAGGCATCAGTAAAGGCTGTTGAAGTATTATCACCTCTTTGTTTTTTTCGACAACAATGTGTCCAAAGTGAGTTCTCAACTTTATCATCGTAAATAGTCGTCGGCTTTTAACACGGCGGGTAAAACGGCCTGCCTGCTACGGTGAATTTTTCGAGTGTTCCTACGGGTTTCAGAAGCAGTATAAGTGCGGCCTGTGGCTGGGGTCGGCGAGGTTGAACGAGAAGCATTTGCCAAGGCAGATCCGAAGCGTAATACGGAAAAACAAGAAAACCAGCACGTGCAGCCTATTTGGCCATTAGTGTAAAGTCAGGCCGCAATAACAACAAATCAGTCATAAAGGACCCACCTGCGCACCGGCTGCTTGAACCCATTTCTGGGCTTCCCTTTTACGGTCCTGGAGAAAATATGAACTGGCTCGAAACGGCCCATTAAAAAGCGCGAGGCTTACCTAAATTAGCAAGATAATCTACGCTCCAAACGGTTTTTATTTCTTCACGAACAGCACATATTCCCCTCATATTCGTTCTTACATAAGACGCTGCAGAAAAGAGTATTATGAGGAACAAAAAACAAACACAGTAAAAATATGCCAGGCTTGTTGTCTTTTTTTTTTATTCGGAAGTGTATAAGCGATCGGGGTCTCGGATCATTCCCAGTACGAGGACATGTTTCTTGGAAATGGCGGTGCTCTTGCCTTTTGTTTTATTGATGGTGAGGACGCTGGACGTGCTTTTATCTCCAAAGGTTAGTCCTTCAAGAATGCTTTCCGTTTCTGCCAATGAACAGTCTCCAAAGCCAAGTTATCCGGCGAGGAGTAAACGGGGTACGACACGGAAATGACACAGCTAACGTGCCTCACAATTCAAGTCGTGCACTCTTAACCATGTTCAATTTAAGCACCGGTTGTGACCGAAACTATGTAGCAAAAAAGGTTCCACTAAGCCGAGGAAAAGTAAAAAATTAAGCGAAACATATTAAATCACGAAATGCGTTTTAACAGAACCCAAAATTCCAAAACAATGTCCGTCCTTGCTCGTCCGTCCGTCCTTGCATTCACCACTAAATTGAGCGGGGAAACTGAAGTGTGCGTAAATCAGGTCACATTAATTGATGTCACGTGATCCATACACCAAAAAAAGGCACTAAATTGCTTTTTGATGTCCTCGTTTTACGTTCATAACTCAATCAATTAGGCCTAAGCATCAAAAGACACCCGAAATCGCATTGCTGCTCGGCTCATTTGCATATTACAAAAGTGAGCAAAGTTGCCGACACGTACCGCTGGCGTAGATCGACAGGAAGCGCTACCGAGCTTTGCTAAAAATGGCCGAACGACGGACGGCGCTTGGCAGCCACTCGCGAATGATGGTTTCCCGCGCGGACGAGCAGGACTGGTGGGCCGCTCGTTCAGGCGGAAACCCATCGCTCTCGAGTGACTGCCAAGCGCCGTCCGCTCTTCGACCGTATTCAGCAAGGCTCGGAAGCGCTATCTGCTGCTCTGCGCCAACGGTAAGCGTCAGGAACTTCGATAACTGTTTTTCGTATGCAAATCGGCCGCGCGTGGATGTAATTTCGGTCTTTTTTTAGGATCCTTAGGGCTCGTAGTTTGCGTTATGACAGTAATATGTTGAACACAAAAAGCACTTGTGTGCACCTTTAGTAATTCAAAACAAGAGTATTGGCGATTAGATGCGGATAATTGAAAGGAAACAAACATCGAGGACGGGAACGGAGACAGGACTTCATTCATTGAGAAGCCGCATAGAATGACACAACATATAAAACCGCCCCCCCCCCCCCCCCCCCCAGAGGTTTCAACGTTCTCAAAGAAGGAAAGGAAAACACTGTTTAAAAAGCGCTGGCGACACGGGAACATCTTTTACGCAGGAAACTCCTTTTATACTGGAAAATCCTTCAGACTAAGGATTACAATTCATGAATTTGTTAATAATGCTAATAATGTTTATTTTTCCGTCAAAACACGTATTACGGTCACATCTTCATTCCTCAGGTCTTTGTTGGTCCTTCCAGCAGACATCAGAGATGCCAGTCTTCCCTTTCACCATTGCTCATTCCAAGTCAGTTAAGCTTGGCATAGTGAAATCACTTTTCCAGTCCTCATTCTCCAAGTCGTGTACGCATTTCTCAGAAAGTAGCCTCAAGTCGCAGCATCAGAGGTTGGTAAAAGCAGGCTTTCCTGCGGACCTACTACGTTCCAACCTTGAGAGATTTATTCTCAGGCCACATCTTCCACAAGCTGTTGCCAAAAGGAAAGGTCGTTTCGCTGTGATTTCCTACATGCACAATTCCGCGCACTATTTAAGAACTATTGCGTCCAAGTTCGACAGGAGTGTAGTTTTTTCCTGTCGTATCCGCCCTAAGCAGTTGTGCAAAAAGCTCAATAAGTGTGACAGTTCCAGTGGATGCAATGTTAAACATGCCAAAACTTTCGTAGAGTGCGAAGAAATAAAGGGTTTTTCAATCCCACTAAGCTACGGCAGTCAGTACATCGGACAAACTGGGAGATGCGTTAACCATCGACTTAGAGAAAGCAACTTGGAAGCATCAAAGGCTTCAAATGAGCCTTTTCACCCAATCGTTGCTCACGGCCGCACGTGCGATGACGGTACTCCTTATTTCTCTGATACTACCAAGCGGTCGGAAACATTATCTGTCTCCGAGCTCTTGGAAGAAAGGAGTTTTGATTCCGTTATCGAAATCAGGAAACCCTACCTCTTTGGCTAACTACAGACCAATCTCTTTGTTACCGGCATTCTCTAAAGTTTTTGAAAAAGTTGTTCACATGCATCTGTCTAGCATCTTCAAGCGAGTCATAGTTGAGAATGAGCATGGCTTTATGAGCGGCCGTTCTGTTGCAACTAACCTTGTCACTTTCCTGACTGACGTGGCACCAAGCATTTCCTGTTTAGAACAAACTGATACAGTCTATTTCGATTGCAGTAAGGCCTTTGATTGTGCTAGTCATGAAATCTTACTTCGTGAATTATCCTTTCAAGGTTCAAGTGTCTGTTACTGTTCGTGGTTTTCTAGTTATCTTCGAGATAGATTAAACTGGGAGGGGGGGGGGGGGGGGGGGGGGCGTTTTCCAGAGGGAAGCCAAGTCGCATTTTTTTTTCTCGGTTCATTCCGGAGTGCCGCATGGTTCAAATTTAGGTCCTTTGCTTTTTAATGTGTTTGTTAATGACATTTATGAAGGGATACAGCACTCCGCTTTGTCCCAGTTCGCTGACGATTTGAAGCTTTATCGCAAAATTCTATGTCTTCATGACTGCGCCTTGCTGCAAATCGACATTGATGCTATATGTACATGATGTATAGATAATCAAATTGACCTAAATCTTCGTAAAACGCAGGTCATCTTGTTCATACGCAAAGCCCCTTTTGTTCTTTTTGATTACTGTCTAGACAACGCTTTTATTAAACGTGTGTCGGGTGTGCAAGATCTTGGCGTTATGCTAGATGAAAAGCTTACCTTCAACAGTCATGTTGGAATGATGCTGTCAGCCTCTTTAAAGTGTTGGGCATTGTTACTCGCCTTAGTTCTATGTTTCGCAATCCTTTATGTTTTGTTTTTTGTATTGTACAGAAGTTTTGTTTTGCCCAAATTAGGCTTTGCTTCAGTTGTCTGGAACAACCTTAGTGCCACTGCTGCAGCGACGTTAGAGCGTGTCCAAAAACGATTTGCACGTACGTTTCACGCAAGACATGACCTGTCCGAGCCCTACTCATATGTGAATGTGCTCAATCGCTTAGAATTGGTGGAATTAAAAGCAAGACGCGGCAGATGTGATCTCATATCTTTGTTCAAGTGTTGCATGGCTATTATGACTGTCCTTTTATTGTGTCTTGCATCAATCTAAATGTGCCTGTTAGACATTTTTGCAATAACCGCACGTTTTCCGTTAATCCCTTGCATTGTTTCTCTCCTGTAGTTCGCATACAGAACTATTTTAATCATTTTGATACGCGCCTTGACTTTTTTAGTGATGACATTAGATCATTCAAGAGAAGCGTTGAAATCTGATATAGTACGTTGTCGTCGGGTCGTTTTCTGGATTTATTTTTTTTGTCGTTTTCATCTTTGTAATGTGACTTGGTGCGCTACCGTTCTAGGCTTCTGGCTCTTGGTAGGCACTGAAAATAAAATAAATATTGGGCGGGCAAAACAATAAATTTGGGAGAGAAATCATTGAATCATTTTCCATGGGGACTGTCAAAAACAACATTTCTTTACCTTCATTACCACTGACAAAGACAGAGGTCGAATTCCTAACGCCACAGATGATTGGATTACTGATACACTGACGGGACGCCAGTACTTTTTAAACTTTTAAATTTATAGTGCATTTTCATTTGGGACTGTCAAAAACAATATTTCCGAACCTTCATTATCACCGGCAATGACAGAGGTCGAATTTCTAACACTAGAGATAACTAGATGACTGATACATCGTCGTGGCGCCAGCGTTTTTAAGCACTTTTATCCTTTACTTCTATGAGAACGTTAAAACCTTTGGGGGTGGTTGTATATATTGTGTCAATCTATGTTATTGCTCAATGAAAGAAGTCATGTTTCCGTCAGCGTCCACGGTGTTTTATTCTTTCAAGTATTCGTAACGTGCCCCTATACGTTTCTCCGCCAAAGTGGGCGAGGAAAGTGCTGTCACATTATATGACATCACGTGACCTATAGGAACTGGGCGGACCTAATTTAAGCTGTGACCAGAACGCCCCTGGCGGCAAACGGGTCCGTTTCATCGGGAAGCTTCTGCCAGTCGCTGCGTTGATTGTGCGTTGTTTCGGCAGCAGCGGGTTAGCGCTGCAATTTCTGAGACAAAATTTCCGCAGACAAAAGCCACAAGAATCGGTGCGTGGTCGGTTTATTTGTTACGCTCAAGAACGCGCACGGCGCGAAGTTTTACGGCTTTCCTTCCAAGCAGTGCGAGGCGGAGCGCCGCGCGACTTGTGTGCGACTTGTGTGTCGATGCAAGTAAGTGGCGTTTCTCACCATGTAGTTCACGTTTTGCTTTAAGCTGCTGACGAATAACACAATTAACTTTTTCTAGCAACGAAGAAAATGACATGTACACCTACAGCAAACTTTAAGATATGCAGCAAACACTTCACCGGGAACAAAAAGAGGGGCTAGGTCGCCCCAGCAAGCTACAACCCACCCTTGGATGTTTCCGTCAGCCTATAGAGGAAGAGAGTAGTGCTGGAAATCGCTGAACGGCACGGAAACAGTCGCCTGATTGTTGTCAAGTTGATTCAAAAAGTAATGAACCTGCAGCATCAGCGCAGTCCACTCAACGCTAAATAAGAAAACTCTCTAATGTAATTACGCCAAGCTCGCTGTTTTTTTCGCTGGCAAGCTCAATTTCGTCTGCAGTGTACAGCGCGCCACGACATCCACTGACCGTCGAAACGGCCTTCCTTCACATCGTACACTTGGCCAGATTCGTGAGGAAGTTTTCCTTTTCGTCATATTGGCACCACGGACGCTTTCTGGGTTCGTAACCGCCTTAAACCCCGTCGTAATCACGACGGGACAAGTCCGGCCGCGCTGTTTGTCGCCATTGCATCCCTTGACTCTGCTCCGGCAACCGCTAGGCGGCGGCAAAAAATGGGCGACCGCCGCCACGAAGCAGGCTCGCCCACTTCCAATACACCTATTCAGTTTCCCAGCTAAGTCTAGCGGAAAAATTGATATCACGTGATATGACGGCACGTGACCTATGCACCAATTTTATTTCCCCGCTAAATTTAGCAGGGAAATCGTTTATCACGTGATCCCAATCACGCAACCTAAACAGCACTTTAGATTCCCACTCTATTTAGCGGGAAAATTTATGTCACATGATCTGACGTCACGTGACCTATACAGCGATTGAGGTTTCTCGCTATATTGAGCGGGGAAAATTATCTCACGTGACCTAAACAACAATTTATTTTACCCGATAAATCTAGCTTGATGTCACGACACCTGACGTCACAAGACCTATACAGCGATTCAGATTCCCCACTCAATGTGTCACGGAATTTGATAAAATGAAAGTTCTTCACACCTCGCAACCACGGTCTATTGCTTTCAAACATAATATAAACGATCGCACCTTAAATACCGCATTTCATGCTTTATAGGACTTTGAAGATAAAGGTAACAACAATTTGTTTTTTTAACGTGAAACAGTTATAGGCTAGGATTTCAGATGAAGTAGAGCCACAAAGAGCGTAGCCGCGAATTTCCCAGCTATATTTAGCGGAGACAATGATGTCACATAGCTTGATGCCACGTTACCTACAAACAAATGCAGTTTTCTCCCTAAATTTAGCGGGAAACTCTGCACGTGACCGACCGCACCCCGCCATTTTTCTATACTCTGTGGACACAGACCGACCCGACGGGCAACGTCAATGGGTCAGTGGGGTGGAGAGGAGTGGGTGGAATCAATAGGGTGGAGACGCGTGGAAGGACCTGGGGCCCTATGCTACATGGCGGAACCAAGCGGAACCAAGGGACTGGGACAACGGTGCCTGCTGAGATTGGTCAGCGACGCGCCGCTGACCAATCGCAGCAGGCGGCGTTGTCTCGGTCCCTTGGTCCCTCTTGATCCCGCCGTCTAGCGTAGAGCCCCTGGAGGCACAGCTGGAGAAGAAATGCCTGGAGGTTTCTAGCCCTAAACCGAGAACGCCTCACGTAGCAACACATTTGCAGGACAACTTGCGATAATTTTTTTTTTATGTATATAATAATAAAAAGAAAATCAAAAGCAGTTTGTCAGTTTTCAAGTTGGTCTCCCTCGCGTTCAACGCATGTACTGCAACGCTTCAGTACGTGAATAATGCCGCGAGCGAAAAAAGTCTTGCTGTTGATTTCGAAGCCACGAATTCACCGCCGATTTCAGCTCTTCCTCTGTACGGATCTTCAGACCATCAGGAGCTGATTTGAGGGTTCCAAACAAATAAAAATTGCTCGGTGGTAGGCTCGATGAGCATGGCGGATAAGAATGAATTAAAACGTAGACCTTTAGTGTGTTTTTTTACTTCCGTCGCACGTGCCGTGTGAGGGCGCGTCTTCGTTCTGCAGAAATACACCGAAGGTCAGCAGAGCACGGCGCTTTAACTTACAGGCTTCAGTTATCGAGCTGAGTCCCCTAGGAATGCAATGGTGGAACATTGGACCTTCATAGTACCAAACTCTAGGGTAACAGACAGCATGGTATAGTTATAAAAGCAGAGACTCCTATCCGACACTACACTATCGTTATTTCACAATCCCGCTACGTTAGAGGTGTGCTTTGCGTGGCTGACTTGATGTCCCTCCCAGCAGCATGCATGTCGAAGCTAGCGGCAGCATTCAGAACCGCAGTGTCTTCAAGTACCCAACGAAGATGGAAGAGCTCCTGCTCTTCCTGCAGCTACCCGTACCTTAGGTTGACCTTCAATAGCTGGCATAAATGAGGATATTGAATACAAGGTAAGTCAAATACCATTGGGGCTTTTCAAGAACTAACTCCTGTACCTACTGCTCGTGTGTACGTAAAAACAACAGGACATATTCTGAAAAAGTGACGTGCTGCTTCACATGTTTCGACAAGAGCTCCACGCATCGTCCGCTTACAAATCCCGCTTGAGTTCACTGAAGAAAATGTGTCTCTCCGAACACCATTGGACAATGTACAAACACTGATAACAGCTATGTGCAGGTCTATATTCTGGAAGATTAGATTTCGGTAACTTTTCAAAAACAGCTAGTTGGTCACTATATACAGCATGGCACGAAACCTCGGTACAGCTTTAAAAAATATTCCTTACGAACGAACACCGTATTCATGTGGAATCAAAGTTCGACGCACTGTGGGGCTGTAGTGACATTTGTGCGCGCCCAGTATGGTGCTGTTAAACTTTGTGACTACACCTGCAGAACTTTTGCTAGGAATTACAACAGTGAACATCTGCAAAGATACATGATTACATAAAATGGTTATTGAGTGACGTTTTGATTGATTGGTTAAAAACATCGGAACTTTCGTGATTTTGTAAATTATGGAAAAATATTTGTTAGCAACCTATAACTCGATTTCGTTGCGAGTATCTGGTCTTCTGTATGTTAATATCTATTTGTGTAGTGCTAGCAGGTAGGGAAGGCGATAACGCCGCGCTTTTCCAGGATTCAGTGACTTTGAATCAATCGGCTGCGGCAACACGCCTAACCTAGCGTCTGCTTTCTTTCTCAGTTTTTATGTAGCCCTTTTTGTAGCGTGAGCTACACTGGCCGAGGTTGAGCAGTTTCGCGCGGCTGTCAAAGAGTCATGCTGCGCAAGCGCGAGGAGCAGTGACGTCACACGGCGCACAGCTGGCGCGCCGGAGCCGCCGCCGCCGCGCGTTCCGCCGCCACCGCGCGCGCCTCGCCGGTCTGCGCGTTCCAGAGGAGTGACGTCATAGCCACGGCAGACGCACTGGCGCCGCCGCGTGCCCAGTTGTGCTCCTCCGTTGCGCAGTAGCCAAGTCTGGCGCTGCACCGGAGCCGCTTGATAACGCCTCTCATTTTGTGCGCATAAGCCCACGCTACGTATGTCCTGGCATAGCGAGCTAAGCCACCGCAATTTTTTGCACACTTTCTCGAGGAAAGCCCGGGACTGGCAGAGCACAATTGTATGTCAGGACATGCGGTATTTGCTTCCGCCGGGAGTAATCCTCACCTAGTGGAGCAAGACGTGCGGCTGGCTCTCTTGCTTAATATTTGAGGGGGCGAGTGCCGCTTCAGCGTTTGGTGGGCACTTGGCTTTTCTGAATCCGTCTCAAGAGTGAGAACCGGAAACGGTTAGTAACCTGCGATATAGCACATTCAGTGTTAAAAACAATTTCTTCTACACGAAAGTTTAGTCTCGGCTCTAGTTGTTCACTGTATACAAGCCACGGCCATTGTTTATTCTTCTGGAGCAACATAACTTAATGAAGCATTTATGTTGCTAATGCATGCGTTCGGATTCCTTGTACTTGATGATGCTGCTCGCGGTGATGAATTTTGACGGTGATAGGTGTATTAAAAATTCATTTAAAAAAACTATTGGTTTTAATATTTTGGGGATTGTTGCAAATGCAAAGGTTTGAGCAGTTGATTGAGTTTAAGAGCCTAAGACGCTCACATTAAGAAGAAATGCAGCTTGTGTGATGACGGGTCACCGCAACTTGTCTCATTCAGAGAGGGTTTAGAATTCCGACACAGTTCCTGGATACCAGATTCCTAATGGCTTGAGTGGCGTTTCCTAGCCCCCTTCTGGACGCTTGCACCACGCATGGTCGCGTACCAAGCGCTACCATTGCGTTACAAAGAGGTTCCGTGATCGTCAGCGTAATAAAGGACTGGTTTTAGCATAGAGGTGTTCAAAACAAACAACAATTATTATGCGACAAAAAAAAAGTTGTCTTAATGCGCCTCTCGGAAGACCGCCTTGGTGAGTGTCCTTCAAAACGGAGCGAAACGCCAACATAGGACCCGCTTTAAATTCTTCCAATATTTCTGTCTTCAGTATTAAAGAATCCTCGTAAATTATTTAACAATGTATCGTATCTAATAGGGAGAATAAATTGTTATATGAAGGTATTAAGCATTTAAGCATATGCTCTAATATTTTGTGTGCTCATTGCTTCATTCAGTGTATTTTTATAATTTTGCAAGCGACACTTATTTGTACACTGTAGTGAAACTTGCTCTTACCCTATCTACTTTAAAATTCACTAATTTAGAAGGATTTCACTCGTTTAAAACTAGTTACTTTGCCCGTATAACAGTGCTGTTACAGGAATACCGAACGCATTAATATTAGAGAAGGCCTAATTTTTTTATTAATAAATTCAAAAAATATTGCAATAAATAGATGATGCAAATATGTAATCCTCCGGTAAGGAATAATGCGCAGCCTAGTACTTTGAATTAAGAAATTTTGTGTTGGCGAAATATTCAGGAAACCCGCGCTTTGCAAACATATTCAAATGGTGAGCCCGGAAAAGAAAAAAACAGCTAAACGTTTGCGGTATACAATGTGATTCGTGTTAAACACACAGCCACAGTCAAAATGAAAGCCCAATTCTCAGACCTTTCGAAAAAGTCCCGGCACATTGAATGTTTGTGCTTCAAGGCCTGCCCTTGTCCGAGAGGCAAACTCACGGTGTACCATGCCTGGGGACACTGTTTCAAAATGAAGCGCAACATTGTGGTCACTGAGCTTGGCGCGTCATGAACGTGTCCCCGTGAGCGAAGAGTGACGGTGTGGCCTGCTGCGTGCGAGGCGACGCCCAGCGGCCAAGCAAAGCCTCGGTCCTCCGGTGCTAGAGCGTCGAAGGGCCATTCATTGGCGGCGGTCGAACATCGGGCGGGGAAAAAAAAAAAAGAGGGAAGCCGGAAGTCCGGCCACCGGTTGAAAGGCAACTGATGGATCGAGAACCGCCCGGACGCTTTTGTAACCTCGGCTCGGAACTGCCTTTTTGCACCTCCGGTGCTGTGTTGCTTCCTCGCCGGCGCTCCCCTGATCAATTATTTTCTTTCCCTTCCTCATCCCCATTCTGCAGTTTATGTTTTTGTTGTTTTAATTTTTATTTTTTTTTTACCTAAGTCAACCGCAGATGAAGGAGGAAAATAAGCACGACGTACGTGTCCGCCTTGAGAACGTGTGAAATATCAACGTTCGATTTTCTTTCAGGTAAGACGCACATCTTGCCAAGGAACTTTGAAATGTGCAGAGTGCAAACAGAAGACGAAGTTTATTCTTGCTGACAGGCTTTTCGATCATACGTTTCGTGGATCAAGAATAGCCGTATCCCAACTCCGTGCGCGACCTTTATACGATAGGGGACGTTTGTAATATAAATATGTCACGTGCACAATCTCTGTGATGGTTATGCGAGAATTCCGGTTGCCTTACATTTAAAAATATATATCTTATATTAAATCAAAATGACGGAACTTATTTTTTGACATTCTTTATTTTTCTTCAAGCTCATCAGATAACGAAAATATTATTTTTAGAAAAGAGTTTGTCATTGAATAAACAACAAAACGTGTGATTGTCTTTGGATACTCTTCTGATGTGGAGCGCAAGCTCGTCTGCTTCTTTTTGCAGGGGTTGTCGTGACGTAAGAACGCCGTGATCTGATTGGTTCTGATTGAAGAATAGTGCGTAGACCTCAAGACAACTTGATGGTCTACTCACTACCTTTCAGTCACATCCAATCAGAGCTCAATGTTCTTACGTCTCCACAACCCCTGCAAAAAAGCAGGTGAACTTGCGATCCGCATAAGGACAGGGGCATTTAATCGAACAAAGAAAAGCAAATCTTGATCAAGACTAGGATGTCCCTAACAGTCTTTAGGCCCCTGTGTTCTGAAGTTACTACTGGTAACGTTAAGAAAATGTCCCGGGAGTTATACTTTATTCTAAATGGCATAATCTTCTCGTCGACAAAGATCTCGCGAATATCGCTACAATAAAATACCGCGAAAAAACGATTGACCCAGTATATACCCCGCGGTACAAAATGCGTAGCATCCTGCTTCCGACCGCTAAACTTAGTGTCCGCGAAATATTCCCGAAACCAACGCATCTCCGAAATCACGAGACACCGAGCCTGCAAAAAGGACGTTGTTTACTGTGGTTATTAAATCCTTTCGCGGTGTACCAGCTGAGGTTTTTATTGACCAGGAGTTTTGCCGCAGCCATCGCATAAAACGTAACACGGCAGAAAAATTGCTGAAAAGTTATAATTGCAAACAACAGCGCTACAGCGGACTAAAGTGTTTATCGCCTGTTTTTACCGCTTCCTCGGCATTGAGGGATGTGGTTTCGCAGCGCAACTTCCAATAAAGCATCGCTAAGCGAAGGTTCTTGAAACAAAGGGCTACAATATCTCCCGAAGCAGAATCACTGGAGGCCATCTGGTCTCCGACGCACAGACTGGTGACGTCAGCTAGGCAAAGCTGAGAAATCTCCCGAACTTATCGCCGACCCCTCCGGGCCGATGGGACAGCGGGTCTGTTTTCTCCCCGTCCCTCCTCCTTCGGCGCGGCGATGCTTCTTGGGACCGGCGGCGGACGACCCAGAACTGCCGCCGAGAGCTCAGGCGAATGACCATCATTCAGTGCGGCTAATGGACGTTCAGAAGGTACGCTACAGTGCTGGCGATCCCTGGGCCGACGGCCGGTGTCGCAGGGCCTATCAAGGACCCGTCTTCGTCCGGTCCACTTCGCGGCCCGCCGACCCCATAATGGGACACCCGAGGAGGGCCTCCATCCATTCTCTCCCGCTATTTATAACAATGCGGCCATTACCAGAGGCATCGACGCCGGTCGGGAGCATCCCGCTCTCGAGTCGTCTTCCAAGTCGCTCTTTGTGTCGTGTCCTTTGTCGCTGGCGTCACGGCTGTCGCTTTCAACGGCAGCTCACGTTTTCTTTGTTGATGAGACTCATCGCTTTAAGCGGGAAATTTGGAAGGTGCCGAGGCGATTGGGCCCGCTGAAAAAGTGGCGTCCGGCCGCTCTTCGTTTCCGAGCGAAAATAGACGACTTGCGACCGATCTCCAGATTTTCACGTTTAATACTCTTGGGGATTCAGTTACGTAGAAAGAGTCATGCATACATTCTCTCAGAATTTTCTCAGCTGAAGCGTGCTATGAGCGGGCATGTGGTCGGTTTTATATAAATATTGCCTTAATTTCATCCCATGTCGCATACACCAAGGAGAACGTAGCGGAAGCGTGAACGATTTTTTTCCCCTTAGGATTAATATGAATCTCGGACATGCGTGTTGGCATTGACTTGCACAAGTCGCCAGGTTGCTAATTTTTCAGTCATTGGCTACGACCGGTGCCTACGAATTGGTGTTGTAAGACCTGCGCGACTTGCAAATTTTGGTGGCTTTCAACTACGATAGACACTGAAAATAATTAATGGCCGTTATTATCAAGTTTTGCCACCATCGATTAAATTACTCGTTACTTCTCAGACTAAACCTGTGTCCATCAAAGCCTTGTAATCTCGTCTTGGTCATCTTTCTTTACGCGTCCAAATGTTTTCTCCATTGGTGCTTCTGCTTTCTTCGATTCATTTCGCCGGTAACATCCTCATGTACTACGCTACATTTTTTTCTTTAAACAAGGTGCCGTAAAACAGTCAACTTTCTTTTATATTTTCCACTTACACAAGCAGAGAGCAAACAAGTGTAATATACAGGTCTTGTCGAACCAACCACCGGAGCAGCGAATTACGAATCTGAGCTGCGAAATCCAAAAGGATGTTTCTAACACACGCTTCTTATTGGAATGTCAGTGTGGAATGCATTATTTCGTCACCTTTGTGTTCCAAATATGTTTTATTAAAACTAAATATTTGGAGCCTCGTTTAACCTCAATCACCGTGAACCCTTGGCTCTTCACGTTGTTTGTTAATGTATCTCTTCCCTATGCCATTTTAGTGGCAGGATATTTTTGTTACTCGTTCGACTCAAGGACAGACGTGCAGTCACCGGTTATATAAGCTGGAATGCGGAAGCGGAGACCAGGCAGCCCAGAGCACGCAGTTTAGGCAGAAAATGCAGCGTGAGCATAATTAGTAACGTTCGAATTTCTGGAGATAACCCCCGTTCAAGGTGCATACGCTTTCATGCACGAGGCGGAGGATGGGTAGGCTTTACGCACAGGAGGTGCATTAACAAATTTTAACACCGCCACTGCCGCTGACGCTTCGCCTGATGCCTGCTGGACAGCGTAGTCTGAACTGCCTGATATCGACTTGCGCGATCGAGCTCATTTGTCGCCGCTGACAGTTCATAGAGTTTATTAGCTGCAACCACGTCTGTAAGACCACTCTGACATTAAAGAAAACAGTGCTGAAACGCATACACTAATCGCGGTCGTTCACAGCATAGCCTCTTCTATACTGGGCAACCTAGCGAGATCAGCGTAAGAACAGAACTGCCTAAAACTCAACGCAGGGGGTGCCCTCCCATAACGTCACATATACCTACAGTCTCACCTTTCAGGTCCATCCACCGCTTGCGCCATCAATCGGCCTTTGTTTTTACATTCCAAAAATGTTAATTATAAAAATTAGTTTTTATTAAGTATGTAATGACTCGGCGAAGTATGTTGTTTTTATATAATCATGATGCACGTAAGCTACGTGACTAAACCCCACAATATTCTATGTATATAAGACAACGCGGAATAAACGAGTATCAGTTGCTGTCTCGATTCCGGCTCGAGTCACATTCCATTACAATTGGCAACGAAGCGGACGGACCTGCAAGGCCACCCTGCACACGCGGCGCAATGACCGTCAGCGGCATCGGGGAGCACCGCCTCGGTACGAACGCGTCGTAGGGACGAGTACGTGGAACGTCTAGAGATGGACTGCGTGGCGAAAAAGTTGTCGCCAGACCAAGAAAAGCGCACAGTACTACTCAGCTGCTGCGGAACAGAAACGTACAGTTTCATCGTAACGTTGATCAAGCCCGACAGGCCAACAGCGGCGTTTTACGAAGACCTCAAGAACGCTGTCTGTAAGCACATGCACCTGAAGCCATCGGTCATCTACGCAAGATTTCTTTTTTTTATAAAAGAAACCAATCACAACTTGAGTCCATCCCAGACTACGTTACAGCGCTTCGAAAGCTAGTTGAAGAGTGCGGCTTCGGCAACAAAGAGCTACCACTCGATGTGATGATGAAAGACAGTTTTTTTCTGTGGCATCCGAGACGAAGCAATGCAGCAACGTCTACTATATTCCGTCTCACCCTACGATGGACTAGGGCCCGAAGGCTGGCGGGCGGAGCACTGCCTCAGAAAAGCATGCATCCGCATTGCGAAGGAGCTGCGCCAGAGAAATTTCGATGCGCAGAGCACGAAGAGCACTAATCTAACGGATATGTGACTTTGTTATGTCAGCGCGCCTTTTTGTATTGGTGAAGTAAAGGTACATGGTATGTAGTTTCATAAGCATTTTTGTCATATTATGTATATGTGTCAACTGTTTGGAGAAGTTGAACATTGCGCAGGAAACGCTGACATAAATTCGTTTCACCTTAGCCATAACAATCCAATCCAATCCAACTTTTGTGTACGTGACGTACCCTAACCCACATGTCCTTTCCGTACGCGGTGCGTACATACGCTCCCGTGTCAAACACTATATCCGACTGGTCTTTATTTCTTAATGGCCACTGGTTCTGATCCTAGGTTCTCTTCGCCCCATCGCTTCCAAGCAGTATTTAATCCCTTCAGTAGTCTTCAGTAGTAGCAAGCAGACGGAGCCGCCGCGAGGGCTCGAAAAACTCAAGCAGACGAAAAACTCGCCTCCACATGACGAGTCTTGGCGCACTGATACGTATTTCGAAGCAAATATGCCACATGGTTTTTAACAGGCTCTTGATTGGACCCGGCGGCCTGTAGCATTGGGCTCTAGTCCATCGTAGGATGAGACGGAGTTGTTTTTAGAGCCGGAAAACAAGTTGACCTTCACAGCAGCCTACGGCATGGCTGTGACAGCAGAAGCAACTCATCAGCAGCAACGAGTAATCCGAGGTCAAGCCCCCACCGACGAAAGCACCCAGAGGACTCGTCGGTCCACTCAACGCACACTAAAAAGGGCGTCGTCAAAACATGTCACCTGGAACCGCTCCAACAATAAACACCCTCCAGCAACTTGGAAATTTCGATTGGCGACATTTTATCACTGTCCAAAAGCGGGGCATATCGCTAATGCTTGTCGTTTCAGAAAGGCGGCACCGCCTAAGCAACAAAAAGCAGCAGTTCGCGAACGAAAGTCCGAACGGAAGCAACAGCGTAGGCCAGACAAGGCAAGCAGACAGTTTTCCGAAGTAGAAAACCTATTTTCTGCTTGTGAAGTTGAGGAACAAAAAGTTCCTAGTCACTGTTCTGATACAAGGGAAAGAAGTGAGCTTGGAAGTAGACTCGGGGGGGTGTTTTCTTCTGTCGTCAGCGAAGCTACGTTTCGGGCGATAGGGTGTCGCCAAGGAAAAATTGTGCTTCAGAGTACTGGCATTCAGTTGTACTGGCTGTACTGGCTGTAGGAAAAGCAATGGTAGAGGTCATCCTCAAGAACGCAGCAGAACTTTGCCTTTACTCGTAGTACGAAAGCAAGAAAACAGCCTCCTTGGCAGAAGCTGGTTTAAAGCTTTGGGCATTACGATTCAAGGAATCAAGAACGTAACAAACTGCACGGACGTTGTTCAACGGTTTTCAGAAGTGTTTGCAAAGTATTTGCCATGCTGCAGTCACATTTCGGTGCACATAGATCTCAAAGGAGACGCGCAGCCAGACTTTCTGAAGAGCAGCTTGGTGTCATTTGCGTTAAAAGATGACGTGGCAAAAGAAATCGACAGTCTATTACAGCAAGGTGTGTCGGAGTCAGTAAAGTCTTCGATGTGAACACCGCTTTTTGTTGTCATAAAGAAAACGCATCCTTATGCTTGTGCGGCGATTACCGCACCACAGTTATCAAGGCTGTTAAAAGCAGCGTCTATCCGTTGCCGACAAAAAATGAGGCGCTTTCCACCTTGGGCTTCAGCAATTTCTTCACAAAGCTCGACCTTGCTCAAGCGTATCAGCCTCTCGTGCTCGATGACGCGTCAGCAGGAGTCCTAACCGGGAACATCATGAAAGGCCTGTACAAAGTCCGCAGACTTCCTTTCGGCATTTCCGTTGCACCGTGGCTGTTTCAATGAGTCATCGACACGCAGGCATCCCGGGGGTCAAATCTTACCTACACGATATCTTGACCTTGGGGGACGCTGAAGAAGAGCACGTCGAAAGGCTTGAAGCAGTTTTGACTCGCCTGAGGAATACCCGCTTTCGGGCTAACAAGGAAAAGTGCGAATTTATCCAAACGAGCATAGAATTTTTAGGGCTACATAATCAATGCCAAAATAGTTAATCCTAATCCGAGCAATACCGCAGCGATTCACGAAGCGCCGGCGACCCTCACCTGGCTGGACGTTCGTTCACCATACTCACTGATCACCAGCCAACTCTCAGATTGTTCAACCGGAACAAGCGCATACCAGAAGTGGTGTCTCCCCCCTATCGGAAAGACCAGTTCAAACTGGTACCCGTTTCAAACTTGGTTATTGCTCCAGTTTGACCAGTTTCATAATGATTAAACTCGTCAAGGTGGTTCGAGCTGGTCACACTGGTTGACTGGTCATGGCGGTTGAACTGGTCATACTGGTTGACTGGTCATGATGGTTGAACTGGTCATGGTGGTTGAACTGGTCACACTGGTTGACTTGTCACGCTGGTTCGACAAAAACATGTTTTCATTTGTTCACGCCACCACTGCGCTTCGGAAATCTTCATTATACACATATGTAGACACAATACGCTTACTACAAGCATCAGCTGAACATACATTGAGCGCATACACGGAACATACAAACATCAATTCAACAGCACACTAACGCGATCACTACTGCAGAGCTTTGCGTTTCCGTCTTTTATACTGGTCGTTTTGAACGTATGGAATTTCTCGGTGACCACCTAAGCAATAAAAAAATATTCCCAGCTTGTTGATTTTTTTACAGCAATGTCATACCTCTGAGAGTGTTTTGAACGGCTCAGGGGGTGAATCTCTTAGTAAAAAGTAAACGCTCAATCATGCCGTAATTATTTGAAAGTTAATATATATAAGTGAGAAAGCCAATAAATAAATTGAGAAAGAAGGGTCAAAATGCTAACCAGTTGGACCAGGTAGGCCAATCTGGTGACCAGTTTGGTCAATCTGGTTGCCAGTTGGACCAGTTCGGCCAATCTGCTGACCAGTTCGGCCAATCTGCTGACCAGTTAGACCAATATGGTGACCAGTCACGCCAATCTGGTGACCAGTTAAAAAGCTATCTGGTGACCAGTTAGATTATTATGGTTTCCAGTTAGACCAGTCTGGCAACCTGTTGTACCAGTTTGATTTCCTGTTAGACCAGTCTGACCAGTTAGATTTTCAAACTGGTCTTTTCAATAGGGGGTGACCAGTTCGGCGTCTGGTGACCAGTTCGGCCAATCTGCTGACCAGTTCGGCCAATCTGCTGACCAGTTCGGCCAATCTGCTGACCAGTTCGGACCAATCTGATGACCAGTTAGACCAATATGGTGACCAGTCACGCCGATCTGGTGACCAGTTAAAAAGCAATCTGGTGACCCGTTTGATCAATATGGTTACCAGTTAGACCAGTCTGGCTACCAGTTGCACCAGTTTGATGTCCTGTTAGACCAGTCTGACCAGTTAGATTTTCAAACTGGTCTTTCCAATAGGGGGCCAGAATGCTACACTGCATTATACTGCTTGCCGCATACGACTACACGACTGAGTATCGTCCAAGGCCTCGCAACGGCAACGCAGACGCGTTAAGCCCGCTTCCAGCACCAGGTCAAGGTGGCGAGTTACATCCACCAGGGGACGTGTTGCTTCTAGAAGCCGTGGAATTCCCACCCCTACGTGCAACGGCCATCGCGGACCTTACGAGGAAGGATGCTGTGCTGTCCGGAGTCAAAACTGGGTCCTCTCCGGTTGGCCTTCAACAAAAGTAGACAACTATGCTGCGTACGTGTTGAGAAACACGGAATTGTCTTTACACCGCGATTGTATCCTGTGGGGTAACATTATAGTAATACCTCAAGCAGCAAGGAGAGCCGTTCTCAGTCTATTGCACGCGAATCACCCGGGCATGACAGCTAAGAAGGCATCTGCAAGATTGCTTATGTGGTGGCCAAAAAATAGATAAGGAAATCGAAGATTTCGTACGCCACTGTGGCAGATGCCAAAGCAACCGACTGAGTGATGCTAAGGAACCTGTACATTTTTGGCTCAAACCAGATCAGCCGTGGAGCCGCTTGCATATGGATTTCGTGGGGGTTAGTTAAAAGAAAAGTTTTCTTCCTGTAGTCGACGCATATTCTAACTGGGCCGAAGTAGAAATTATGCCTTCCATCAGGACAACAGCAGCAATCGCGGTGGTGCAGAAGCTTTTTGCAACCCACGGTGTTCCGGACGTTGTCGTCTCCGATAACGGAACAGCGTTCACGAGCGAACAGATGCAGGCGTTTCTGAAGATGAACGGGGTACTGTCAGTGTTCATAGAGCTGAATCATCCCTCCAGCAATGGTAAAGCCAAGCGAATGGTGAGGTAAGATAAAGAGTCATTGAAGAAGCAGCCAGAAAGCGATACGCACTGGAAGATATCCCGGTTTTTGTGGAAGCAACATGAGACCCCGCATTCAATTACGGGGAAACGTACGGCAGAGTTAATGATGGATCGAAGATTGCGCCCTGCGCTCGACAAGCTGCACCAACACGGTCTACAAGAGCCTGATTCTTCTCTCCCGGTAGTTTAAAAGTTCAGAGAGTGCGATTCTGTCTGTGCACGAAGTTTCGTTCCAGGACCTCGTTGGAAAGCGGCCAAGGTCATCGCAGTCAAGACCAGTCTCCTACTTGGTGCGAATGGCGAGCGGCGAGGTGCAGCACAGACATCACAATCAGCTGAGACGTTCGTGGGCACCAAGGGAGTCATCCGAAAGTGTTCCCGATTACCACGTCAGGCTTCCTCCGGCATCCGCCTTCTAGACGCAGAGTCCAGACCACCCACTCCGAGTCGACCACCACAACTTCCAAGTACGAGTCAGACGGAAGACTCGACACCAGAAGTACCCCGGCTACGAAGATCGACGCGGACTCAACAACCAGTCGTTCGCTACGGTGCTAGCTGTAACTAATTCGAAACGGGTGTCAAGTAAACTAAAAGGGAAGGAAATGTAATGACTCTGTAAAGTATGTTATTTTTATATGCTCATGACGCACGTAAGCCACGTGACTAAATCTCACCATAATTCAATGTATCTAAGATTACACGGAATAAAGTTTTATCGGTTTGTATCCCGATTCCGGCTCGAGTTACATCCATTACAAAATAAAATAACAATATGATATCACTATGAAAGCGCATTCATATGTAAACTATGTATAGTCGCTGAATCCATATACATACGAAATAAAGGTCTCCCAAAATTGAAAGATTGTTCAAATGCGATTGAACTTTACTTTGTTTATACAGGAAGTGTCAACACAACGACGAATCTTGCAATTTAACGGAACGCTAAGGTGACCGTTCAAAAGCCTAAGTGGCGATTATCAATGCTGAGTCTGCGCACTCTAAGAAAAACGAGAGAGAAAAAAGTGTAGTAACTGCGTGTTTTCTTCCTACTAACGTGCCTCCAAGTGGACACGAGAAGCAGCAAGGAACAAGACGTTTTTCTCCTTCTCCACTCACACGGAAGGAAACTTCCGCCCTTACGCCCCATATTATTCGTTTTGGTTTTCGGGCTCGTCGCACGTGACGTTGGATAAACGCTGTTAAGCTGATCGAGTGCCAGCGGCAGCAAACGTCGTCTGTGATTGCATTAGAGGTTTTACCGCTTAATTTTGTCAAATTAACAAACGAAGCAGTTAGAGGCATCGAAGATTCAAAGCAATGCCAGCAGTGCTACGAACACTGACCAAAAATGACTGCGCTGCTGCCCGCATCGCGCCCGTGGTTTCGGTCAGAGTAGTTTGGGTGTTTGCTACGTTATGGCAACGTCGCATCCAGGACCGGCAGATTGTGCCGCCATTTTCTCTCGCGGCTTCTGTGCCACGTCGGGGTTTGTATCTTGTTACTGATTGGCAACCAATCATCAACGTGGTATTGTGTTTCAGCGTGCCACCAGCGTGTCGCTTGTTTTCGTAAACAGTGACTGGCCGAGCTGAGGATCAGATTCCAACTCATACAACCACCCCGCGCCACGTGTGTGTTTATTTATTTATTTACTAATTTATTTATTGCAGTAGTCTCAGGGCCCAAAGGGTGATGCAGAAGGGAGTAGGCAACTAATCACAGTAAAAAACATACAGGAAATGAACGCAGTTACATGAAATTTACGCGAAAATAATTATCAACTGCAGTTTGAATAAATGTAATAATGGTATCAATATTATCGATGCAGGCCGGTGGTTGCACTCTGATGATGTTCTAGGTATAAAGGAATCGGTATAGGCCGAGGTCTGGAAATGAGCAATGCCAACTTTGAACTCGTGGTCGAGGCTTGAAGAATTGTAAGATGGGTCAAGGAGGAGTGTTTCTGTTATAATAGGGTTGGTATGATATATTTTTTCAGAAAATGCATAAACGGGGGCATCTACGGTGCAATGAAAAAATAGGTAAAGAGAGATTAGCTTTCATGGATGAAACACTGGCTATACGATGATAGCTGGTTAAGTACAAAACGAACACTGCGATTTTGAAGAGCCTCCAGGTTAGCTCTGAGTGTGGTCCTACCAGGATTCCAGATTGCAGCAACACAGTCTCATTTCGAGCGAAGGCGATAATTGAACAATAGAATTTTAAAGGAGACAGGTGCTAAACGAAAGTTTAGTTTTGGTAGCCTAGCATAGAGTTGGCCTTAGCAAAAATGTGATCAATGCGAGTTTTCCAGGATGTAAAGGGGCGCATCGAGGTATTTATCGTAAGTTGCGGAAATTAAAGGAATGTTACTGAGATATTGAGTGGAAGGAGATGTGTTAGGACGTACAACACTATTTGTTCGGCATTTCATGCTGTTAAGGGTCATGTGCCATGGCAGACACCAAGCAGACACAGAATTTAAGACATCCTGAAGAAACAATGCGTTAGAATAATTATTAATTTCCCAATAAAGCACACAATCATCTGGAAATAAACTCAGGTTGGTGCAACGCACAAGGGTAAACAGTTAGTATAAATGAGGAAGAGTAGAGGTGCCAAAAAGGAACCTTGAGGGACACCAGACATAACAGGACTCGTAGGGGAATTAGAATCATTACATTTACGAACTGAGAGCGGTTTGTTAAAAACCACTTAGTGTTAATCTTGTCATTACCGTAAGATGAGAAAACGTTGAGATTGTCGATCAGCTAAACAATTTTAATAAAATCAAACACTACTGAGTTCATCAGAAACAAAACACGACTTGGATAAAAAGCAGAAGAGTCAACATTATCAAAAAAAGATTCTGCAAATATATCGTTTACTATTCTTGCACAGCCAAGATTGGAGAAAATATAACCATCTAAGTCAAAAAGCGGCATAACTTGCTTTTTGTTGCCATGCACTACACTCAAAAACTTGTTAACACTTGTTTAGAAGAGACCAAATTGAGTCTGGGCAAACAGAAGTTTGTTTAGCGTTTTTTATAGCCTATTTATAAGTGGCAGCATTTTGTTATGCTGCCCAGCTCTCGGCATTATCTGTATGCTTCGCAATGCGAAAAAGACGTTTCTTTTTATTCGAAAGTCTTTCTAAAGCTGCATTAAACGATCCAGATGTAGAGTTAGAAATCATAGATCTCCTTGGAATTAGGAAAGCGATAAGTGAATTGACTTTATACTTGAACATGGCCCAATTTACCTTTACCGTTCGCTCAGAAGTGCTGGAGAGAAAGAGATCAAGAAACACAGATATCTGCCCATTTATAGCGTAGAAGTTTGCTTTACCATAATAAAAATAAAAACATTTTCTTTTTATATTCTTAGAAAGATATAAAAGAGCGCTGAGGTTAAATGAAACAGTGATCACTGATATAAGGAAGATTGGTTAGAAAAGTTATGATATCAGGCACACTAGAAAAAATAAGGGCGAGCACAATCTCATAAGTTACCGTAACTCTTGTTGCTTTTGTGACAAGCTGCGATAAAGAAAATTTAGGACATAAATTTAAAAACTCGGAACACATAGAAGAATTGGATGATATAACAGGATATGCACCGGGCCAGTTGACTCCGGGATGGCTGAAAGCACAAAAAAAAATGAGGCAAAGCCGGAAATATTATAAAAATGACATTCAAAGTGTCGTGCAAATCAGTAAAAAAAAAAAAGCTTGCCGTAATTTAGGAGGACGATAACAGGCGCATAAGAGAACTTGGTAAGAGATAAAATGAAGACGAACATTTATTAATTCAAGAAGTGTGGTAACGCTAACAAAGTACAAATTAATAGTATCACAGCGATCAATACACCGCCGCCACGCCTCAATACGTCATAAAAACGATAAAAATTAAATATTTTTTTACAATCACACATTTTATTGTCACGTCCTACAATAGATAACCAAGTTTCCTGAAAACAACTGTGTCAGCGGCTGTAGAATCGATAGCAGAAAATAAGTCGTCCCGATTTCGAGGAACCTTACAAATGTTGGTGAATAGAACTGGAGGTCTACTGACTGAGGACCTTGCGTTGTACATTATGTGGCTGCGTTAATGTGATGACGATTACAAAGCAACCGCATGATCTGTATCAGGGCGCACACTCGACGAAACATTAGCGCTAACTTCGCAAATATCCTTATTGGCAGCGAAATAAACAAAACAACTATTACCAATATGCACCCTGTTGTATCGTAAATTTAAAGTTTCGTTACGTGATTTACAGAATTCTAATAACTTCTTGCATAACGCGTGGCAGGGGGAAAATTCCTCTGACACCGAAATGTCAACGCACGGAACTTGCCTCTTGAAAAGAATATATTATCTTTTCTGCTTGAAGGCAGAAAACTTTACCGAAACCGGTCGACACTTGTTGGCGTCAAAGGCGTGTTCAAGTCTACACCCACGGATAATACCTTCTGGGGGAACGGTAACAGTAGGGATATGAAGTGAACGATAAGTGCCAAAAGAAAGGAGGGGAATGACGTTTCGACCAAACGGTCTTTTTTAGGTTAGTGTGCTTGAAGAAGACCGTTTGGTTGAAACGTCGTTCCCCTCATTTCCTGTGGCACTTATCTTTCACTTTATATCCCTACTAATACACTAACAGTGCCCGGCAGATCACCACATCCTGAGAATGGTAACAACAGGTTGGTACAAACATGATGCGTTGGGACGTCACGGACTCCTCGAGGTCTTCCAAGCATAATGAAAAAGGTTCGAAAATCCCGTAAGAAAATATTACTGAGAACAGCCGTCACTAGCAAACTAATGCTTGAAATTATTAATAAGATGAGATTCACAATAATGATTAACCGTCTGTCTCTAAACAAGTAACAGCGTGGAATATACTCTACATGTCAAGGCGTGCACACTTACCTTGAAAGCGGCTCGCTGCATCACCTCAGCAGAGTTGCACCTCATGTTGATTGTCAATGATGTGTTTCGGCTTGAAAGAACACTGAAGACTCTGGTCGGCTGGAGAACGTTTTTAATTTTAAGCTGACCACTCTGAATACCATTCAGCTCATTATAATTGCTTATTGAAAAAAAAACTTAATTATTACGGTAGGTAATGCTTTTTCAAACGGTACGCTACGGTACACTACGGTACGGTAATTAGTGCTTGTTCAAAAATTAAGAGATTTCCGTGCCAACAACAACCTGCATATTTCACATTAACTAAAAAACATTAAAAAAATCACAGGTTTTCCTAAGAGTCACATTTGCCTAAGGTTGTACTCTGTTTTTAAAAGGCTTATAGGTGAAACAAAATGTCATATTTTGTATTTAAACCAAATACATATCAAGAAACTGGTTCTAGCATAACTGCTGCGAATTTAGAGACTTTTATTTCGCGTTGTATGAATGTATATGACTTTTTTTTAGTTTTTTGTGTTTTTTTTTCTATGGAAGCTTAAAGTAAATCTGGATACTGCTTTCAGAACGAAGGCAACTCGAACAGTTCGCCCTTACGCCTACTAAATTATGAGTGAAAACCGCCTGGTTTTCTAGCAGTATATTCCCAAGTTGTTCTAGTGACCTTCCTTTTGTCATCTTTCTGGCAAGCTCTCATTTCCTCCGTGTGTTTCCTTTGTATGATAAAACTCTGTTATCAGACGGCTAAAAAAACTGGTGCAGCCATTTTTTTTTCAAGATTTTGTAACATATTTTATTGCGAAACTGTCTGGTCAGTTGGAGGTAAACAAAGGGTCTGTTCTAGGAAGTTGTACTTTTTTATGTTTGCGCAGTTGTAAACCTGCAGTTTTTAACATAACAGTTTCTAACAGTTTCTAACCTGCAGTTTCCTCCTTCTTTTCCAGCTCACTTGCACCTTTGCATTTAATTGCATTATAATTATAACCTTAAAATTGCAAGCTTCACTCTTGTTGGTGTTAGACTGGTGGCAGCTGATAAAACCCGTTTGCTCTACTGACGTCTAACCCCTGGTTAGTTCAGTTGGTAGAGCGCTCCACCTGTAATGGAGAGGTCCACAGTTCGTTACCCGGACCAGGCGGGTTTTTTCGGTCGCTCACCAGTCACCTGGCTGTGTTTAGAGATTTGTGTTTGTCCATTGTCCCTTTTGTTCCCCTTCTCCAGGGATTATTTTCGTCATTCTTGTCCAGCTCACTTGCACCTTTGCGTTTGATTGCATTATAATTATAGTACGTTTGATTATTGCTTTCAAAACTCTGCAGATTGATCGGTAGCAGCGGCGGATTATTTTTGGCGCACTGCTGATACTCTTCGTATATATTTATTTGCAAATAACTGTTCTTGCTCTGCTATCCCCAGTCACCTAACTATAATGAACGGTGATTTTCGCATGCAAGTCTTGGTTGAAACGACTAAAGATAAGTGTATTCAACGATGCAAACAAAGGTTGGCAAATAACTGTGTCCCTGGAGAATTCCTGTCTTTGTTTCAAGCTGAAATAAAATATGCGCAAGAAAACCTCCAGGAGAGGCCGACGAAGGCCCGTAGAAAGGGGAAAAAGTGCAGCACCAATTTCGAAAGAAAACGATAACGACACTTCTTGGCAGATATTTTTTCTCGTGTTTAATGCTTTAGTTGATTCATCACATTCGTTCAGGAGTAAATTTAGCGGAACGTCGGGGCGAGGCATTTTAATTAACCGACCCAGGCTGCAGTCAAGCCGCACACTTAGCGGTGAGCGCCGGAAATTTATTAATTCGCTCAGGTGAAACTCATTAAAAGTGACCGGAAAGCGGCTAGCTCTTGCTCCTCTTCTCGTGCAGTCCCCTGAGACCTCAAATGACTCAGCAGATAACAAGTGAAAAAAAGAAGGGAACTTAAAAGACGAATTCGGCTTCAACTTTCAGATGTTCTTCTGTGCCTGCGGCCAAACAGGTAAAGGATATAAGCGTCCGTCGCAGGACTTCCCTTGAGTGGGACTCATTACAAGAAATCAGGGTGCACGGCGAAATAAGGTTCCATTAATCCACGCAGCGTTGTATTGTGGGAGTACATCCTAATGGGTCATTCCATGTCAAAGTGCCCAGACGTTGCGCTCGACCACCTTTGATATCCAGAAAAATGCATGGCCTTTTGCCGCATTGTTTGTAGCCATGCCCTAAATATTTTTGACTAAAAAATTTCCTTGATGTCGTGAGCGCGGTTTTAACTTTTAAAGATAGCGTGAAACTAGGTATCACTCCATAATTTGTGCAAAATCAGCTTTTTTATGGAACACCCAACACTATTTTTTTCTTAAATCTGCACGGCTTTCGACTTGCATGAAGGTTGGGCTTGTGAAGTTTTGTTTAATTTAAATATTTTTTAAAACACATTTTTTTTAATTTTATGATTTGTTATTTTATTAAAAAACTATATAATTGGTCCGGGGACTTAATAGAACATTTTACCGGCTGCCCTGCAGGTATATAATCTATAAAAAAGGTTTAAACCGCTCAATCAAATATCTCGCAGGAAAAACAAATCATGATTTTGCCAAAAAGTGCGTTTTGACGCATAAACAGCGGTTTATTTCACCCTGAGGTGGTCCAAGTAAAAATACAAAATATGGTGGGTTTGGAAGAAAAATCGGTTGCCTTTTAATTCCGAGAGTTTAATCAAATTGATTTTTGCTTAAAGCGAAAAAAAAAATTTTGAAGTTGTACTCTCGCACCACAACCCTGCGTCGCTTCTTAACGCCTCTTCGCCGCACAGCACGCCACCGGCGACGATAGCTGACACGATAAGGACCAAAGAAAGAGCGGAGTTTACTGCCGCTTCCTCTTGCCCGTCTTTTCGGCTGCAAGGGAAGAAACGGCGGGTATCGTGTACTAATCGGAGGTGCCGCCAGTGCGTCGCCATAGCAGGCCCGTTGTGCCCTTTGTATCCGAGGGCGGCTCCTCACACTCCGAAACACGATGCCTAATCGACGGGCGGCATCAGCTGACGTGGACTTCTCAATGCGTCAGGCGACGTGGACTTCTCCATAAATATATCTTACTTCTCCATGAGAAGTAAGATATATTTGTGGAAAGGTGGAATATTTTTGCCTAAAAACCACACTGTATTTGGATTGCTATGTAATAAGCATCATGAATATTGGCTTGAAGCAATTTTAAAAAATAAGAAATATGTAAGCATTTTAGCATTTATAATAGTTTTGTTACAAACTATCTCGTTACTGCAGGTGACTGTAAAAATTATTTTTAACAACCCCGTAGGTATACTGCACAAAAAAAAAAAAAAGGTTTCAGGCCGTCAGGGTTGGCCCCAGGGATGGGCGACCTGTGCGGTCACCCAGGGCGCCATCAATAGGGGGGCGCCGCCGCACCCCCTTTTTCAATTATTTTAGCTTTTTTTTATTTATTTGACTACGGCGCCCTTCATTTTTCGAATGCGGTTATTGTCTGACGAAACGCTCGTGTTGGGCCATTACTCACATGCCTACTAACAAAGTGATGTCGTACCTTGTAGACAGCGGCGTATAAAAAAAAGGGGGGGGGGGGGGGTCGCCACTGCCTTAGTTCGCCCAGGGTAAGGGCGCTTGATGATGTAAGGCCGGGCATGCAGGCCGTACAACTAAATATCATGCAGAAAAACAACTGAATTTGTGCAAAATTGCGTTTTGCCGTTTCAAGAGCCGTCAATTCTGCCTTGAGGTGGCCCAAAGAAAAATACGAGACATGGCAAATTTTACAGAATAGTTTATTGCCTTTTGTTCTTGAAAGTTTAAATAAAATAATTTTGTTCTAAAGAGGAAAAAAAAACATTTTGAAGTTGAGCTCTCGCGCCGCAACCTGGCGTCGTTTCTCGCGCCTTTTCTCTGCACAGTACGCCACCGTCGAGCCTGGCAAAGCGTGCGACGGTGTCACGGTTTGCGCACGCAGGTAGAAAGCAGGACTTCCTGTTGTCGGGTACATCTTGGTGGGAATAAGCTTTTTTCCACTCTTGTTGCTTTATGGATTTTCCTATTTCGACTGTTTTGCGCGGCGGTGTCCTCCTGTGGTCTTCCAAGCACTGTCTTGATATCAGCAGATGCTTAGCGCTGCCGGGTCAGAGCATCCACTAATAAGCTTGCTGTTTCTTACATACACATCGCAAAAAACTCTCTATTGTCAGCGTCAGGACACTATTTAAACAGCAACACAAAAGCCCAGTGAACGGGCAATCTCAAACGACGAAGCGACGTGGTGTTAACGAATGCGCGCCGTTGGAGGCTCACGCCTCGTTTACGTTTAAATCGGCTTTGAAACGGAAAATTCTTGCGTCGCTGAATAGTTCCGCTTTTAACCGCAGTATGCGTGACAGCTAGATTTCGCGGCGATATTGTCACGTTTCCCCTTTAGGAGAAGTCCACGTCAGCTGACGCCACCCGTCGATTAGGCATCGCGTTTCGGAGTGTGAGGAGCCGCCCTCGGATACAAAGGGCACAACGGGCCTGCTATGGATACGGACTGGCGGCGCCACCAGTACCTCCGATTATCAACACGATGCCCGCCGTTTCTTCCCTTGCAGCCCGAAAGACGGACAAGGGGAAGCGGCAGTAAACTCCGTTCTTTCTTTGGACCTAATCGTGTCAGCTATCGTCGCAGGTGGCGTGCTGTGCGGCGAAGAGGCGTTAAGAAGCGACGCCGTGATGTGGTGCGAGAGTTCAACTTCAAAAATTGTTTTCTCGCTTTAAACAAAAATTACTTTGATTAAACTTTCAGAATCAAAAGACAGTCGATTGTTCTTCTAAACACACCCTATTTTTTTATTTTTGCTTGAACCATCCCAGGGCGAAATAAACGGCTGTTTATGCTTCAAAACGCACTTTTTGGCAAATTCAGGAGTTTTGTTTACAGCCAGATATTTAATTGAGCTGTTTAAAAAAAAATTTATAGATTACATACCTGCAGGGCAGTATGTTAAAAGTTCTATTAAGTCTCCGGAGCAATTAAATATTTTTTTTAATAAAATAACAAATATGCTAAAATTTAAAAAAAAATGTTTTTAAAAAAATATTTAAATTAAACAAAGCTCCACAAGCCCAACCACATTGCAAGTCGAAAGCCGTGCAGAATTAAGAAAAAAAAAATGTTTTTTTCTAAGAAAGCTGATTTTTCATAAATTATGAAATCATACCTAGTTTCACGCTTTTTTTTAAAGTTAAAACCGCGCTCACGCCATCAAAATTTTTTTTCGTCGAACATATTTAAGGGTATGTCTAAGGACAATGCGGCAAAAGGCCATGAATTTTCTTTAGAAATCAAAGATGGTCGAGCGAAGCGCCTGGGACGTTTGACATGGAATGACCCTGATGGAAGTGCTCCGCCATTTGGGCCAAATTGCGCTATCAACGAAAATCTGCTACATCTTGCGAAAAAATGGCACTTTTGCTAAGAATTGCGGCACCTGCGCCAAGATGGGCTTACAGTAAAAAAAAAAATATTATTTTATTATTGGTCGACCCTAATATTCAGAAGAGTAGACGGAAAGACAAGTTCTAAAAATATGAATTCCACGGCGTCTCTATCTCACCGCATATTTCGTTTCGTCTTAGGTCAGAGCACAGTCGAAGGCTCAAACCCATACAACCACAAACGCACGTACTAAAATCGCCAGCCACTGGACATTCGCTGTACTTGATTGGTTGAGCCGACAAAAAAGCTGGTACGAGGAGATAACGAATGCCACGACAGTCGCGCTTTGCTGCTGCAAATCAACCGGCCAGCGCCGTCGATGCTGGGCATCAACCGCTCCGGCCGGTTGATGCGCTGGCCGGTTGATCACCGACACGGTCTAACCCTGGTAGCACCAAGTTCTGGGCCAAAACTTGGCTTTTGTCTGGGAGTGTAGGGCATTGAAAAGCCCGAAGAAGCCAAAGTAGAGCCAAACCTGACCTTCCTTGGCAACAGTCTGGGTATTTTGGCCCTAATCTGCCATACCAGTGCCAAACTTAGGCTTCACTGCCTGGAAGTTCGGCTGTCATCTGGCATCTTTGGGCCTAAATCGCCTAAAAAATGCTGTCCGGTAGTTCGGCAGATATTTAGAATTTTTGGGCCAAAATCGCCAAACTAATGCCAAAGTTAGGCTTCACTTTTTGATAGTTCGGCTGCGATCTGGCACCTCCGGGCCAAAATCGCCACAGATGTGCCAGAGTTAGGCTTACTACCTTGTAGTTCGGTTGACATCTGGCATCTTTGGGTCCAAGTCGCCAAACAAAAGCCAAAGTTGGGCTTCGCTTCCCGATAGTTCGGCTGTCCTCTGTCAGCTACGGGCCAAAGTCGCCAAACAAGTGCCAAAGTTAGGCTTAGCTTCCCGATAGTTTGGCTGTCATCTGGAAGCTACGGGCCAAAGTTGCCAAACAAGTTCCAGAACTAGGCTTACTGCCTTGGAGTTCGGCTGACGAGGTATTTGATACACGCGGGTAGTCTTCATCTTAATTAAATAGAAATCAAGTTTTATTCGGCTGGCCTCTTTATCTTATTTTGGGTGTCTCTTGATTTCTCCAGTCCAAAGGTTGGCTGAATGTTTTGCCGCGGCTGGACCAGGCTTGGCAAACGCAAATTCTGCCGGATGTTGTACTCGCGCGTAGGTACACACGCCGATATCGGGACGCGCCGTGAGACTGGTTCGACACTAAGGCGCGTTCACACCGGCGATGCGATCTAGTCGCGCGATAAGTTTCATCGCAAAAGCGACCATCGCGGGCAAAAAGCGACGCCATTTCAGCAGTCGCTTGCTGACCCGACTTTTTGCGATGCGATCTAGTCGCGGAGAGGCTGAGCCAATCAACGGCGTTCGGAGTGAGAGTTTTTGAGAAGCGACTCGCCAACAAAGGCGTTGGACTCGCTCATCGCGCACGCCAGAGTGACCATCTAATTATTTATTTTTTTTTTGCGATGCGATTTAGTCGCATCGCGCGACTGCTTACATCGCCGGTGTGAATACACCTTTAGAGAAAGTGCTGCCATCGAGCTAGCGCTGTGCGAGACTGATGTGCGCACGTCTCCCCATCAGATATCATTATTAGGCGGCGCATTGCAAAAGCGAGCGTGGCTCTGTGCGTGTCTTGCATTGGGATTAAGCACTGTCAAATCCTAGCGATAACAAAGAGCGGAAACGACCGGGGCTCCGTGGCGCCGCTCCCGCATCCCACTTGGGAAATTAAAATGAAATCTCGGAACTTGTACTATTTTGGCGTGTTGGTGCTTTTCAAACATTTAGGAGGTGGAGACACATAAAGGCCCGTTCACACTCTTGCGACCGAGTAAGACCGAGAGAGACCAGACCGGTTTTTAAGCCTCTTGCGACTTCTTAGGACCGGATGCGCTGCAGCGGAGCTGGTCCTAAGAGGTTGCAAGAGGCTTAAAAACCGGTCTGGTCTTTCTCGGTCTTAAGGCCCGTTCACACAGTTGCGTTCGGAGCGACCACTACGCTTACGAACGAATGCAACCGGTTGGAACGACGAGTTACCATAGCAACGAAGCGCCAAACGGTCGTTCCGTTCGTGTTTGTTCGCAACGCAAGGAGTTGAGCCGGGCTGAACTTTTTCGTTACGTTCGGGAACGACCGCAACAACAAACTAATCACAGGTCGAGGAGAGCTCGGTCGCGCGCGTTGCATGCCAGTCGTGCCGGGCTCCTTCTATATGAAAACATGGCGTCGGTGGTGATCGTCGACGTGGACGGCGTGGTGGAAGCTCATCGTTCCGCGTAAAAGCGCTATCCTTGACTGTGAATTTTCGTCGTGTGTCGTTATGATCACCCAACACGAACTAGAAGGGAAGATCCACCTGCTCGTGCGGCGATTTCGTGGTGGCACTCGCAAGACAGCAGAAACGCCCGTGCCGTCGAGTTTGTTTACTTCGACTACAGTGGTGCTTTCTTAGCATTTGTGTCCTCGAACATCGCCCGGATTTCTTTTTTGGCGCATTCCATGCGTGTGCTCAAGTTCAAAGTATCACTGGTGCGTACCGTATAAAGGATGCGAATTTTCACGCGTTTTCATCACCCGAGAAAGGTGATTAGTGTTAGCAATCCTGAACGCTAGCAACGTCTCACTCGCAGCGTGTATCTGATCACGAAATTATAATTCTACGTTGCTATATCGCTGCTAAGATTACATCGTCTTTTATAATCGTAGAAAAGGCGTGTGGCGAAATTTGTACTGTTGGCAAAGTCATGTATTAAAGTCGTGATCGTGCAAGACGGCGTACTGCATCTTTTTTATTGTTTTAATGCGCTACCCTGCAAGCGTATCCTGAAAAATAAAAAAAAAATAAAGTTTGTGGTCATAGAAGGCGGTCTGTCTATTTTCTGTTACGCAAGTGAGTGGCAGCGCGTCCCCTTCCTTTTAGAGGCACCGCTAAAACAGCTGACGGCGGCGGAGAGGCGGTCGCCGTGCTGCCGACGTGCCGCGCTTGTTGCAGTGGTTGCAGGAGTGTACGCACGGCGCAGAGCAGTCGCTCCGGTCACAACGGACGTAGTCGTGGATAACGGGTTCGTTTCAAATGTCTGAACCAGCCTTTACACAGCTATTGTAGGCGCACAGCAGATCTTCGTGACTGTACGCCGCAGCCGAAACCTCCAGCTGCTCCGCTGAGGACGGTGGACCTCGCGTCGGGCAGGAAATCGTCCGCCATGTTTGTAAGCGTAGCTGGGTTGCTTACTATTGGCTAGGAGCAAGAGCTGAAGCTCGTTTCTCATTGGCTGTTGATTCGTTTGGTTGCATGCGGTTCCATGTGTGTGTAAACGTCGCGTACAGTTGTCGTTGAAGTCGCTGCGGTTGCATTCGTTCGTAAGCATAGTGGTCGCTCTGAACGCAAATGTGTGAACGGGCCATTAGTCGATCGCAAGAGTGTGAACGGGCCTTAAGGGACGATACAGACAGGACAATCTTTCAACTTCAGCCACATTGATTTTCGGCTTCAAGCTCAAAGCCCGCCCACTCCGTGGGAGTACGGGAGAGGGAAATCTTGGGGGAAGGAGGGGAAGCCGAGGAAGTGTACGCGATCTTCCTGTCCTGCGTGCCAGGTACATCGGGCAAACGGGGCGATGCCTCAACGACCGACTCCGAGAACAACAAATGGACGCCGAAAGAGCTACTTCGGATTCTCAAGCACCTGATCGTCATTCACGGAAGAAAATGTCCCGGCTGCGCTCCTAATTTCGCCGGCACGACAGCCATGGGAAGCCACTGCCAGCGAGTCGGGAGAGAAATAATTGAGGACTATCGGATGGCGACAAGCCCGCAAAACATAAGCCCCCCTTTAATTTCGCTCTCAAGAAAGCAGATTATCTTTCTGCGGCCCACAATGGAAGCCGAACGCCGACAGACTAGGCAAGGGACAAGGTCACCTGCAGAAGCAGCCTTTCCTTTCGTTCCGTTATCCCGCACCCCCAGTCGAGCCCCCTCCTCTCCTCTCCCTCCTCGTGTGGCAACCTTATCACTTCCATTGCTTCCTCTCCTTCCCCCAAGATTTTCCTTTCCAGTACTCCACGGAGCGGGCGGGCTTTGAGAAGCCGAAAATAAATGTTGTTGAAGTTGAAAGATTGTCCTGTCTGTATCGTCCCTTATGTGTCTCCACTTTCTAAATGTATAGAAATCCCGGAAGCGACGATGTTTTAAACGTTAATTTGAAACTTTTGAGAGAAACAACCCAGGCACACCTTCCTGTCGCAATCTTTCAGTTCCCCCCACCTACCCTAATGGTGACATTCCAAGTCTCGGCTAACCACGCAGTACAGCTAAAGCTACGGGGGAGAGAGCGTATGCCAACCAGTTCAAGAGGAGGGAAAGGGTGAACGAGAAAGTAGGGTTGGGACTCCCCCGTCCCTTATTTCCCTCCTATTGAACAGGTCGGGATACACTCTCTCCCCTGTAGCTTTGGCTGTACTGCAGGGTTTTTTTTTTTTTTTATAAATTCTTTTTTTTTTTTTTTTTTTACACTAAGGCGTCGAAAATGCATTGGGAGCTTAGCTGCGTTCTTGATGCCCCTTCGACCTCGCCTTCCGCAAATCCTCCCCACCTGCTTTTGTGTCTTCCTGTGGCTGTCAGCGAGCGTGACAGCAGCTTTAAAGACCGACGTACAGTTCGCAGCTTTCCACTTTTTCGTGTTTAATCCTCTCCTGCCCTCCTTTCCTCCCTTCACCGCCCTCCGCCACTTGTTTACCGCCCTCCCCCGAGGCGCCAACACGAATAATGGATTAGGAGACGCCTCCGTTAATCCGGCTTAACCCGCCACTGCCTGACTAAAAATTATTTCGCTGCTCGAAAAAGAAAAAGAAAAAGAAAAAGAACGCCGCGGGCAGCGACCAAATGCACTTTGCCGGATGCGCAACGCTACTTCCGCCTTGAACAAGCTTGTACGCATAGGACCAGCATTTTTCGAAGCACGGCAGGTTTAGTGTATATAATATTTATAAGAACACCGTTGTCTTCACTGCTTGGCTTTCAAATGTTTAGCGCTGCAAATAATCGTCATAAAAATATTTTTTATGATTGAAGACCCCTCGTCGTGCATCGAACCCAAGATTATGCTTACGTGAACCAGGATTCGGCGCGGGAGCGGCTCAAGTCACCGTAAACTTTTTTTTTTTTTTTTTTTTTTGGGGGGGGGGGGGGGGGGACGCGGTTTCTGCTTTTCAACTTAGCTGAGGTAGCACTGGCAGAACACGAATCGTATACTCGGAAGGTATATACCGTTCTGTACTTCATTTGAAAACACATATAGCTGGTTGAGTGAATTCAATACTATCGCATTCGTTGAAGCTCAATTCGTTGAATCGAACTTCAACAAATCACACGCACCCGTTCTCCCTATTCCTGTTTACCCAGTCATAGTCGTTTCCTCGCGATGCAATACGAGCACAAGTACCGGCAGTGTATGCAATGTTGACGGTGCGCAGCAGTGATCGCACGGTTTTTCGAAGCGCTATAAAACGAGCGCAAGCGTCGCTTCAATTTCGGTACACTGATTGATTTCTGTTTCTCCGCCTTGACGTCACACGAGAAAAGCGATTTTGTTCTGTCTGTGAAATTAGGAACACAGAAATCAAAACATAATCACGGTAATAAAACAAAGCGAAATGAATCTCTGCAGCCGATACCCTACCGTTCGAGAGGTGACTAGGCAAAATCATATATTACCTCCGTGACTTCACTCTCTGCACACCGCCAGAAAGAGTCATCCAAACTCCTTGGCGCTATTATCAACACGATTGCGTTTGCAAGCCGGTTGTTTGACTCAGCTGGGATTCGTCCCTTCTGGCTTCCATAGCTCTGTATGAAACCACAAAGGTAGACACTTTTCTACATTGGGTGGGTTTGCCCGGGGCCTCCAGTTATTTACGGCCAAACTCACACTGGAGGCGCTTCAGCAATGTTCACTTTAGTCGACAGACGTGCTCTCTAGAAATGCCTGTCGCCTACTTTCCCAACGGAACTTGAAGAGCCAATCATAGAGACCGTTGGATAACGAAGCCGAAATTATGCTTAGACCTCAGAAAAATTATAGCACAAATTTGGCCTCGTCATTCCCAAACTGGTTGGCGGACAAAATTGTCTATGCGAATTGCAAGCCAGGGTTGGTAATAGTAACATAAGATACGTACGGCGGAATTCCTGCCATAAAAAAAATGATTTGGCTAAGGCCAAAGTAACGCGAAATAGGTGCAAAGAGTTTTGCGAAAGGGAGTGTAAACCGAAAAAAAGGAAAAAAAAAAAAGACAGAGAAAAGGAAAAAAAAAAAAAAAAAAATATCTGGTCACGTGACCAAAAAGAAAATCTCTGTTCACGTGTATTTCCTGCTCACGTGACCAAAAAAAACTAACTAAAAAACACGAGAAAAAACCACCCTTTGCCCGCTTTCGAAGCTATGGCCCTCTTGATCATGAAACTAGCGCGCTATCCGTTGCGCCAACATAACTTGGACAAAGGTAATGCTCACACATTCTCACATCGTAGGAGAAAGCTTAGGTTCCCTCGTAGTTTTTCATACATGTTGTGTTTTTTTTTTTATTTGTGACCAGAATTCACGTTCCAGAATGCTTTTGAAATTTTAAAGCAAAACGAGTTTTCCTCATTCAAGTCACCTTCTAAAGCCAGTAGATCCGCACTGGGTTGTCCAGCTCATCATGCAGCTCGAGACCACAATCGGGAAGGCTATTTTCAAATTCTCTGACGTGCCCGTCCTCGCATCAGAGGTCGCCGTTTGACAAGCTTATCTTTCTTTCACCTGGTTGCCGGAACCCCCACCGCAGCTTTGTTCCGTCCCCACTCCCTCTTGAGAGGATAGCTCGCCCCGAGGCGAATCCCATTCTCTCGGCGCTCTTTCCATCCTTCGCTGGCCCCTTCCCTCCCCGTCCCCCAGCTTCGGGAGAGAAGGTTCTTACCTGCAGAACGTCCAGTTTGTACGGCGGCCTTTAATTAAGCAAATCAAAAGGGTGGAGCGAAACGCGTGACCTCTGTACGTAGGACGCGTAGGACAAAAACGTTTGGACGAAAAATTGTCACGTGACTCTCTTTGTCACGCTGATGGGATCTCTGGGGCTCTTGTTTTCGCCGTTTGCCTAGCTATAGAAATAGGCGGGCCACGTAGGTCCGGTTTTCGAAATGCGCTCTTCAGTGTTCTGTTGCTTTCGTGCGTTGCAGACGCGGCCGTGTTTTTTCGTCGTAAACGGGCGGAATACGTCCATGCCATTTTTTCGGTAACAGCCATTTTTTCACCGGAGTTCGAGGAATTCTTGTGGCGTGTTTGTTGAACACGATTCGGCAAAAACTGCTCTTCGCCGACGACGAGACGTCAGTTGAATGTGCGCAACCTTCTGTCTCGAGTGCGTTTGTGGGGTGCCGGAGTTGCATTATGCATCTATCACGGATTACTTGATAATGCTCTTTTATTAGTTAGTACACTGGAAGCATGCTTCTGATAGTAGTCCTGCTTTCCTCTTGATCTCCGCGGTTTTTTGTGTGATGAGTTTTGCTTGGCATGAGGACAATGTTAATTTGATTTTATAATTTGCTTTTCGTTTTACAGAGAAGTGTGACCTTTGCAAATATGTCGAGAACACACTGTGTGTAATGATAGTGGTTTAATAAACTTCTGGGAGCGATATAAAAAATTTGTTTGTCCGTATATGTGATTGGATAAGCAACAAATGATATGCAACGTACACATACTTGCATGACGATCGGCCAATACGGAGCAGACGCATCGTAGAGTATTCGCACAATATTGCGCGAACTCTAGGCCGGGGCAAAACGGCTGTACGGCAATACCTGCTGGATATCAAACGGTGGTGCAAAACTGGACATTTGAGCGATAATGAAACCGACTTTCGGCCGGTACTGGCACGATACTGCAAAGTATTGCCGTGCTGCTTGGGAACGGAAGTGATGACATCTGACCATCGTGCTTCCAACGCTTATTTAATTATCTTCTGGGGCGCGTGAAAGCAATTCAGTGACACACCAGAGATATTCTAAACTTGGGCAGGCCTCTCGGCTTTTTTTGCCACTTTTGGCACTTATTTGGCACTTCAGTGGGTAGCCAGAGAAGATCCACACTTCGGCATTCCTTGACTCGCCAAATTAAGATTTACTGCGGCAGTTATGGCTCAAGTCTGGCACTTACTTTAGCACAACTGTGGCGGACCAGAGAAAAGACAAACTTGGTGTGGCCGAAATACCCAAATTAGGCGTTGCTCTGGCAATTATGGTTCAAGCCTGGCACTTACTGTGGGAGAACTGTGGTGGACCAGAGAAAGGCCAAACTTGGCATGTCCTGAAATACCCAAATTCGGCGTTGCTTTGGCAGTTATGGCCCAAGTATAGCACCAACTTTGGCGCTCCTCTGGCATACCAGAGAAGAGCCAAACTTTGGCATGCCCTAGGATCGCCTAACTAAGGCTATAGTCAGGCACCGTACTTTGGCGCTGATGATTGCCATTGTGCAAAACCTAACTGCGCCAAAGTTGGGCCCTTATGTTTGCCGGGCCTTTGCCCAAGTTGGCATTCCTCTGGCGTGCTACCTAGGAAATTTCCAGACTATGTCGTCGACGTCGGGAACTAAGGGTGCCGAGAAAACTTTCCAAAATAGTAGGATTGCCAACTGCGGCTACCGCGATAGAACAGAACTGGGGTCTTGCACTCCTCGTAAGAAGGCTCGATCATCGTGTCTGCCACATTCCTTCGTTCCGAGGCTGCGGAGCACTGTGGCACTTAAGTGCCGCTCGCGTCAACCTTCGCCTCTCACCAGCGTGCGCGAATCGAGCTTCGCCGCTTTGCGCCAAGTGCTGGGAGTGACCTGGGGCAGGCTTGGCACGCAAATTATGCTCAGGATTATTACGGGTCAAACCTCTTTGCCCTAATTGTGAGTTGATTTCTAATAATGAAACAGCGAAGAAAGAGAGAGAAGAAAACGAGGGTATATATATAAGGGTGATTCCATCTCAACTCAAGCACAAATTTGGGGTCGAATTTTATTTTTTTTTTTTAAATACATGTTCTCGGGCAATTTCTGTAATAAAAGAAGACGCAAACGGCAAGTTCGTCGAATTTTTTGTTCTCAAGTTATGGACCGTTGAAGCGGCCAAGGTGGAAACTGATGTTTTTTCAGCTTATCGGGGGTACCATAGTTCACTCCGTCCCTTCTCCCTACTTTTTACGCTACATCAATATAACTTTTTGAAAACACTCTCGAGATATGCTTTTTTATGCTCACTAAGCATCTAGGTTATACCATTCTATATGTGTTTTTTTCTTGTTTTTTTTTGTCAAACCGTTTTCTTGGGACGATATTTGACGAAGTTCAGCAAGTTGTGCTGTGTGACCTTATCAACATTTTTTATGATCTTACATCACCGTAAAGCTCCAATTAAGCTCTTTCTTTTGAGTATAATTTGAAGACATTTGCGATAAATATATGATGCGCTACATGTGCCTAAAAACGAATATTTCGAAAAACTAGCAAGTTTGGAGTCGATTTTCTAAAAAGCTCACCTTTTATTTCTTTTATTTTTTATTCACAGTTAGGTAATATAGCAGTCTATCATGAACTATCAACAGAAATTGTAATATATTGTTTGTATGGCCGTTATTAAGACTCGAATCTCGTGCTATGATCGTTTTGAACGGGACTTCGCACAGGCGCTCTGCTGAGCAGCATTTTGGCCTATGTAAGGTTTTCTATTTATCCTTAGCAGTTACCTCAATATCCAACCATAAACATGAATAAAATCTGGAGTAGTGAACTTAAAAAAAAAAGTTACTTAGAAGTCCGTATCCACAAATGCGGGCACAGCGCTTACTTCCTCCCAATACGGGGGATTGCAGATAGTTAGATAATTCCTCTGGGGCATTTTGCTTTCGGCTTTGAGTTTGAAATACTGAACTTGATATGTAATTTCCATATTAAAGCGCAGCTCTTATGCGCCCGTTTCCGACTTGAGCGGCGGCGGCGTCGGCGGCGGCGTAACCGCGACCCCCTCCCAAAAGTCCCGAGACCCCCCCCCCCCCCCCCCGGTCTCACGTGACCCGCACTCCCCAAGGTCACGTGACACCCCCCCCCCTCCCCGGAGGTCACATGACCTCCCCTTCAGTACCCTTCCCTCCTCCTCCTCAAGAGCTGCGCTCTAATTCGGTGTTAGAGGGAGTTGTAAACGGCTTTCACTTTTTCTTATGTCAAACAGACATGCAGTGCATATATATATATTAGGGTTGGGCGTCGATTAAAAATTTTAACCCGATTAATCGCCACCCTTTAATCGATTAATTAATCGATTAATCGGTCTCGTTCATTTCTATGCATAATAATATTGATTAAAAATGAAAATTGCATCTATATTTTTTAGCTGAATATGTGTTAAACGACGCAATAATTTTAATTATGAATCAGCTTCGATATACAGTTGAGAACAGTTAAAAACACTCACACTCACACATTATTACTTCAGCTCCGTGAGGCAAAAATGTTCGTTGATATTCTCCGAGAAGGGTGACCTCCTTTGATTGCTCACAGTAGTCTCTGCTGCGCTAAACGGACACTCCAAGTCGTTGAAGTCGCTGGGACACGTGTAACTTTCTGCCCATGTCTGAAGTTACAAATCTCCCCCTTACATAAATACTTCACCTAAATGTTTCACTTCATATAGGTGTGCTCGTCCATGTCTGCATAATGAAAGCATTTCATTTTTATTTAATTTTGGTTCGTCAAAATTTTACCGATTAACCGGTTAAACAAATTAATCGCAATTAAAGCATTAATCGATTAATCGGTAGGTTAATCGATCAATTGCCCAGCCCTAATATATATATGTACGATTTAGATTTGACGCTTAAGAAGTACAATTTATTTTGTGCACGTACGGACTCTTTCGTAAAATAACGAGCATTTCGCAGTATGTATGGCTTCAAATGTGTTAGTTGTGTGTTTAGGTTTCATTTCTATTTTCAGTGATTCATGCCTGGTTACTTAGACTTTTTCCTCTTAACTTAAGTTTGTCCGGGAGTCTAGATGTTACGTATCTTCTCCGTCAAAACACAGGGCGAAGCTCACACACTTTGCAAATCACGCCACTGCCAAGTAAATAAGTATTGTTAGGATAAATATTGTTGCTTCACTGGCTTTTATGCTCAGATATTGAGGTCAGTAGTAACATTAAATAGAAAACCTTACATAGGTCGAAATTCTGCTCAGCTGAGCGTCTATGCGAATTCCCGTTCAAAACTCTCATAGCACGAGATTCGGGTCCTAATAGTGGCTATACAAACAATATATTACAATTTCAGTTGATAGTTCCTAACAGACTACTATATTACATAACTGTAAATAAAAAAATTGAAAGGTGTTTTTTTTTTTTAGAGAATCGACTTCAAACTTGCAAGTCTTTCTAAATATTCAATTTTCAGGCAAATGTTTTGCGCTATATATTTAGCGTAAAATATTCAAATTATATAAAAAAGAGCTTAATTGGAGCTTTAATTACGTTGATGTAAAGATCATAAACAAATGTTGATCAAGTCCCACAGCATAGCTTGCTGAACTTCGTCAAATATCGTCCCAAAGAAACGGTTGGACAAAAAAAAAGCATAAAGAATATAATGACCTAGACGCTTAATTAGCATAACTCGCCGTTTGCATCTCCTTTTATTAAAGGGATTTACAGGTAGTTGCCCAAAATTTCAGAGGCGTTAATTATGAGTTAGTGTATTTTTGTGAGTCACTTGTATTACTGGGCGACAAGTGAACAAAAACCAAAATATAAGCTTTTATAGCCGCTATACAAACAAAATATTACATTTTTTGTTTATTTTACTTTACAAAGCACTGCAATAGGTAGCTAGAGAAAAACAATTAGCCAAAACCAAAGGTAGGCTTTTTAGAAAATCGACCTCCAATTCGCAAAAGTTTTGCAATAGTCCTTGCTTTACGAAAAAATACTGTTCTTTCTCTTTTCCACGCAACATCAAATTTGTTATCATAAGAAGGAGTATGCTCTAAGCTTTCTGAAAATACTAAATATGTTAAGACACCTTATATAGGTCACACGGAAGAGCTGGTAAACGTTCAGAACTATCGTCCAAAAACGTCGTATTGACACATTTTCTATGATGCATTTCATATAAATAATCGCGTTAAATTATTTTCGGAGAATAAGTGTGTTCACAGAAATCTATTAAAAAAAAATAAGAGGCAGAAATTTTGAATTAGTGTAGTTTTGCGAGTAAGTTGACTCACTGACAAAACAGTCAAAGAAAATCAAATTTCAAGCTCTTATAGCTGCCATACAAACAAAATATTACATTTTCTATGTATATTGCCATATAAGGCACTGCACAAGCTAGCCAGAGAAAAAGAAATCAGTCAAATAAAAGATTTTTGTTTTTAGAAAATCGTTCTCCAATTTGCAAATATTTTGAAATAGTCCTTGATTTACGAGAATACACTGCCCTTTCCCTTTCACACACAACGTTAAATTTGTTATCAAGAGAAGGAGTATACTCTGAACTTTCTGAAAATACTCAATATGTTACGATATTTCAAATAGGTCACACGGAAGAGCTGGTCAAACTTTGACAAATATTGTCAAAGGGACACACTTTGACAATATTTAAAACAAAAGTAAAGATAAATAATCACAATAAAATTATTGACCATAATAATTCCCTATTCTGAGAAGTGGCCCAAAACAGTTACATTGCACTACCAAAAAAGGGCAAAAAGTAGAAAGGAGTGAAACATGACAACTCCGACAGGCGAAAGAAAGGTCAGTTTCCGCCTCGGCTGCTTAAATTGTCCATAACTCGAGAACAAAAGATCTGGGAAACATGCGGTTTGCGCCCTGCCTTCATTTGAGAAATGCCCCCAAAACATATATTTTTTCGTCAATATTAAAATTTCGACCCCAAATTCGTGCCTGAGTTGAGATGAAACCACCCATATATTTGAATAAACACGGTGGTCACGGTAGTTCCCGTGCAGCTGTCGATCAAAGGAGCGGCGAACTTTGACGTAACTCTGGTTTTTAATGCGTGGCAGTGTCACCTTTGAGCGCGAGTGTAGAATTTATAATTATTTTTGGTGTTTTTTGTTTATTTTAGTTTAATATATTAGAGTAAAACTTTGGTTGGGGCTAGTTGGTATATATCGATTAAAAGGTTAAAAGGCGCGAACTGAAACAGGACGAAAAAAGACACACGTTCGACACTTTGGCGCTTGTCCGTGCACCGTACGTATGTCTTTTTTCGTCCTGTTTCAGTTCGCGCCTTTTAAGCTTTTATGATATAAGAGTCTCGAGATTGGTAGGTTCATTAAACTTACGGGACGCAGTTTTATTGGTAGACATGTTAACAGATTTGCTGGATTCTTGCTGCAATTTTACAGAAACTACATTTACAAGCTAAACAAACTATCGAGCGTAAAATTGAGAGAGTGGATAGGATTTATCCTAATAGAGGGTTGTCTTATGATTGACCTTTCAGCCAGTTTTAATACGGATTGTATTAAAACCTCATTCTGACGAGAGCCTTATTTAAGAAGACTGTTTTCTTTTTATGCCATCTCTCTCCTATCACAAACGGTAATAAGTCATATGCTCGAGTATCAAGGACGAACCATTTATGACTATCATAAATGAACTCACTTAAGAATGCAATCACTTTTTCATTTCGATGTGCTAACAGGTGTCGGCATCTGCTCCAAAAACGTCAGCGGCTGCTCCAACCCCATATTTTGACTGCTGCAGAACCTGCTATAAAAGGTCAAATGCTGCTTGCATCACTGGGTGTTCTTAGTGTATTGTTTGTAGCTAGGGATCGTAAATTGCTAGTATACTAAAAGATCCGTACGCCACGCGTTTCTCGCAGTACAACTGCTCCTTTCTACGGCAGTCATAACAGGAAGACAAAGAAAATAGAATGAATAATGAATAATTTTATTTTCTGTTCATTCTCTTTTTCGTGTGTACCGGCTCTACAACACTTCAGCATTCAACTCTCAACGGGAGAAAACTGGAGGCCGTGACGATACCACGGCTCATTGCTTGGAGAGAGCTTTTGACTTAATGGCCCGTCTACATATTTGCTTTGGTGCGTTCTTTCGAAAGGCTAAGTTCAAGAGGCTTCCTGGTGTATCCTCGGACAAAAACCAAAATTATAAACTCATAAATTATATGTATAAAGTAAGAATTACCCTGAATGAAATATTACTCCCTTCAACCTATAAAATATGTTTAAAAAGTCAAATTACATATATCGTGTTATGTAAGTTGTAAAACAAATCAAATAAAGCTTTATGAATTGGATTACAATCAGCCGTATTGTATTGGGTCTCAATAGCCCTTATTTTATTGGATCCATTTAGCCTTTTTATTTCGTTGGAGTATAATATTTGCAGTCGCAATATAAAAATTGTTAATTAAAAATACCATTTATTGTGATGAATAAACTCCAAGATAAAATCCCACCCAGTAGCAAATCACTTGGATATTGCACTTTTTTGGCAGGTTTCTCTGAGTGTGAAGGTAAAAATCTATATAATGTTGTTGTTGGGTAATGAATAAAAAAACAAACACTGAGTTAATGTGAAATAATTTCTAGTTACAAATTACTTCACGTGCGAAGTTCGTAGGTCTTACTCGACAGTGAAGAGCCCGTGCCGTCGTTGGCAAATGGAAACTGCAAACACGACTGAGATTAGTGATTCTGCAAGGGGGTGTGATATTTGTTACTATAGTCGATAACGGCTTAAGAAAATACACTTAAATGGGGACATGTGTCTTTAGAAGCAAACATTCCTAAACTTGATTCTTTTGAAAACGGAGATGTTTATCTTCAGCAGCTGTTGCTTTTTTTAATCTACCAAGTATCTAATTTTGTGTATACATATTTGAGCTTTAAATTAATTTATAATGTCTATGCTGCCTTAATCTGCGTTGAACTCGACTTGAAAACACCTTTTTCAAAAAACGGAATTATTGGACTCGTTGAAATTTCGCAGGATGAATATCTAAGAATCTATGGCAAATAGAAATAGAACCTTTTTTGAAACATGTAGCTAAATCTGTGAGGCATAAATTGCTGAGAAAATTTTTTTAATATAGATTTAAGCAATTTTTAGTTGGTATTTTGTTTTACTACTTGTTAGCCACATATTGAGCACTGAACTTCAATGTGTGATAAAATCTATAATAATAGGTTAATCTTAAAAGTGCTTCCAACGTTGTATTCTCTACACCTGGTAGTATGTATCCATGTGTTAAAGAAGATATTTTGTTGAGTGGTGTTTCCCTATTGTTCTTGCAAACAGAGCCAGGTGTAATTTCATTATCTTGAGGACAATTCTACTGACTGAGGAAATGACCAGATATTTGAAATCAGCACAAAAAGCTGAATAAGCTTGTGAAGTTTCATTGGGTTTGGTCTTACAATAAACAAAAAGCTCAAGACCAGTGTTCCCCCTTAAACCTTTGATGCCCAGTGTTGCTCAGGAGCAACAACTCAGGAATGATTTATTTCTCCAACGCCATGTGCGTCTCAATAAATTTAGCGCCCTATATCGCAAGGGCGAGAATATCTGCGCTTAGCAGTGGAGAACTTAATAGCATCTTCAAAACGGATCTTAAAGCCAAAGCTGACAGGGAGTGTAAGATATGATGGAGTGCACCACTGACCTCAAAACTCCGAGAAGAAAAACAGGCGCAGATATTGTGAATCCTGTTACAAGTGTTCGTACTGTACGAAATGCGAAGTGCACCTGTGACTTCTCCCAGGTCGTAACTGCTTTCGGTCATTGCACGTAAAATAATGCTGCGATTGCTCAATGTTGCTCTCAAAAAACATCGAAAACATAATTACGGAGAAAGGCATTTTTTCTGAGATCAGGTTTCTGTTATTCTGTGTGTTGTAGAACCAGGTCAGGATTTCAATGTATGCAGTATTTCAAGTAAAGTTTTGGTATCAAAGGGCTAAGACTACTAATGTGTCGGAATGCGAAAGCATTCGTATACGTAGCGCATTCCTCCGAGATGCGTGCAACGCTGAGCCAGGCCGGGCGGCCTGTGCGAATACTGTGCGGGCGGGCTCTGTGGCCGGCCGCTCTGCAGAGCCAAGCCACCCTCTCCCTCTTACCGACTGCCGGGCCGCTGCGCCATGGCGGTGGGGTGGCGTTTCTTGGAACTATGCCGCGCGCCAGCCAATGGGAGTCTATCCATCAATTCGCTGCTACTGACTACAGGGAATTCGCTCCATCGGACAGGGGAATTTAGGTGCCGTGTGACGCGGCTTGAAAAGCTGATAACGCCGGTTCGCTCCATGGGACAGTTATTGCTTTCGCATTAAAACAGGAGATGCTCCGTCTCTAGCGCGAGTTTTGTGCTTCCGATAACACTTCGTCGCAGGCGTAGCCGAACCCCGGAGAAAGGCAATAGGTGCATGGTGGAGGCGAAGCATCTACTGCTTTCTCACCTTGCTACCGACTATACACGTCTGCATTACATTACGCGAAACAAGTGACGTCTGAAACGCAAGCTTTCAGAAAGTCCCTCTTTTAGGGTGTCAAACGAAACCATACCCCAAACGGATCACCGAATCAAAACAGCTATTTTGTTCTAACCATAATCAAACACGTTATTTTGATTCCAAACAGGAGCAAAACCACAATCTCATGCGGCGGATACAGCTAACTGGAAACGGTTCGGTGCGATGAAATCTGGGCTGCGACTGTTTATGCGGATGGCGCGGGTGACGGTGTGTTACCTTAATAAATGACAGCAACCAATTAAAAAAAGAATTAAAAGTGATTAAATTTTACGTTTGTGCGTGGGTGGTGTCAGATCAGAGGCACGTCATCTAACTAAATAACGCGAAATGCGAAAGACTTATTGTATTCTCTGTTGCTGCCGCGAGAAAAAAAGACGAACGAAGCAAACAAAAAATTTAAAAAATGGGCGGGAAGCTTGCATGTGTTTGTTTCGCAGTGGTTACACTGAAAGCAGCGCCTAGAAGTGACTCATCATAAGGGCGCCAGGTGTCAATGGACTGCAAAGGTGCTTCGAGCCTTCAAAGCAAATCTAATGCCGGGAGACTGTCACGTGACGTTCGAGAGGGACGCAGCAAAGCGCAGGGCTTGTGGTCACGTGACAAGTCCACAGCGCTGGATTGGCTGGGGTGGCTCGAAGCGTCCGCTGCGCTCCATCAGAAGGGAAACGCAGTGCAGCAGTACGCTGCTAGGGGAGAAGTGTATTTTTCGCAGTCCGCTTCTATTTTTTTTCGTCTTCCTGTTTCTTGGAATCACGTTTCGACTACTTTCCGCGGTCTTTTTCATTTTCTAACCAGCAACTCAGTCAGCAACTAAAAAAAGTCAGCCTATAAATTCATTTATTCCCGCGAAATAAAGGCCTAGCCATTGACGCGAACGCGGACAAATATGTGAGTGCGCCTTCCATCACGCTACACCGCAACGGAAGTATCTACCGCGAAGGGCCACACCAGTGGTGGACTGATGAGAGAAGAGGAAAATGATGCTTCGCTTGTAAGATCCAAAAGTGTGATTTTTGTTTATACAATCGGAGGAGGAGAAATTGTTCCTGAATTAAATGAAATGCAATATAGGCGAAGAAGAATATTATATTAATGGAACAGTTCCTAGTCCACCGGTGTGATTGCCTTTTTTGTCTCTATGTGGCACTCCTTCGTGTTCAGCTGCCACCGTTAACGAGAGCAGCGGTGCTAGCAGTGGCGTTTCTCGTACGAAAAGTGGCAAGGAATAAAATGTTTTAAAAAATTCAACCCGCAAGTGTACGGTCTCTAAGATTAGGATATGCCAGTGCGCTGTCACTGCTGTCAAATAGTCCGGCGATGCTGTGCTCCTCTTCTCGTAGTCAAAGATGATGATGCTCAGTGTCGCTGGTGTGAGTTATGGTCGGGCACGTGCTGCTGACAAAAGATTTCTTTCCTATCGTAGAAGCTTGCTGTTAATAACCACCGGTAATCTTGGTCACTCGCATCGCCAGCTGGGAATTTACCTCAGCGCCTGCAACTGTACGATTTTAATGTGTCACATGTGGAAGTACGCTGCTGCTGCTGCCAAATGCTCGAAAGGATGCCCAAACGTAATTCAAATGAATTGACAACTAATTTACTCGGAATTAGACAAATTTCATTGCAAGTATTTTCCAAATTACGACAATTAATTTACTGTAACGTTTACATCACGTCGGTACGTGCAAGCAAACCCTTCCTCCCTCTCTTATTTACGTTGGTGATCCCTAAAGAATGTGCCGTCTTTGTGGCTGGCAATATAAAAATTAGACGGATAAAACATGTTTCAGATGTTATCGCTTTCGGTCTAAAGCGCATTTTTAATTTGTGTTTGCAGGCTAGGGTGTTTTAAAGAATACATTTTTTGAGGGTAACCATAGTTATGTAAAAACAAAGGGAGGGAATGATGATATGCGTTACTACAGACCTACTGATTTTTTTAGACTACCTGAGACTGGGGGGAAGAAACACGACGACGTCTCTTTTTGAGACATCGTCGTGTTTCTTCCACCCAGTCTCAGGTGGTCTAAAAAAATGGTAAACCTACACCAGCTCGCCTGCGCCCTAACTGTTTTTTTTCATTAATCAGACCTACTGAGTTTTACGAGTTTTTTTTTTTTTTAAGACAGGTATTAAAAAAATTTTGCTTTCGCGAATGGTAAACTTTTAGATAACTACAATAGAATTGCTTCGTGAAAGTGGGTTTCGTAAGGGCCAGTCACAGCGCTTGCCATCTTGGAACAAAAAAATTATATATTTGCGTAACTTTGAGCATAACACCAGCTCCTGTTATCTTTATTGATTTTACTGAAGATTTCGGTTACTTGCATCATATATTTTAATTAAAGACCAGAAGCAAAGATTTCCCGGACAAGCAACAGCTCAGATAGAGTCATGTATTGCTCATCGCCAAGAATACGTTGCTATTAACGGCTACACTACTTCGCATGTTACCATACACCAGACGTGGATGGTGTTTGACAGGGCATTACTTTCTACCTTTTATTTTTCACTCGGTTGATAAACGCTGTTGTTAGAGTTTATAGAAATATAAATGTTTTGTTTACGTTTATGGCACCAGTTTATTCTTTCTATGCAACTGCGTCCCCAAGCAGGCAGAAAGGCAAATCAAACTAGGGTGGAGCTTGCTAGCTAGAACAAAACAAATGCCTTAAAAATTTAAGTTAATTAAAGTACGACGGTTTGCTTTTGGTCGAAGAACAAGACTGTATATATTACCAGTGATACTGTGTTTACCGTATTTTCTATACTATAATCCGCACCCGATGTATAGCCCGCAAAGGCCGATTTGAGATGAAACAAAAAAAGATTTTCCTTAGATAGTTTGTACCCAGTGCGTAGAGAGCACGTAGTGTCTAATACGAACGTAAAAATTATCACACACAACGCATCTTGAAAATTTTCAGAAAGGAGATTGTATCATTCACAAATCACCATTAATATACTCTGTTATTTATAAAAAAAAAATTCGCTTCTTGTCACAGTGAACGATCTATAAAAATACGAAACCTTGTATAGGCCGCGCCTGTAGATAGGTCCGCACCGGGTAAAGTTTCCACTTTTAAACATTCATAGTACGTGAACTATACACTGGTAAATACAGTACTTGGACAAAAGGAGAGGTTGTGACTAGATTTAATATACTTAGGGGCGTTAGAAAGGCATTTGACTCGGTCCTACATGCGTTCGTGATACAGGCCCTTACAAAAACAAAATGTGAGCCAGTCTGTAGACATCTTAACGATGTTTTAACATATCTGTCCACTTCCTATCTTATCGCCATTTTTCTACAAGGTTTCTACAGATTTCCTGTCAACAGGAGTCTACAGAGCACATTCGTCAGAAATCCTACCAACTGTCTGTCGCCAACGGTCGTTAGACTTTGCGTCGCCAAATTCCTAGATTTTCTACAGACCTGGCTTGATAGACCATACACACTGAAAACATAACAAAATTGTTGATATGAGTCATAAGCAGTTTTTGTGTGTAGTAAGAAACGCTTTTACAACAGGCTTGAAGTGAACTACATAGTCACAGGTTTTTATTGTCACAAGATCCGGCCCTGATAATCATTTAAAAAGAATCACACAGAGTATATATACATAAATAACAAAGGTTTCCAATCAAACATGCTGTAGGTTGCAGTCTCGACCACTGCCAACACCAGATTTACTCACCGCGATTCCAAATCAATAGGTTGAAACAATCATGCACGCTAGCCCTTTCTTGAAGGCAGGACTATATGACCAGAATGTGACTTCAACCTCCAACGAGGGTAACTAAAGGCGATATACTGCAAGAATGTTCTAAGCTTGATGAATTAAGCCAGCTGACTGAGACAGAAAGGAGGACAGCATCGCAACCTTCTGTCAGCGAGCGTCGGCGATTCATCATGTGTTGAAAGTTGGACGATGTGCAGTCCGTGGTGTCTTTTATGTGTAACTCTTTTGGTAAAAAAATCTGAAGTTTAGAAACGCGAACCTAACAGTGTACAAGTAATTTTAAATTTATTGATAAGAAATAGATATATATTCTGGAGACCAGAAAACGAACACCAGTTCTCGCGGTGTTCAAGCTCCGACTGCCTCGCGTGCCCGCTCGCCCCCCGGTTGTCGGTCCTCTTTATTCTCGTCTTTTTCCGTTCCCCACAATATTTATATATATATATATATATATATATATATATATATATATATATATATATATATATATATATATATATATATATATATATATATATATATATATATATATGTATATATATATATATATATAACTGGGAAGAAAAAAACCCTCGGTGAAAACAGCAACAACGGACGATTTAATTTTCGACGTTTCGGGCCGGAGTCCGGCTTCGTCAGGAAGAACTTTTACAGATGAACGCGGGTGGTATTTATACATTGCTACGGTCGAGTCCAAGTTTCAAAAACGGCGGGATGACGGTTGGAGTTCCAGATGGGCAAGCGTTTATACAATGCTACGGTCGGGTCCAAATTTCGGCGGGATGACGGTTGGAGCTTTGGTGAGAGGGAAGCGTAGGGCAGTTTGTATCCGGGTGAAGGAGCTTGACGGTCGGGGCCAAGTTTCAAGGACGGTGGGATGACGGTTGTAGCTTCTTGAGAGGGGGCGCAGGGTGACTTTGTTCCCGGGCGGGCAGGGGTGACCTGAATGATAGCGTACAATAGACGACAGTTAACGTGCAAACTAAAGTGCTGTCTCAAAAAAAAAAAAAAAAAAAAAAAAAAAAAAAAAAAAACGGCACGGTCACTTGAATTCGATAAAAAGAAACGCCATGATCTTGAAACAATCAAGCTACGTAAGCTACAGCGCGATAAGGTTTCTAACCCTGTTTTACCTCAGCTTACGACATCATTTAACTATAATGAATATACTCAGCCGGCCATTAGCATAACAGACGATAGGTCAAGCACTAGTGCCCCTTGTGGCACCACAATTGTTAATCTATCTGGAGTGACTATATCAACAGAAGAGGAAAATCTCCTTTCGAGAGGATTGAACTTCTGTCCCGCCACAGGTTTTGTTGACGAATTCCAATTACTACGCAACCTCGACGACTTTGCTCGAAATTTAAGATTGCGGGAATACTTCTTGGACAGACCTTCTAGCTCCAACACCTCTCAGCAGCGTGCAACGAGCGACTGGACGCCAAAGGCTAACCGTAACGATTGTCTTAACTTGTACATAGCCGCTGTGCAAAAAGACATTATGCGGGAATATCGCAGGCAGGCGGGAAAACGGGATAACCTCACTAAATCCGAAAGGGCTAGCTTAAAAACCCTGAGCAATAGGACAGACATAACAATTAAACCAGCCGATAAAGGAGGAGCAATTGTGATTCTTAGCACTTCTGAATACATCCGAGAAGGATACCGCCAACTAAATGACCCAAAGTTTTATGAACCTCTCGCAGGTGACCCTACGGTGCACCACACTCAGACTGTGACCTCGGTCCTTAAGGATCTCCTAGACGAGGGCAGAATAACCGCTAACGAACATAAATTAATGAAACCGGTACAACCTTCCACGGGCCGCTTCTACATGCTCCCTAAGATTCACAAACCTGGTAACCCAGGGCGCCCAATCATATCCGGAATAGGTACAGTAACCGAACCCATATCAGGATATGTAGACAGTTTAATTAAACATATACCTACAAGTCTCGATTCACACATTAAAGACACAGCTCACTTCTTAAGGGAAATATCAAATTTACGCATACCAAAAGATTCGTATTTGGTTACACTTGATGTGTCATCGCTGTATACGAATATCCCACACGATGATGGAATAATTTCTCTAATTGACATGTACGAACTCCACAAACAACCGGATACCCCAGATGGACACGTCGTCGCTACTCTAGCGAGGCTTGTCTTAGAACTAAACACGTTCGAATTTAACAATAAATACTTTAGGCAGGTTAGCGGAACCGCGATGGGCACCAAAATGGCCCCGAACTACGCCAACGTATTCATGGGAAAATTAGAATCTCAGTTCCTTTCTGAATGTCCCGTAAAGCCGTTAATATACAAAAGGTTTATAGATGATATATTTATGGTCTGGTCGCATACTGAGGAGGAGCTGGTGGACTTCATAGGTCGATACAACGCTGCTCATCCGAGCATCCGCTTTACACATGCGTACTCTCAAACCGAAATAAACTTCTTAGACGTCAACGTTAAAATAGACGAAGGTAAACTCGCCACGAGCCTGTACCGTAAGCCAACCGATCGACAGCAATACCTGCATTATCAAAGCGACCACCCACGCCATTGCAAGAACAGCATTCCCTACAGCCAAGCTCATCGTTTCAAACGAATTTGTTCCAAGGAGACAGATTTTGATGCGAGCAGCCAAAATTTAAAGTCGGTGCTAGAGAAACAAAAGTATCCACCCCGTATAATCGACGATGCAATCAGAAAAGCCAAGCAACTGAACCGAGCAGACCTTATCAGCCCGCGCCCCACGCAAAACGACACACAACGCACAAATCTATATCTAACTTATAGCATGAACCATCCTAATGTAAATAATATCTTAAAACGACATTATAACATTCTCGAACAAAGCGAGCGCCTTAAACGCGCGTTTCCATCCGCCCCTGGGGTAGTCCACAGACGATCGCGTAACCTCAAAGACGCGCTAGTAAATTCTCGGATCAATTCATCGCCACCACCTAACGAATGTAGGCCTTGCATGCACCCAGGATGTCTGATATGTAAACAGATGCAGCACACAAACACGGCCAGCAGCACGCACTCGCAGTTCTCGATCAAATTAAAGGGCACTTAACATGTGCCTCGTCGAATGTCGTGTACTTATTCGAGTGTACGGTATGTAAAATGCAATACATAGGGCAGACTAGAACGGCATTTAGACTGCGCTTTAATAATCACAAATCTCACGCCATAAATCTTCCGACATTGCCTCTATCTAAACATCTCGCTCTCCCAAAACACTCGTTTGATAAATTGTCAGTGACGCTCCTAGAATCTGGATTTAAATCAAATCGCGAACGTGAACAGCGGGAATCCTACCTAATTTACCGATTCAACACAATTAAACAAGGAATAAATGAAAGCCCCGGTACTCTGGCATCGATTAAAATGCTAACAGACGAATAGCAACAGCGATGAGGGGACATATTTTTTTAGGTCCCAGACCTTATTGTTAGCAGTGGTACTGTGTTTGTGGCCGGAACTGGACCATCAACTTTTCTCTTTTATTTGCAGATTTTAATCTTTTTTTTTTTTTTTTCCTACTTTTAACATTGTTTCATTTCAGGTCTGACTCATGCATGCCCCAAGAGACAACACAAGTGACCGTGCCGTTTTTTTTTTTTTTTTTTTTTTTTTTTTTTTTTTTTTTTTGAGACAGCACTTTAGTTTGCACGTTAACTGTCGTCTATTGTACGCTATCATTCAGGTCACCCCTGCCCGCCCGGGAACAAAGTCACACTGCGCCCCCTCTCAAGAAGCTACAACCGTCATCCCACCGTCCTTGAAACTGGGCAAGAAGACGCAGCAGCAGCTCATCGACGACCACTTCCTCTTCAAGGAGGGCCGCATTGCAACCTGGCCTCGAATGAACCGCGATGTCTTGCGTTATGCCCGGCTAGCTCAGTCGCTAGAGCACTAGACTCTTAATCTTGGGGTCGTGGGTTCGGGCCCCACGTAGGGCGCCAAATGTGGAGACCAGAAAACGAACACCAGTTCTCGCGGTGTTCAAGCTCGGACTGCCTCGCGTGCCCGCTCGCCCCCCGGTTGTCGGTCCTCTTTATTCTCGTCTTTTTCCGTTCCCCACAATATTTATATATATGTATATATATATACAGGTATATACATATATATATATATATATATATATATATATATATATATATATATATATATATATATATATATATATATTTATTTGTGCACATCGTGCGCAAAAAGTAGTCGCGCTTAGTTCTTCATTCTAAATTATAATGTGAGTTATACGACGTAAAACATTGTGTCTTCAAACTTGCCCCGTTTAGAATCACTTTTGGGCTGGACAGCTTCTTTAGAAATTCAAAGGCTGGCCTTCAAAAAGCTGTCCTGCTCAATCGGTATTGACAACAGGGTAGACGCTATGCGTGTTTTAGGCCAATCGGTTCTCCGGTTAGGGTCACGTGACTACAGTCTCGAAGCTGGTGATAAGGCAGAGCACGGAACCTGACTAAAAGGGTGGTTCCCGTTTCGACCCATTCCCATTTCAACCTTCCAGTTTGTACCTTCCCGTTTTGACCCGGCTCAAAACGTCCTTCTCGTTTCATCCTTTCTCATTCCGCCCTATCCCGAAACAACCTTCCCGCTTCGGCCATCGTTTGTTATCAGTTGGGTCGGTTCGTTTGTATTGTTCGTTAACAGTTGATTAGGTTCTAGTGTCCAATGTCTGTCCTCCTTACTGACCTCACTTCTTCCTCTCCCGAAACAACCTTGGAGACATGGCACCGTAAGATAAACGCGGTGTCAGGGAGGGCTCGCCCAAACATTTACAGCATCATCGATTTGATCATACGGGATGAGGCTTTGACAAGGGTATCCTTGCAGCAGCTTGCAATTAGTGGTGCCGTGCGGGCCAGGGGGCACAAGTGGGTCAGCAAGGACCGCAAACTATCAGAACTGGAGTGTCGCCTTTCTAATGGCACGATTTTCCTTGTGTTTGACTTTCTCAACAAGGCGAATGCATTTTCCGGTCTATGATGTTTTCCTGTGTGCGCGAGTGTTCAGTGTTTGAAATTGTAAAAGAAAATAAAGTCGCAATCATATGCCTGTCACCCTGCCTGAATTATTGCTCTCCAAAATATCAAGATCCCTAATATGAGGTTTTAGAATAACGTACGCAAGCACTTTGGATACCCTAAACATAGTGTCGCGATGGCGACGCTAATTTTAGCTTACCCAATGGGCTTGTGTATGCAAGACTTCATTATTGTACGCAGTACGCATAAACGATCGGCCGTGCTGCTGGTTATATCATAGAATTAAAAGGCTGCTTTAAAAACTATTACTGGCTTTGGAAGTGCTCCTCTGAGCCAGTAACCTAAGCCCTAAAATTTGGTGCCTGCTAATACCATTTCGAAGTAAAATTAAAAAAAAACGACACGGTCGTCTTTGCAGTAACGGTGTAGCAGAGTGTACATAGACCACTTGGCGGTTGCACGTTATGCGGATCATATTGAATTAAAAAATAACAACAAAAACACTTAAAGTGGTTGAAGTAAAAATAATATATTACTTCGAAGCTTGCTGAAAGAGGTGCATATTTTTAGAAAACATTGGCATGCAATAATATTTCAGAACATCTATTCTTAAGCAGAAAACGTGCGCAGACCAGGGTTAGAACGATTAGACTTTTCGCGAAAAGGTTGTGATGCGCAGGGTCTTATACAAATGGGTTAAAAATGGACGGGTTCAAACGCAAAGAATCTTTCGAGTATCGGTTGAAACGAGACGGGTTCAAATGAAAAGGGCGTTTTGGGAATGGGACGAAACGGTAAGGGTTCAAAGGGAAGGTCGTTTCGAGAATGGGTCCGAAACGGGACGGGTTCAAACGGGAAGGTCAATTCGGGAATGGGTCGAAATGGGAAGGGTTCAAACGGGAATGGGTTGTTTCGGGCTACACCCGACTAAAAGCCCAAGGCCACGCATAACATCCACTGCACTATCAACCTTGGGTACAAGTGACAAAGCCTCTCGTTGTGTTCATTGTTGAGATGGCCCTGAAGGTTAGCCTTTGTAAGCGCACCCCCGTTCTGGCCTGCTTCCTTTCTACTCCTTCTCTCTTTTTTCTCTCTCTCCCTATGCTGAAGGCGAGGTAGACGGTGCATATTCGCCGGACCAATGAACCATATACTTTTCATCGCTTGAATCCGCTCTCTGTGCGCGGGTAACGGCAGAAGAGTGATCACGTAGTTTGACGGATGACGCATTAGCCGTTGACTAACCCGGAATGCCTGCGAAGACCGGACCTAGTTTCGCGGGTGATGCGGCCTGCGGGCCTGCTGTGGATTTCGCTTCTTTAGTAAATGTGGTAAATCTAGTTCTAGAGTTCCGATCACCAGCAGTGCATTTCGTCTTAGTGCCAAGTGCGATCTTCAACATGCGGATTGCCAAGACCATGGATATCCTTTCGGCAGCGCCTACACACCGGTGATCTTCATTTGTTGTGGGCATACATGTGACCACTAGCTTCGACGGACCGAAGACACGACGGACCGCATTCTCTTCCATGTGAGTAACAAGGAGAGGTTCTCCTGACCATTTGGGATAGGTATTCTTGCTACGCAAGGTACGTTTTGTCACTATCCCATGAGTTTGAACCGTGTCGAACTCTGTGCCAGGAATCTCTGACGAGTTCAACGTGTAATCCAGAGCGATAGGCTCGAAAGGCCCTGTACAGCGCTATTTGTAAGTGATTTTTGCGCCCTAAAGTCAAAAATTAAAAAGTTAGTTAAAATATTTTAGTTAATTTGCTAATTACCTAATTTCACGTATTGTCTAGAGGCCGCCATGGCCATTAACACTTCCCCAGGGCTCAAATTACTCTATCTCAAGTTCCCTTTTTGAAAATTTGGCGCAACTAAAAAAAAAAAAAACACCCTGTATACGTCCCTAGTGTAAAATAGACTTGCTAATGGAGCAGCAATTTGAAGACACTTAACTTGCAGGCAGAAGCTGATAGCTTGGCGTTGATTGGAGAGCTTGGCCGGACCAGCTGTATTGTTGGCGCAAGCTACTGCCCGTCACAAAGGTTACAGCCTCTATCGTCCATCAACCATGATCTCCCACCCTTTTTGCTTCCAACGTATCATGCCCGTTTTTCCTAATTATCGGGCAAGTGAGCCTGTGAATGGGGCATGTGCATGTCCCCAGTTGAGTAGGGGGGAGCTGCTCAACTGGAGATTTTAATAGATGCTAACTTGTCATCTCTCTCTCTCTCTCTCTCTCTTTTTCCAGGCCACACCTGTGCACTTTTCAAGGTCGATGCAGCAAGGATCAAGCACAGCCTATCAAGCATGCCGAGCAAGCTGGACAAGTAGAACAAAACACTGCTCAACAACTGAGAATAACAAAAAAAACGAAAAATAAGCACATTTTTCTGGTCTTTGAGTGTATAATGAAGCAAGTGCTCTGCATGCAGCATATGCATCGGTACACTTCATAATGGATAACTAGCATTACACAAAGATAGAAACTGGTCTATTTTCTGTAGATAATGAATAGAGTTGAGGTGATGTGTCAGTAGAAAGTGGGCAGAAAATGGGCAGAAACTGCTATATTCTCCATAGTGAGATGATAGAAAGTGTGGCCACTTGTCTACAACAATTCGTTAGAAACTCTCTTATTGGCGCTAGAAATGGGACAGGAGTGTTGCTAGAATGTCTGTATGTTTGCTGTACAGAGTCGCCACATTATCTGTACACTGAAGTCTACACAAAACCTGTAGGAAGCAGCGGCCAATAATCTGTAGACAATGGTTAAAACAGTGGATACATTCTCCCTAGGAAATCTATGCTCTCTAGCCATAATTATGTCTAGAAATTCTGTAGAAATTGGTTAAATTTTTTGGTAAGGGCGGAACTCTTATATCACGCTGTTCCTCTCCACATTTCATGGGAAGAGGAACAGCGTTGATTCCGTATGTTGGTATAGGCACACTGTGCTTCCAAGGCAACGTATGAGTACAACTGCCTATACCTGAATCAGAGAAGATCGCTGAGAGCCTCGACAGGCAGGCCTTGCATGACATCACAGGCCTATACGCCAGTTTACAGCGATTCATCAAACTAAACATACATGCCCACCTCTACACTCTTCAGGACCAAGCAGAAGTGGCTTCTTGCACCTCAATGGCTCCGAGTAGAGAGCACCAAGGCCAGCAGTCGCATCTTGCAGCTGCATCGGAATAAAACGTTGAAGGCAAGTGTGCGCTATCTCTACTTCCCTTCCCATGGACGCGATAGACATTACACATCACGAACCGCCTGCGAAAACCATAAAACAAAACAGACCGCGCGCAAAAAAAAAAAAAAGAAATCACCAGCGATGCGCCATGAAAGGGAAGCGATTCCGGGCGACGGAACGCCGCTGCACTTCTACACTTATGCTGCACAGCAGAGTGACCACTGCGATCGCATGATACTACGACGCCACCCAATTGGGACGGGTACTGAGACTTTGGGACAGGAAATAAAGCGGAGCTTGAGGCGCTGGTCCTAGCTATTGGGAATGTCCAGAGAAGCTTACTAGACACAGAGGCACACATAGGTCACCCTCTTTGAACTCGTAGTTACATAACGGTACAGACTGCGTACCATGATTGACAAAAGGCGCCTGCCGAAATGAACCCTGTTACTGTGAGGGCGCATCTCAAACTGCCGTCTTATATGCCCCTGAGTCACCCATTGAGTGGGGAGATTGGATAACAGCGCCGACGTTTTCCCTTTTACAGCGTTCGCTCTGCTAAATTGGAAGAAGTTGAGGGTTTTGTGAGTGGAGCTGATTTTGTTATTTTTGCAAATAACCTTCTTTAACCGATTTTTTTAATGTTGGTGACTAAGATGGATCATGTTTTAAATTCCAAGGTAACCTGCACCAAACAGATGTTTTAGAGCGCAGCTCTTAGGCGCCAATTTCCGGCTTGAGCGACTTCGGCGTAACCGCTCGTTGCATTGTGGGACGTTTCTCATAATGACGTCACAAGGGTCACAAGGGAGGAGAAGGAGAAGGAAGGGAGCGGAAAAATATTTCCCGCTAGATTTAGCGGAAAAAATTGCCCGCTAAATTTAACAGAAAAAATTCCCCGCTACAGTTAGGAGAAAAAATCCCTGCTAAACTTAGCGGAGATATTTCCCCGCTAAAATTAGCGGTAAAATTTCCCCGCTAAATTTAGCGGAAACAATTTGCCGCTAAATTTAGTGGGGAAATTTCCCCGCTCAATTTAGCAGGAAAAATTCCCGGCTAAATTTAGCAAAACAATCGCCAGCTACATTTAGCAGAAAATTTCTCTCCTAAGTTTAGCGAAACAATTTTTCCGCTAGATTTAGCGGGGAATTTTTTTAAACTCGATTTACCGGGAAATGTAGCGAAAATTTCTTGCTAAATGAAAGGTGCGCAGGAGAGGAGGGGGAGAGGGGAGGAGGGGCATACCCTCCCCTCCGTACCCTCCCCTCCTCCTCCTCAAGAGCTACACTCTCATTGGGCATTACAGGGAGTTGTAAAGATTTTTCATTTTTTCCTCTCTTAAATTTATCTTACATTTATTTACATTTGCCTCTTGATGTATGTTTATTTTCTCCCAGTACCTGCAAAAATCCCAATGGGATTGTCAGTATTTTAAAATAAATAAATAACTAAATAAAAGGTCAACAAATGTGACCTCGTTCACACACGTCGGTTGCATGCGACTGCGTCCGTTGCAACCGGAGCGACCGGAACGACCGCTCTGCGCGCGCGTAGACACACCTGCAAACACTGCATCAAGCGCAGCGGGTCGTCAGCACGGCGACCGCTTCTACGCCGCCGTCAGCTGTTTCAGCGGTGCCTCTAAAAAGGGGACGCACTGCCACTCAATGCCGTAACAGAATATAGAGACAGTTTTCTATAGCCCAAAGCTTTATTATTATTTTTTCATGGTAGGCTTGCAGGGTACAGTGGATGAAAAAAGAAAAGAAAACGATGCAGTACGCCGTCTTGGACGATCAAGACTCTAATACACGACTCTGCCAATAGCACAAATCTGGCCACACGCCTTTTTTTACGATTATAATAGACGATGTAATCTTAGCAGCGATATAGCAACGTAAAAATATGATTTTGTGATCAGATACACGTTGCTAGCGTTCAGGATTTCTAACACTAATCACTTTTCTCCGGTGATGAAAACGCGTGAAAATTCGCATCCTTTATACGGTACGCGCCAGTAATACCTTGAACTTGAGCACACGCATGAAATGCGCCAAATAAGAAATCCGGGCGATGCTCGAGGACACAAATGCTTAGAAAGCACCACTGTAGTCGGAGTAAACAAACACGACGGCACGGGCGTTTCTGCTGTCTTGAGAGTGCCGCCACGACATCGCCGCACGAGTAGGTGGATCTTCCCTTCTAGTACGTGCTGGGTTACCATAGCGACACACGACGAAAATTCACAGTCAAGGATAGCGCTTTTACGCGGAGCGACGAGCTTTCACCACGCCGTCCGCGTTGACGATCACCACCGACGCCATGTTTTCATATAGAAGGAGCCCGGCACAACCGGCATGCAACGCGCGCGACCAGTTCTCCTTGACCTGTGATTTGTCTGTCTTTGCGGTTGTTTCGGTTGTTTCCAACGCAGCGGAAAAAGTTGGGCTCGCTCCAACTTCTTGGGACGTGAACGACACGTGCGTGCGTCCCTCCGTCGCTATGGCAACTGACGGTTGCAGACCCTTGCAACGGTCGTTTCGGTTGTTCCAGTCGTTGCGGTCGCTACGGACGCATGTGTGTGAACGGGCCTTAAGTCTGGCAAAGTATCGTGACACAAGTGATACACTGAAAATGTATTTCACTACTGGGATACAAATACATTTTTGAAATATGTTTCGATACAGAGATGCAGGTATTATCGTGATACATTTGTGTCGGGACGGCAACATTGATCGGGACGGCAACACATTTGTGTCGGGACGGCAACGGGACGGCAACAAGTTTACAATCAAGTGAACCCCGGCCATCGCGGTGTCTAGGGCTATCAATCAATACATGTTTGTGATGCAAACGGCTTGCATGACACTAGGAGGGTTACACTGGCACAACGTGAAAGACACACAGGACAAAATATTCACATACTTCAAAGTGAGCATGAGTATTAGACTTCTCTTAAAATTGGCAGAGGTTGTAAAAAGGTTGCGGTCAGGGTAGAAAAACTTGTCAGGTGCGAGCTGCAGCCGTGTCAACGAAGGAATCGACACTAAGACAGAAGGGTAAAAAAAGTTATATATATATATATATATATTGTCGCACGTAAACATGAAATTAAATTCTACTCAGTAACAGGGGGAATCAATAATAGCGTTAAGCAATTTATATAAAAAACACCATATCGCAAACTAGTCGTCTCTCCGAAAGGTGAACGACCATGAGTACCCGAAATACACACATAGTCCTTAAAATCTCTCCGCCAAATATGGCGATCATAAAAAATGTGTACATACAGCCGCTGTACGAAATCTAACCTGAGCGTTTGACCGACGCTCAGAAAATTACATACAGTAGAAGAAAAGACGAACCTCAATGAAACTAACGACCAAAAAAGGTGCAGTATGCAGGTCTAAGTATGGAACTTTCGGGTAATGCGTGAAATTACGCCTAGAATGCGTAAGAAAACATGAATAATTTGTTTGCAATTATACTGCCGCAAGCTGAAAAAATATATATCGCAGAAATGAGGAGTTACCCGGGATCCAATACATACTCCACTACTCTGTATATATTTCTAGCCTTAATGTGAAGGCCAGAAATATGTACAGAGACCTTGTTTTTTTTTCATTTTTTTACTACAGAAAGATGGCAAAGATGTTACCTCTGGCATTTCTAGTGATATAAAAGACACGTATTATCAATTCCACAGGCGAGCATAATGCGAATTCTACGGGACAGCATTGAGGAGCAAGGAGTGTTACCTTTTCAAAATGTATCCGGTATGAACGTTGATTTCTTTTTGGAACTTTTTGGGGGTTACCTGATCGCTACAGTTGTTTCACATGAAGGCCATAAATATGTACAGAGAAGTGGAGTATGTATTGAATCCCGGGTAGCTCCTCATCTCTGCGCTATATATTTGGCAGCTTCAGGCAGGGTCACTGAAAGCGAACAAAGGATAGTAAGATAAAGGCCATCTTCCGATATGGGGATGATTTTCCCATTCTGTATAGCATTGAAGTAAATGAAGAAGAGGATGGGTGCAAAGTAAACGTTATGCGATGTTCCCAAGAAAGTTTACTCTAGTTGTATTTCACATATAAATTACCCTTTGCAAAATCAATCAGGTTCCTTGACGTGGTGCTTCAGTTCAAAGAAGGCCACGTGTGCTGGGGATATGAGCCACGCTCGTGCCAAGGGTTTCTTCCAAACACCTCGGGGCATTGGAAAATCATAAAAAGGATTATTGCCACAACTGCTCTTATTTCCACCCTAAAAAAGTCATGCCAACATCAACTTGAACCAAGTTTTGAGAGACAGAATAGGCGTCTACGTGCTTCTGCATGGTTATCCAGATTCTTTCCTGGCGGCTGTTTTTGAGACCATTTGTCAGAAATTGAAACGCAAACATTCAGGGAATGAGGCTTCATCGAAAGCTACAAATTGAAGGAACGTTGCGGTTATACCTTACATACATGAACTCACACAAAACCTAAAATGATTGCCGGGAGGCATGATATTCGAGTTCTGTGCTCGGCAACGAACAAGGCATATTCCATGTGCCGCAGAACAAATTAAATAAGAAATCAAGAAACGAATTAATGCACGATTGTTCGCAGGACGCAGTACACCCCGTGCCAAACGGGCGTTGTGTACCACATACAACTTTCCTGTGACAAGTGCTACCTAGGGCAAACTGGGTGGTGCGTCAACGGTCGAGAAGCACGCGGCTTCTGTTAAAGGGACATGCGCCGGACATCTCCCTCCACACTAGCGTTGCTGTAATTGCACTCCTAATATTAACAACATTACCATTATAGGGGAAGACAGGAACGCATATGCACGCGAATTAATTGAAGCCCTGGCCATTGAAGAAAGTGATCAAAAGTACGTGAGCACCCCGTCGATAACGGTCCACGCAAAAGAGACAATACTTGGGGTGTGGCACAAGCCGTCAAATATTAACATTATAATGATAGTGGTTGCGGCGCACGGATATGGGGGATGGTTTTATCACTAGTTGTAGTAGAAAAAATTTAAAAAAATTAGAAACGTTCTGCATAAGAGGAAGACGAAGTATTAAAGCAAGCAATTTGATAGTGTATGTCTTTTCCTCTCTCGGTTTTTTCTACGTTGTAACTGTCCAGCTGACCCTATCCAATATGTACCAACTAGTTCAAGTCAAACATGTACTAAAGTTACAAAGCGTCGGTTTTCCCAAAGTTCGTCCTTCACTTCCTTTACCAAACTGTTTTTGACAATAGACGGCCGCCTGCTCCTAACTGCATAATCCAGGCCAACCCTCCATTAAACTTTTCGAGCCCCTTTTCAGGACAGTCATTCGCATTTAGTCATTATTTTATTTGAAAATGTATCGTTAGACCTCTTATGATTATCGCATTCAAAGGTCGTACCAGAAACCAGATTTGTACGCCAGACATTTGATTGACTAATAAAGAATAAATACACGTCAGAGACCGCAATATTATTACCAGTCATACTCATAGAACATGGCGCCAGTGAATAAGCAGTATATGAGGAAACCCAACTGCGAAATTGCGGCAAAAAGTCAATATAGTAACGGTACTTTCGCGTTAAGGGAGCTTTTTTTCTACCTAAATAAATGTTCAAAATATTAAGGCTCCGATCCACGCTGTGAATGTGGTTGGACAGCGAAGCTGTGGTATCGCCTGCAACGATTGCACACTGCACTGTAGACCTTTTTTATGGGAAACGCCCCTAGGTGACGCTTCAGTCTTGGACGTGTTAGATAACTTCCGGATTATAAAAAGAATGAACAAAGGCTACCTTAACACTGCTGCGTCAAATGTAGTTGAAATTTTAACCACCAATCCTCCAGGTAAACGACAAAAGAACGAAGGAGTACGAGATCTGTTAAAATGTTTCGAGTATTCTTGTAAACCAACTTGCTTCCTCCAAGATGTAGTATCGTAAAGCCGAAGGCCCTCGTTAAATTTCCAACCTCGTCGTCCGTGTAGCATTAATGCTTTCTAGCACTGGTGACATAAGCAAGCTCGACAGGCTTGCAAAGACGGTGCGACCGGAAGTCGCTTGGGAGGCAAGCGGCAGTTCGTGTTTGTAAACTGCAAAAGTTTCTATACCAAATGACTGACGAAAGAAAAGTACATGCACTATACCAAAATGTTTCTTATATATAGAAAACTTCGTACGTTGTCGTTGCCGTGGCAGCTTATGGAACCGCAATCTTTACCGCGAAGCGCATGCGGGGAGCGCTACGTGCTTATCATCGTTCGCGCGCGCCTTATAATCTATCACGTGGTTTTGACTCGTATTTTGTGCTTTTTTTATAGAAACAAGTGTCAAAACCACATGATAAATTATCAGGCGTGAGCGAACGGTGATAAGGCGGGCGCGTGGGTTTTCTGTCGGTGGACATGAAAAAATCCCACCTGTGAGTCATATACAGCTTGGCTGTAAAAAGTAACGAGTAAACAGCTTATTTGCAGAATCTAAACTTATCATACCACACTTTCTGCCATTTTGCCCTTTAGCCCGCATCGCGCGGTGGTCACACACTACAAAAATATGGAGGAAATATGTAGCAACGGCGCGTTTGCCCCCTTCTGCTGACGCGCCCCAAAGCGAGCAAAGCAAGAAGGGAGACACAAGATTAGGGATGCCGCGAACCACCCTAGGTTTGAAATCGAAAGGTTTCGATATTTTCGAACCGAACTGATGTTCGAATTCGAAAGGTTTCGATATTTTCGACCGTACGGAGGTTCGAATTCAAAATATTCGGAACTTTCAAAAATCGTGGAGTTTCAAATTCGAAAAGTTCGAAGGTTTCACGGTTTCTAAAAGTTCGGGTTCGATTATTTTGAATATTTGTTTTTACTTAGGTTCAAAAAATTCGAAGATTTCGAACTTTCCTAACTTGAAATTCGAGAGAATCGAATGTTTCGAAATTTTTTTAAATCTGTATTTCGAAAAATTTGAACATTTCGAATTCTTATAGACATAACATTCGATAAATTCGAAGATTTCGAATTTCTTTCTCCATAAAGTTTGAAAAGTTCGAAGGTTTCGATTTTCTTTTAGGGCTAAATTCAGAAAAAAAGCTTCGAAGGTTTCAAATTTCTTTCAAGTCCAAGTGCGCAAAGTTCGAAGTCCGGTTTTCATGTTCCGCCACAGTTTCAGCTTTAAATAACGTTTTCACGCCTCACTGGTTTTCACGAAATTAAGTTTAGAAAAGTTTGGGTGTGATATTTAGGCTGCGCGAAGTGGGTCAGGCAATTAAATGAGACGACGAGTGTCCCGGATGTGCTGGAATATTTGCCAGTGCAGAATGACGTGTGACCATAGATCAGTAATTGTGACCGCCAGCCTGGGGGGTCATTAACGTGCATCACGAAGTAGTGATCACACGAACACACTGTTAGACGATACTCATTCAGTTCGAAACGGTCAGGTTCAGGCAGGTGGTTGAGTCTCAGAAAAACCTTAAAGCGATCTGGCAAACTGCCTCCCTACCCCCTTGCACGCTGGTAGTAATTCGATCGAACGCCGCCCGAGTGACGCTGGCATATAGTAAGTTTAGTTTGTACATGATGCAAAATCCTGAGACTGGGAATGAAATTTGAAAAAAAAAAGTGTAAGAAGACAGAAAAAAGGGGACAGGACAACGCCTCAAACTCAGCTCTGGGAATAAATGTTGAAAGAAAAAGTGTAAGACAAAAAAAAGGGGACAGGACAACGTCTCAAACTCAACTCAGCTGAAAACTAAGCGGCAACGTCTCAAACTCAACTCAGCTGAGTTGGAGACGTTGTCCTGTCCCCTTTTTTTTTTTTTTCTTACACTATTTCTTGCGAATTTCATTCTCAGTCTCGGTATTTTGCATCATGATCAACATACAGCAGCTCGCCTGCACCTTGACAATTTTTTAGTTTGTAATTGCTTTGGAGTTTTTTTTTTTTTTTTCCGGAACGGAAGAAACGCCGAGCAAAAAGCACAGAAGTTGACACAACTTGAGGTCGAGGAGCGTTCTACCATACCAGTGGCGTCGGAAGAGGAAAAACGGGGGGAAGGGGGGGGGGGGGGAGCTCCAGTCTCCCCTCCCCCCCCCCCCCCAGATATTTCGGACTGATAAAGAAAACAATACGAGGAAAGAGGGCATGGTCGAGATTATTTTAATCTCAAATTATTTATGTATATATATAGCTACTGTCGCTCTTCACTACATAAAAGATCGCGTAGATGGTCATTGTTAGAAACTCGTTGTCAGAAGGCACTACTCCTCACATGCTCGGCGGTTCGGAAGTTCAAAGCTATGACTTTTAGACCTAAAAAACCGTGCCATTGGTAAAAAAATAATAAATAAATAAACATAACAATAAATGCAAAAATAAAAAGCTGGAGAAAGAAAAACTATCAAGAACCCGCCGGAAGTGTTGTATTCTTGCATATTCAGAGGCCCAGAACTACGAAACAAGTTTCTCCTACCAAAATGTGTACATGCTAAAAGAAACATGTCCCAGGAACGTAAAATAAAAAAAAAAGTAATTTTTTTTTTTTTTTAATGACGTGCTGAACTTGTAAATTTTAGAAATCTTCCCCCATGAGTTAATTTATTCCTCAACGTGAAAAAAACAATAAATACAATTTTTGTCTTCTGCAGATGGTAATGATATGTACTGTCTGTGGTGTTAATTTAAATGCGATACCTCAGACAATTTAGACGAAAAAAATTACCAAGTTTAGGGCATCATTGCCCGTAGACACATGTTTGGATATTTCTTCGAAACTCGTCTTGAACAACAATATTCATATCTTAAGACGACACTTACCTAGGCTATACATAGATCACTGTAAAAAAGTTTAACATATCTACCATAAATAGCTTCGGCTATAGCGCGCTTCAAATATGACACAAACGACAATTGTCAAAAACCCGTCGTCATTCCTCACTACTTCGGGAATCTATTTCTTTAAAACCAAGCATGCCAGATGATTGAAATAAACGGTATTGTCTTTTGCGAGGAATGCGGCACCGCATGTAAAATTGCGAAAAAAAATTACGAATGTACCTTGCTGCTTGAATCCAAATGAAACCACCCGCCGGTCTTTCGAATGTCGACAAACTTCGAACTTTTACCCTAAAAGTTCGAAGTTCGTCGAACTTTTGACTTTTCAGGAATCGAAAGTTCGACAATTTTTTAATTCTTTAGATTATTAAGTTCGAAAGTTCGTAAAATATCGAATTTCTTAGCGTAGAAAGTTCGAAAGTTCGAAAAGCTTCGAACGTTTTAGTGCAAGAAGTTCGAAAGTTCGAAAATCATCAATTTTTTAGGCTATCAAGTTCGAAATTTCGACAAGCATCGAATTTTGCAGCATAATAAGTCCGAAATTTCGAAAAGCGTTGAACTTCTTAGTTTAAGAAGTTCGAAAATTCAACTTCCGTCGAATTTTTCAATACAAAAAGTTCAAAAATTCGAAATCTTTCGAACCTTTCGAACCGCGTGATTCGATCATTGACCTTCGGTTCGAAAAAAGTTCGCGGCATTCCTACGCAAGATGTTTACTCCTTCTCCAGGCAGACGGGAAGAAAGTTCCTCCCTCCCGCCTCATTTTTCTCGGTTTCGTTTTTCCGGCAAGTCGCACAAGTTTTTCTTTATTAAAGACCATTGATCTGACTGAGCGTCAGCGGCAACGAAGTCTGCCTGTAATTTAGTCTCCGTGTTCAAGCACGCAGAGTACCGAGGTTGCATTGACGCTTTTACCGCTAATTTTGTCAAACGATAAACGAAACCGTTAGAAACCGCTAAGTTCCAGAGCAGTGCCAGCAGTGCTACGTACATTGGACTAAAACGGCAGTTTCCGCAACTTTCCGTTCAAGTCATACAGGTTTTCCTGCCGACTGCCTGCGCGCCGTCTGCGCTACGTTTGGGTATGTTTCTTGTTACCGATCGCCATCCGACGATGAACGTGGTTTTGTATCTTGGAGAGTTACGAACATCGCCATGGCAGTGTTGTGCTTTGTTAACGAAGTCTCGAATAATCGGCGATGTCACCGTGTGGTTCGCGTACCTGTAGTATCACAGAGAGACGAGATTATGCGTACGGTTTGAGGTAAACATTCCAATTTACATTAAAGAGTATAATAAGACCGCTTAAGCGATTATTGTGCAATTGATCGACCTGCGAACAGTCATGTTGTAATGCTGGTCTGACTTCTATCGTACAGTGACCAATATCACTGTCGTCTGCAATTCCCTGTTGTCCGCTTCATGAGAGCGATAGGGCTCTCGGAAAAAAACTGAACAGGCTTAAAATATTATGGAAAGGAATCACGTGCGTATATTTAGAGTTTGGAATAATAGCAACAAAAGAAATCAGAGAGAGTGCCCGATGTGGTGCTAGTTAAATTTGCTTTCTGTTATGGCCGGATAGATTTTAGTCGGCAATCGCTTATATCCGAGCCCAAAAAACCAACATCTCAGCGTTCTAGATTTTTTTGTTCATTTTTGTACTTCACCGATTCCAAATCTACACGTCACTGCTAAAGGACACATGTTTTTTAACGACCTCAGACTGTACATCATCTGTTTCTTGGAGCAAACCCGCGTTCGTGCTATTTATTTACATTAAATTGAACCCCGGATTGTTAGATCGAGCTCAAAGCGCGCTTCAATTTTTGAATGTGCATTTTATAATCCTCTCGTTGATGCCAAACTCATGAGCTCCTAACGTATAAGGCTAACCACAAAAACCGCATCATAAACTTAGTTGCTTTTGCGCCGTAAGACCCCAATCTATCCGTAAAAGCAATGCATTGATGATCGGTAAGAAAGTAATGACTTCGGAACACCGAGTGCTCCGCGTCTTCGATGTTGCTCTGTGGATTCGCGAGAGCCACTCGGCACAGCAACTCGACAATATCTTTTTTCTTCCGCCAACCATGTATAACTGTATAACTGAGTAGGACATAGCTAGCCCCACCATTTGCTTTTTTTTACCCGCCATGGCGTAGTTAATTGTACAACACCTGCCGTAAATCGTGGATTTTAAAGCATTATGTTGGTCGAAAAACGAATTTCCTCCCGTGAAACATATCTTCCAGCTGCTGAGTGAATACTTTAATTCGGCACTAACACTGCCGCCACACACGACCAGCGCAAAAACAAAAACGAATACTCTGACAGAAAAACTGGCGTCCCTCGCACCATTCTACGACGTTCTTTATGTGGAAGGCAACACATGGCTGCTAGGAGCCGCAGTGGCGCGGGCTGTTTTATTGACTGTAGCAAAGAATTACAGCGAAAACGTTTTCTTTTTAATAGGAGATTCATTCCTTCTGCCATTGAAAATATCCTCTGAGCAATGTGATTAGTGAAAAATAATCGACATACTGATGACATTATTTATAGCTTAGTTGATCATCGAGATAATTCGTACCTTCAAAACGATGAGTATAAAAGTAGGAAGCGCAGTGTACGAAGTCAGTGATAGGGGTAGTGTGCATTCATGTTCATGTTTATGTGCCTTTTATGTGTATGTTTACGCTGCATGTGAACTGTACTGTGTCGTATGTAGTAGCACGTGAATTGTTTTTATGTGCGCTGTGCGTGTAAATCAAGATGTTTAAATAGGAATACTAGAGGAAATTAATTTTGTGGTAGATGAATTGGACGGTATACCTAGCGCCACGTAGCCTAGACCTTTGCAATTACTCGGTATGCTATCTCGTTACTAGGGAAATAGCCTTCTGTCAAGCATCGCGATATTTCCTGGACCGTGGAATGAGTCAAGTTGTCTGCTTTGAATTTGCTCTATCGGGAATGACTCTTGGTTTCCCGAATGGTTTTCCACTCCTCTCTCATGTGGAGGTTGCTTGCGGTGCTATTGAAGGAAATACGAGGGGCATTCATAAAGTTCGTATTATTGTCACGAAGGAATAGAGAATTCAGCTATCAAACTCGAGTAGGATTGAGATTTCTGTAATATTCGCTACCAATTTCCACTTTTTTCTAGCGATGCCCCACATGCCGGAGGCCATTGTTTATAGAAACTCATTGTTTTGAGGGTTCAGGAATTGCTCCATTAGCAATCACTTTGTCGCCGTCCTTGAATGCTTTTCTCTATTTAACCAACTGGAAGCGTCGCCGCCATTATCACACAGTGTGATAAACTGGGACGTTGTCCCCGAACAACGCTCCCCGATTGGAAAGAATAGCCTTGGCATTGCTTCCCTTCAAATGAGAAAATAAGCACTGCATTTGCCTTGGTACCGAGGGGCGGTGCCATTTTTGTTTCGACTCCCTAGCGCGTTCCCACTACTAATAGCATGCGATGTTTTTATACGGTTGCGGAAACTAGAGGGCGCGCCTCATGTTGATGCCTGTTTTGTATCATTTTTTTTTTCAATTCTTTGTGCCAATAATACGAACTTTATGAACGCCCCTCGTATGTCGCGTGAAATTGCAAAGATGAGACGTGACGTGCGCAGTGGCCGTGTTTCGGTTGCCTCTGTGGGACCTCGGAGTGTTGAAAAAAAGAAGACTGAGTGGCCGGCTTAGGCAATAAATAAAGATTGTGAAAAGCTCTTTTTATGTTTTCATCTGCTTGCCGTTCTCACCAAAAACGAGACTTGTTTGAACCTGTCAAAACAATTGACGCGTTTTTTTTTTTGTTATAGCTGTTTAGCAGGTGTGGGGTCCACCCGGTACAAGGTATTTGCCTGCTGCAGTTTCTCACCAAAAACAGAGACTTGGTTGAACCTGTGCAAAACAATTGACAGCGTTTTTTTTTTTTTTTTTATAGCTGTTTAGCAGGTTTGGGGTCCACCAGCGGTACAAGGTATTTGCCTGTCCGAAAACAATTCCAACTGTTTTAGGTTGAATCACGGTAGCGTTCCGAGTAAAGACCGACAGTTTCGGTAGCGTCCTGGCTTCCTCGTTATGCCTTACTACGCTATCTTCCCTCCATTCGGAGCGGCCATATTTCTACGCGGACGAGAGAGAAACTTTGCTTCCTCGTTTGCAGGGACGAGCTTTGCTTCGTTTCTGAAGGAACATAGAGAAGAGATCGTTCCTGACTTTATGGGGGAATGTACAGACCCTTTTTTAAAGATTGTATTTACAACAGCAGCCATCAACAACTATTTCTCTTTCTCTAAACAAAATTTTGGTTCCACTTTTATCAATAAGCGACCGTCAGAATTCCCAAAAACCTAATTTTGGCGTTATTGGCCAGAACAAAAGTATAGAGGGCACTTTGTCCAGCTTGGTTTTCACGAAGGTTTCTCCAACGCAAGTCTATCGACTTGGCGTCATCTCCCTCAATTGAGCTGAAATCTCGAATTGGGTACGACTCGTGTCTTGATTCTCCACTGATTTAAGGCAAGAGCCAGCCGAGCAATGGTGCTGCGTTCAGATATGTCAGCCGAGCACTCGGTCATAAAAACAAATGTTGGTGTTGTCCCCATGAATATAGTTCTAGGCTCGGCCGCTGCGGGCGCGACGGGATCACCTGTAGCTGCCAGTGAAAATTCAGGCGCTCGTTCACTCGCGGTCTGGGAGCCTTTCGTCTGTCGTTCGAATCCGCTCAGTAACGAGCGACTGTGGCATACCGGCCCTGTTTCCGGATGCCGCCAGGATACCAATTAGAACCGCCAAGTTGGTGCGCCGTCGGGGTCTCCTTTCTTAAGGCTCCTCGAATTTCTCGATGGCCGGAAACCCTGACCACACATTACCGCGTCGAGGCCACCGCATGCAATCCGATGACTCGCCGAATATCCCGGGACAACATCCGACTCCCGTCGAGCGGAAACGATGTGCGCCGTAATCATCCCCGCGTCCGCTCTTTGTTGTCCCGTAAACACTGGACAGTCAGAAAAGCTCCAGTAGCCGCCCCTCTCACCTGGATAACGAGGAAAAAACTACCGTAGAGATGGCGACGTCCACATTTACCGTCCGAATAAAAAAATATCACTGAATCACTGGAAAACTAGGGAGGCGAGGGTCATCGACACCCGCACTGCGCTCTAGGGAGGCAGCTGTTCCGGGTACTGATGCGGTGAATCGATATTTATGTGAAATTAATTGCGAATTGTGTTTTCCTAAAACACCGCACTGTAATCTACCATAAAGTTGCGGCAAATATATGGAACATTTTTTTTCCAAAGAAATGATAGCTGAAAATAATGAAAGGCGTTTGCAATTTTCTATAATGCCGAATTAAAGCGCAGCTCTTCAGGAGGAGGAGGGTATGCCCCTCCTCCCGCTCCGGGGACTCCCCTCCTCCTGCCCTGCCATTTACTGGAAAATGTTCGCTAAATTTCCCGCTAAATTTAGCGAAACTTTCCCCGCTATAGTTAGCGGAGAAATTTCTCCGTTAAATTTAGCGGAAAAATTTCCCGCTATGTTTATCGGTAATATTTTTAGCAGTATATTCCCCACTAATTTTAGCTGAAAAGTTTTCACGCTAAATTTAGCCGAAAAATTGCCCCGCTAAATTTAATGGAAAAATTTCCCTGCTAAATTTAGCGGGAAAATTTCCTCGCTATATTTATCGGTAAAATTTCCCCACTAAATTTAGCGGTAGTATTTCCCCGCTATCTTGAGCGGGGAAACGTCCCATAATGCAACGCGCGGTTACACCGACTTCGACGGCGACGGCGAGGGCGACGCCGCTCAACCCGGAAACGGGCGACTAAGAGCGGCGCTCTAAAACCAATAGCTGATATGATTTGTAAGAGGCGAACTTGATATTTTGTAGCCATAAGCGGTCTTCCGAAGTGCTGTTTTAGAGCGCAGCTCTTCGGTGCCTGTTCCCGCGTTTCGCGGCGTCACCGTCGGCGTAACCGCACCGCTAAATATTGGGGAGGAGGAGCGACCGTGACGCCCCAAGCGGTTAACTTTAGAACTACACGGATGGGGACAACAAATACAATGACTCAACGCTCGGCCGACATAACCGAACGCGGCGTCAGCGTTCGGCTGGAGTTCGTGTTCTCCGGTGAGGGGGAGGAGGGTCTCTTTTGTTTCCACTCCGGCCTGCATGAACAATGCAGCATGCACGGTCCCAGCTCAGCACAAAAGCCGAAGTGGGTCAAGCTCGCATTCTCTGAGGATAGATCCGGCACTTAACGTCGCTTCGTCGATTGTTAGTATTTTTTACGTTAAACTGTGCCCCGCGCTCTATTGTAGAAGATGACATGGAGATGCCCATAAGGCCTCTAGGCATGTGCACAGGCCTTGTGTTGAGTAAACACCGAGTATGGGGACAACAAACGGGTCAGAGCGCCCCCTATAGTTCGATCTTCTGCCCAATAGCGGGAAAGTTAATTGATCTTGAGGTCACGTGATGTCAAGTTTCCCGATAAATCTAGCGGAGAAACTGAATTTGTTCATGGGTGACGTGACATGAACTCATGTGACGTCATTTTCTCCACTGAATTTAACGGGGAAACTGAATTGCTGTTGAGGTCACGAGACGTCAATTTCCCCTCTATATTTAGTGGGGAAACTTGGCCAGCTAAATTTAGCTGGGAAATTTTCCTGCTAACTTTAGCGGGGACATTTTCCCGCTAAATTTAGCGGGTTAAGGAAGAGGAGGGAAGAGTACAGAGGGGCATGCGCTCCCCTCTATACGCTCCCCTCCTTCCCCTCAAGAGCTGCGCTCTTATTTCGCATTACAGAGACTTTGTAAAGGTGTCATTTTTCTCCCCCTTCCTTGTCCCCGGTAATCCTAAAAATATACGCGTGTATTGCTGCACATTGTTTGGTAGGTTAATTTTCTACATGGCTATCAAAAACCGTCTCCGCAATTTGTCCGCTTTCACCAGCCTTTACATCTTTCGAATAAGAATAATAATAAATCAATCACTCAATCAATCCGCCTTATTTTGAGTTACCAGGAACAACCCCTTGAGTCTTAGTACTGGCACTCTTGTGAGAGAAAATCAAATAATAAAGCGGAAGGGTAGTGGTGGAACGCAGTCCACCAGTCTGACACTACGACAGTCACAAAGTAGACGACAGTTCAAGCAGTCAGAACAAGCAGAAGAGCAGCGTAAGGGTTACACTAAATCTTGCATATTATAAACAAAGACAAGTATATGATACCGTAGTGACACACAAGTACTTTATCAAACCTTTTCAAGCATTAACTGCTTGCAAACGGAAAGATAAATCGTTCTGGTACCCGAACCAAAAATATCGAGTGCATCAGAGTGAGATCTTGTAGAAATCAGGCAATCTAAGAATGTGGCTTAATCGATTAAATGTTTCGAGCTATAAAAGGATGATTGATGCCGTGTAAGCAAGCATGCAACTCTAAGGCTCACTTCTGACGAGACGCTGGGAGAGTTAACGAAAACCGTGAAGAACGTGAAATGAATACAACATATCCACCTTAGCCCGACGCTTATGCAGGCTCAGGAAGTTCACAAGTTCAGAATCAGCATTATCATTGAAGCAATGTGAACCACTTTTAACGCAGCAGCGTTTAAAGATGAAAATATACTTATTTTGGACTCCGTCGTGTGCCAAGGAGTGAGTTTTAGAAATGATGCTTTAGACCAGTGGTTCTCAAATGGGGGTCCGCGGACCCTTTGGGGTCCGCCAAGGCATTCTAGGGGTACGCGAAGTCCTGCCTCATTAGTCAAGGGCGGCAATAAAAGTTGTATTTTTTTTCAGGTCAAGAAGAAATGTTCCAGTTTTCGGACGAGTTTTCTCGTGTGTATCTCAATAAGAGAGGTCTAGTTCACACTAGCCCTTAGTTATATTCATACGTTAAATCATTATCATAATTAATCTACACCTTTCCCCTCCCCTCACCACGAACGGGGTCCTCCATAATATCCGCTTATCCACAAGGGGTCCGCGAAACATCGATGGTTGAGAATCACTGCTCCAGACAACTGAGGCGTGCTAGAGGTGCGATCTTCCTAACGAAAGGTACAATGTCAAAAACGTAAACGGATTAGTAACATTTTTGTTATGAAACATGTGGCACCTAAAGTGCGCAGAGACGAGTTTACATATCTTGTTATGTGATTTTTTAACCTCCAGCTTGAATCAGACGTAACCCCCAGGTTCTTCATCTCAGACATACGCAATGACAACTCACTGCAGATGCTATAAGCGAAAATGGTATTCGATGTTTTCCTTGAAAATGTCATAGCTTTGGTTTTCAATCGGTTAAGACAAAGATCATTAACCGAGCACCAGTTGTAAAAGGAACATGCGTCCTCTTGAAACCTAATGCAATCATCAATGCTACCTATCTGTTTTACAGATCTCTGTCAATTGCAAACTTCACATATGAAGCCTTTGAAAAAAACGGAGGAAACGTCCTTTACGGAAATAAAGAACAGGAGGGGACCTAAAACAGATCCTTGAGCAACGCCAGAGGAAGCCCTGTAGAATGAAAAGGCTATATTCTTAATCCGGACGTATGCGAATCTATTTGTCAGATAGTTTTTAATCCAGTCAAGAACCTAGTTACGCACTCCAGAGGCGGAAGGCTTCGCTAAGAGAGTAGCGTTGTTAACAACGTCGAAGGCCTTTCTCAAGTCAAAGTCAATAACATCCAGCTGACCCCTATTACAAATGACCTGAGAACCGGTGGACGTAAAAATTCCCAAGTTTGTAGCAGTTGACCTGCCAGACATAAAGCCGTGTTGGTTAGGGATGGCTACGTTTCGAAATTTAAAAGATAAGAATTCGTGCATGACCATTTCAAAGAGCTTGGGAAACGAAGGAAGAATAGAGATAGGTAAAGACATCAGCACTATTTCCTGTCTTTAATATTGAAACCACAACGGCTATTTCCCACATTTCTGGAAGTATCTCTGACCTCAAGAAGTTATTACATATAGCGTAAGAAATGGGCGTAAATATTTTATGATAAGAATTAAGTATTGCTGATGATATTTTGTCGTTCCCCGCAGATAATCTGGCTCTTATTTTCTTAATACTTAACCCAACACATTCTTCATCGACACGAATACTACTGAGTATATAGGTCGCCAAACCCAGCCAAGTGAAGCAACATAGGAGACGCGTATTCGGATCTGTTTTTGTGGACTGAACTAAAGTGAGCTGAAAACAACTCAGGTATATTCCCCGCATTGCGTCTATGAAAATCCAGAACTATCTCCGATCTTACCTTCTTCCCAAGACGAAAGCTAGCGTACCTCCAGAATTTCTTCGGATCTTTCACAACATCTGATTCTACAGACTCGCGGTGAAGTTTTCAATCACGGTTAATTAAATGCTTGCATTGTTTCCTACAGCTCTTGAATTCTGCTTCTCACTTTGGGAGACCGTTTTTGCTCAATTTTTTGTGCAAAAAAGTTTTCCGGTTAAGAGAGTCTTTAGTACTGAGAAAACCCAGTTAGGAAAGCGAGGTTTTTTTTTTTTTTGACGTTCTTAACGGAATGTATATATCGATAGCTCTCACAACAATCCTCGTGAGGCGAGGAACTTGCTTGTTTACATTGATGCGCTCCACAACAGATGTCCAGTTGACATCCCTGAAATAATGGTACATTCCAATGTAGTCTTCTGCCGAGAAATTATAAGAGGTGTGAGGAATACATCTTTTAGGAGGAGGGGCGCAAACTGGTGAGATATGGAAGAACACTATATCAAGTGCAGGGTGACATATATATTCAGGAACCAATGATGTGATAATAATAATAATATTATTATTATAATTATTATTATTATTATTAATATCTATCTTATTAATAATAATATATAATATATAATAATAATAATAATAATATAATAATAATAATAATAATAATAATAACAAATAATGAAGAAGCAAGAATCAAGAATAATTTGTATTAGGTGTCCCGGAACGACCCTGCGTTCTTAATACTGGCACACCGAAACTTACACACCACAATAAAGATTGGGAGGGAGAAATTAAACATAAAAACTGAAAAAGAAAAAAAAAAACTCTAAGTATTGAGTAAAAGACATGATACATATAACGCATGCTGACACAAAGATACGACTGACACAACAAGCAAAGAACGGAACACAGGATCCAAAAGCAGAAGAAGACTGCCACAAAAGCAATATACAATATTAAAGGAATATATAATAAAATCACAATCTTGACAGGTTCAGCGATACTCCTAGAAGACTTTGAGAGATCTGACAAGTTTAGTCACACACAAAATATCAAGATGATTTGCAAAGCTGTTATATGACCGACACAAGTCGTTGAAAATAATGGCCGTAGCATGCACACTATGTCCAAAAACACCATTCAAATTGCTTGCTTTTAAACCAGGCGATGTATTTCCGCGCAGTTCGTTAATTAGAGACCAGGTTTTAACTGATTTGGATCGAGATTCAGTGAACTGCTTCTGGAAGTAGAGCCGCTTCGCAGATCGAATAAGCGCACTCACTCTGTTCCGTAATGTTCTCAAGCGAGGTCATCATGTAGGCTGGTGTTATGAGGTGGTCGGCGACATCTTTTCAGGCCAATTCCTTAAGTTTTATAGCAGAGAGTATTTCTGCATTCAGCCAGTGGAGATTTGCTTTTCTTTGCTTTAGAATAACAACCTTTTTTGAGGTTTGCGAGAACTCCTTAATTAGCAGAACAAAGGATGAGAAAATGTCAGATTGAGCTACAGCTCTTTGAAAAGTTACCAGTCATAAGTAGATATTAAGTGACCGAATGTTTTGTGGACCGCTGCACCTTGTGGTTTCAACCGACTGTGGCGGTGTCCGTAGTAGGCCTAGAGTTTCCTTAGTCAGAGGTGATGGCCCAGTCCTAGGGTTGTGCTAAAGTTGCACGGCAACCCCGCGACATATCTCTGCAAGGGCTTCCTTGTCTTCCCCCCGATGACGACTCTGTTCCCATTGCGAACTGACTACAGATCGTTGTTTTGCACTGATCACCTCCAGGAACTTGTTAGACTGGGCGGTGTTCCTGACACGAAATGTTACGTAGAACACACCTCTAACACCTTCAGGTTCTGTGATTATCGTCCATTGTGTCCCTCCTTTTTGTTTTCACTCCATAATCTGCTCTCTGCACCGTTTTCTTTTTTGCGCATTCACTATCATAACCGTTTGTTTAAAGCGACCAGCAGGCCATATTAAATGAATACTTCCGTTGTCCTCAAAACGCTTTAAAAGTCCTCATAGCAATCCGCAGGATCTAAATTTCACTCTACTACCATCGGACGCACCGAAATATTTTCACTCGCTCGGCGAGACACAGGGCATCCGCCCAAAATATTGACGGAACCTATATATCTACGTAGCTACATATGGTAGAAAAAACACATCGTGATTTTCGCAGAACGCATACAACGAAACGAAAACGCGCGTTCATGCAGAGATTCAAGCAGTTGGAGCCGCTCTGGTTATAAAAGAGATTCTTTGGAAGCGAATATTTCTCCCAGACTTAAAGTTATATCGGGAAGGGGTTAAAATTAAAAATACTAAAAAAACGGAAATGTTCCTCAGAACAAGCTGATAGAAAATAAAAGTCCAAACGCTCACGGGATTGTTTCGAAGGGAGCCTAGCGACCGCAGACCTTTTCTGGAAGCAGCGAGAGAAACGCTCATCTCGGGGAACGGCGCTGGTTCGTGCCGCCAGAATCCCCATTTCCCTGCCCCACCTGGGACGACCGACGCGACTAGGCGGAGGCGGGAGCTTCAAGTCAGTCGGGGAGGAGCGGGGAATTGCGAAATTCCAGATCAAATCTGATCCCTCATGGTAGATGAAGGGACGGAAAACCGTGCCGTCGTATTGCTTCGGCCCCAGTACACGATTTTCGAAGAGAATCGTTCTACCCGGTGAAGTATTCGCAAAAATTACTAGCAAATATCATGCGGATTTAATAATAACGTGCCTGAAAAACAGTGATTAAAAAATTGCAGAAGAAATCCATAGGAGACAAATGACTGAGGGTTACCAAATGATCACTACTATCTTGCAATCTCAAAGTGGATTGAGGAGAAAGCCTTCGTTCGCTTTTGCATTTGTTTATGAATTTTTGTTGCTTGACATGGCACTTTTTTCGCTTAAGTAGGTTGTGCGCAGCTGTGCTGTCGGGGCTCGCCTGACGCGAACGAGTCCCATCCACGCGCCACGGCCATGCGCGGCGTCGCCATATTTGTGCACTCGGTGCAGGACGGTGCAAATGAAGGTTGCACAGGGTGGCTTGGATGGTTCTGTTAACGCCGCTTGGCAGACACGAGTCAATAAGCTCTGCACGTTTGTAGCGGTTGTCTACGTATCTCAGCTGTGGCGTGAATAAACTGACGCTGTTTTACATCAGGGGCTGCACAGAGCTCGCGAACCCCGTCGTCAGAAAATTAACACTTCGAAGCTATAAAAAAAAGAAGCAAACAAGCACACAATTGTGCAGCGAATAAAAGCTGCAGCTGTTGCGCTGTTGAAAGCGGCACTTTAAGAGGTTTCGTTTTGCAGCATTGTTGTAGGAGATGTGCTTTAGCAGATGTGTGAAAGCCGCTTTGTGCATGATAGTCGGGATCCTGCGCCCTTCTCAGTTCTTGCGCAATGTAAGAATTCTACTGTTTCTTCTTTCTTTTTTCGAAAGAGTAAGTTCTTGGGATGTTCTTCAGCGCACCAAAGGGCAAACATTTCGTTATACAGCTACTCTATACCGTTTTTTCATAGGTTTGCAGTACTATAAATTTGAGATAATTTAATTCGATATACCCTGAGTTTGTGAATGTCGTTAAATTGTAAAAAGATATATATTGAAAATTATCGTTAATGTAAAATGTTTTAGCAAAATTACATATTATTATAACTATTTTCAACCCAATTATTTCACAAATGCTAGACATTCTTTTTGCGCGCTCTAATATTAACGTACAGCAAAACAACTAGGCATATGACACTTTTCATGGTATGTACGGTATGCACGACGGGCAGTGAAAGAAACACTAACCTTGCACGTACTTTGTTTTGCATGGGGCGAGCACTGTAAATTAAATTATCTACGTTCTAAAAGAGCATATTGTCCAAAACGGCATAATGAAGTATACGAGAATGTCTACAATAGAGACCGTTGTTAGGTAAAGCTGGACTCGGCGTCGAATACACGCTAAACGTCTCACAAACACCTAGGAGCCCTGATGCACAGAAGCTCGAAAGAGCGTAACGACACACGAAGTTAGCAGTGCCAGTGCGTACCATATATTGCGACTAGATAACGAGGTATTGCAAACGCTCGTACCTTTATCTTCACGGAGCGCCAAAGACACAGCTCGAACAGTCGAGAATTCATAGCTCGCTGAAAAATGTGAAAGCACACCCCGTACGTCCTCAACCTGCCGAATCGTTGCCTACGGTCAGTACTTCAGCTTGGGCGAGTTGGTGGTTTATGATTACACTTCACAGCGTACTAGAACAAACACACCTCAAACGTTCACTCACACCAAGAAAGAACGGTCACGCTGCGCTGTGTGAGTTCTTTCTTTGTGTGACGGAACTTTTCAGGTGAATTTGTTCTGTTGCGTTGTGAAGTGTAAGTGTTGCCTTTGTTCGCCTTTTCAACGATACCAACTACAGAAGTGACAAGTACCGAACCACCGAGCACCGAGAGAGGCGAAACACAGAGCGTTCGTAAGATCGCGAGTTTTGCGAACTCGCAAGGTTCGCCAAATGTGACCACGTGACCGTGGAAGCCCCGGAATTGTTAGCAAAAAATACGATTATGTCGGTTTTTGTTTTGTATATTGCATTTCATTTCTAAACTATCACTCAGGACGGTGAAATAATCAAATACTCCTCAAACAAAGAGGACGACATCATTGATATGTGTTTTAAAGTTGGAGAACTAGAAAAGTAGAAGCTGTTTTGAAGTGGAGACAGTTCAAACGTCGAAACTGTTGGAGCTTGATCACTTGATGCTCCAAGCGCGCGAAAGCGTATCACATTGGCTGACATTAAATAACATTGGAAACGTATCCCAGAGAAACAAACTGCCCTTTTTATGCTCTTTCAGTTTTAGTTTTTAAGTCGAGTGCTTGTATCGGCGGACGCGGCTGCCCTGGCCGCCTAGCTGAAAGCTAAACTGGTACTGATTTGTATGCACTGGCGCTATCCTTCCAGCTATATCAATTCTATGTTTAACTACAGGTTCTTGTACAATCCACATTCATTTGCACATGTTTCGTGGTGGGGAAGCACAACCAAAATTTCGTCATTTGGGAAGACTTGTCGCGGTCTTTCTGATCCCAGCATGAGCAAACGCTAGTGCACAAAGGGTTGCCGTTGCTACATCATCGCTAGTCATTTCATTTGCGGCCAAGCATGGCAGTGCCTTAAACTGGTCGTAAATCACTCACAGAAACACCGACCGATCGATTGCAAACATCGCTGTCGCCCGCTAGGCCGCATTTCGCCTATCAAGCAACGTCGTGGTTTCAAGAGTCACCATCCTAGTTTGGAACGCCACTTTTCATCGTCCTTTTGTCAGCTGAGCTACACGTTATACCAGGTGAACGCAATTGAAAACTACGAAAAGTATCGACACGACCATCGCCTCGCGAATTGCATCTAAGCATGCCAGTGCACTAAATGAGTCGTTACTGAGTCACAGAGGCGTACACTTAATACTTTGTAGTACACGCGATTAACCTTCTTGCTTTTTGGATGAAAATCGCAGAAGTGTGTGTGCTAGCTGTTATGGCGATTTACCGTATGCAATTCGCAAAGTTGCTAGCGGGCTTGAATAGAATATGTTGTCAGACTAAATTAAACCAGTTGAATATACAAGGTCACAGCCCTACCAAAAAAATCCGGTACAACTTTTCACTATCCGGATTATGGAACCGGAAATTTGTTTCTGGAAACCCGAAATCCAGATTGCAGACAAAGGAATAATTTCTGACAAACTAAATTCCAGATAGAGTCCAGATAAAATCCAGATAGATTTCCGGTTTCATAATCTGGATAGCGAAAAGTTATTCCGGATTTTTCGGTAGGGAGGCTGAAGTTGAATTTTTTGGTTCATATTATAATGGATCAGCTGGAACGTAAGGAAACAGACGTAGAAAGGACGGGATAAGAAAAAAAATGACTAACAACTTTTCTGTACTACACTTCCTCGTATGTGTAATCGTCTTTTCACAAGTTTTATTTATCTACACAAAAAAACTACTACATTTAAATAATATTTACATAAGAAAATTATTGAACTTACCGTTACGCGATCCTCCTACTAGTTATCTGGGCGTGGCATACCGAAGATACTGTTTTTCTTTGGTCTGGATGGTGATGCACAAGTTATCTGGGCGGTGGCAATAGCTTGACAACACACAATACACGCAAGTTGATCGGAGAAACGCACACAACTAGGAATATTAAAGTTTTTGCACGGTGCTCGAAGGCGAGTATTTTATGATGTACTGCGATCGTTATATCAGGCGTTTGGAGATTGTATTGAAATTTGTCAAGAGACCGAACGCCAATTAAAAACAAATCAAATATGCCGGAGCACCAACATCTGTTCGAGCATCGCTTGTTTCAGTTGCTAAATAAATGACACGTTCCAGAAATAAACGACACGCTCCGAGTTTCCGTTCGTCACAGAAGCCCTCGCTGCAGTTCAAAGCAAAGGCTTGTACCAGAGATCCTATGTGCGAAGGCTTGAAACGATACGAATGTACCCAGTAAAGGCCTCCTAACTTATCGCCTGCTAAGCGCTGATGACTTAGAGAAGACGAACTGACTTTCGAAAGCCCTTGTCTCAATGAACCGCATCACAGTTTACGCGCTACAAAGTCGCAAACCTCGACCTCAATACACAAAACATTCATGTAAAAAATATTGGTGGTCTAACGCTTTTGATATTTGCGCGCACAATATTATCTTTCATTTCCGGAAAACACGATTAAAGCGTCCTCGTCGAGCACAGCAAAAAAAGGTAATAAATCGCAGTGTTACCCGTTTCTCACATGAAGTCCCATGAATTAGCTGGTGTCAAGCGACGGCTGCCATTGGTGCCACTCGACGCCTGAAAAACTAACCTCGATCTGCGATCCAGCCCACTTCAAAATAAATCAGTGGTCACACCGGAAATACTGTTTTTCTTTGGTGTCGATAGTGATGGACAAAAAACTAACACGTTTCTTCCCGTGTTCTTCACAGATACTTCATGTTCTCTTAATCTTTCGCAGGAAAGGGGCTTGTGATTAGCAACTTCTGTTTGGCACTGGGCAAATCTTGTCCAGTGTGGAGTGTCGCATGTTTTCACTTCGCACAGTAGAAAATATGTACATGCCAAACAGGAGTTGTTTATCACATTCCCATTTCCTGCGGTAAATTCTACGTTGGCCAAACAGGATGTTCCATAAACCATTCACCAGCTTATTGTAAGAGATGCAAATGTAGTGCAACATTCAGCTACATTACCATTCTGGCAACAAACAAGAATCCTTTGCACGTGAGTTGCTCGAGACACTGGCCATGGAAGAACATGCGGAAAAATGTGTTAGCTCCTTGTCCGTCACAATCGGACACCAAAGAAAAGCAACGTGCATGCGTGTGTGCTTTAAAAAAAAAATCTTAAAGTACTATTTTTTTATTTGAATCCTGGTTGCCCGGCTGGCAGGTACACTTGCGAACGGGTTGCTGACCTTTCTGCACAGCCTTGCATGCCAGCCCAGATCACATCTTTAAAGCGACAGCTGTAAGAAGCTCGTTTCACTTAAAGGGTAAAAGGCAAAGAAAAAAAAGTTTTTTTTTTTTTAAACAGCCTAATTGGGACAAGCATGTCACAAAACAAAACTTCCGCGAAAACAAAATTTTTTTAGCATAAGTATTTATGCCACAGGACGTAATTTTGTCAGAGTCACAACCTCTCCACATTTAAAACTGCCCCTCTTTCGACCCCCGCGGAGCAGAAGTACGCGCCGCCCCTCACTCTCGGATTCTCTTGGATTGATTTGGCTGCGGTGTACGCAGCGTCTTGACTTCCGGCCGCGGATCGGGGGAGGAGGGGGGGATGGGGAAGGGAACCTGCCGTAGATGTACGCTAGAAGCTAGAGCCAGTTTGCTTTCGTTGTATTTGTTTCGTCGGTAAAAATCTTGCAACAACGCACGTTCAACATGGCGCCGGTATTGTTTTGGTTTGACGGGACGCGAGAAGCCTCCGCGGTTTGCGAGCACATGTAGCAAAGACGTGACCGGAGACGTGCCCCTGAGATGTTCCCGGAAGACTGAAAGTATCATTCGTAATCGTCGTGTGCAGCGGCGTGCCAACTCGTTTCTGAATGGGGGCAAACCAGACCCGCCCCCCCCCCCCCCCCCCCCGGCCAGGGCCGGGGTGCGGTGCCCTTTTTATCCCTTGGGCGCCGCCGGCCAGTGTTTGCCCTGCCCAGTGGCGGCTGTTTCAGGGGGGGGGGGGGGGGTGGCACATACCTTGCTCCCCATTCTGAGAACTGGGGGGGGCAAGTGCCCCCCTTGCCCTTCCCCCGGTTGGTGCGCCCATGCTCGTGTGTGCTTTGAAAGCGAAGGGAGTCACAGGGTTCACGAGTGCGCAACCACAACCCGACGTTCACGACAGCGCTGCGTTGACTTCGGCGATCTCGTTCTGGTCGGTGCGACACCTCGATGCGACGAAGAACTGAAACGTTCGTGGTGTGTAGTGCGGGGCTTGGAAGTAGAAACCCACACTTACACGGATCGCAAATTAGTTGTTATGGTGTTGACGTTCAACGGGTTCAGTCCCGTCGTCGACAGTTGATCCGGTCCAGCTGGTCCGATAGGACGCATCGAGTTGTGGCAGCGAGCGTTTTCAAAAGTAAATCTTCCTTCGTTTCGTTTCAAAATGGGGAAGATTCCTGATGCATACCGTGAGTAAAAAGCTGCAGGGCGTTTTAAACAAAATTACGTCGTTTTAATTGAACAATTGACTCCGGATTGTTGTCCTAAATCTGCCGCTTTTATGCTTTGTGCTGGACTGCGTTTGCACAGCGACGTATTTGCATAACGACGCATACCGCTCGAGTTGATGATTCGGTCCTGCAAACGACCGGTTATACAGAATTTCAGGGAAACTTAAGTAACCCCTGATATTTTCCTGTAAATCTCGTGCGAGTTTGTAGCGCTCGTCATGCGGTGTGAATAAATTTGGGCAAGATTTCCTACCTGCCCACATATGCATGAACTGAGACCATTTTTTACGTAGTGAACATAGTGCTTTTTTATTTTGGGAAGAGGCGTTGGTGCATTTATTATAGTACAATCACTCGAGAGTTCAGAAACTGAGGAGGTTGACCAAGCTTTTCGAACATTGTCTCTTTCCTCTCTAGCACTGCCCCAAGTTGCAGTTTCAGTAGGCATACCTACTAGTAGGTACAAACTGCTCTAAATCAGGTAAAAGTCTGTGAAGTCAGGACAGTGCGGACTCCGTGTTTCGCGAGATGACTGGGAAAGTTCTTTTGCAAAGTATGCGGGATATGGCCCGTAGTTCGCGTCTCTCCAGCAAAACGAATAAGATGATCTACAAAGAAGTATTCAGAAGCCAAGATTTACGATAACAGTACACATTCAAATCAAACAAATTTACGTAAAATCGTTCGAAAAACGAGAAAAAAAAATCTGTCGCTTAAAGCAGAACACGGACGTCCGAAGGCTTTTGCGGACAGCTGTTATGTAATAACCTGGCTGTGCGAGGTTCTGTACGTAACAGCTGTGTCTCAGTCGCGGACGTTCGGGGCACCCCGTGCGCACTTCGAAGGCCTCCCGAGCGAAATGACGAGAACATACCTCGACGTTTGTCGCTACGCGAACGCCCGATTGTCTGCAGCCAAATAGCATTCAGCTTGTGATCTTTCGGGGCGACATGGCTGCTGGAAAACTCGCTGTCGCGATCACTCATTTCGCAGCACTTTACATAGCAACGGCGCCGCTTTACAGGAGCTGACATCTCCAAAAAGTCGGCATTTGCACGCGCAAGCGAAAAAAAAACACGCTAAGAATGCAAAGAGGAAAACAAAAGTAACAAAACGCGCTATGAAAGCCAAAACCCTGCGTCGCTTCCTATCACTAACACTGGTGACAGCTGCTAAACGCACACTACTTCCCTTCAGGAAATCTCACTCAAGCACCTGGGTCAACAGAAACACTGATCACTACGGTGAAACGACTTGTCGAGGTAGGCGAGGCAGGCGGGAAGAGAGACATCGGCGGCCATGAAAGAATGGCGAAGCTTTTGTTTGTTTTGGTATGAATCCAAACGGAAGTGCCCGTCTTGTAAACCTTATGTAAAAAATAGTAACTCTCATTACATGGGTTATTCTTTAAACGTAAAAATAAGTGGCTCAAAATGAAATTACAATATATAACAAAGGTTTAACAACCAAGATCTAAACTGTCAATCAAACTCTTAGCCAATGAGAAGTATAGCAGTCAACTGGTGCTAGACGTCACGGAATACCCACTTTGCGGCGCGCTATTCAAAACCGACGAAATAGCCGCAAACTGAAATCAGTGTCACGCAATAAATATTGGTGTAATTTTTTTTTTTCTAACGGAAGAATTGTTTTCTGACATGCTTGTCCCAATTAGGCTGTTAAAAAAGAACTTTTTTTCTTTGCAGTTACCCTTTAAAGAGCGGCGTCGACGTCGGTGGCGGTGGCCTCGGGCGAGAAGATCCTTATCGGTCGATAAGGTCATGATGTCACAGCCGCATGACCTCGGGCGGGAATTCCAAAGCATCTTCGATCAACCCGCAACGGAACTGCCCTGAAAACAGGACAGTGCACATCGCTCCTGAGTCGTGCAGCGCGAAGTCGGTACAACATTAAGGACAGACTGCGCCATGCGAGGTGACGCATGGCAGCAACCGCCACCATGCGTCACCTCGCGTTTTGTTCGTTTTTTCCTGCGTACCTCCGCGCGGCGCCCATCTACTGTCGATTTCTCCCGGGCTTTTACTCGCAGATTTAGCAATCACACACAACCGAATATTGTGAACGTGATTCTCGATGAGGTCACGGAGCGGGTGATAATTCAACGGGTATATTTTGCCCATCAGTGTTGGTTCAAGAAAGAGTACCGCCAGATAATAACCGTAAATAAGGTGTCATCGAAACGCCTCACAACATTTTTCACGAAGTTCGAAACTTCTCGGTGCTCCTTGCCGCCGCAGCAATCACGGTAATCGCGGAGATGGGAACGAGCCGATCGTCTTGGCTGTCAGAAAAACCGAGGAATTCATCGAGTGCCGCCGCGAGGCGTGTTCGTTTTCGCAAAGTCGCCACCTGGATAGACTGCGCGTCTGGTATTCCCGCCATCTCCTGCATTCCCACCCCTGGCCGCAGCGCCTGATGGGACTGCGCGTTGGGGCCACGAAAAGCCGCACCGTGAGGGTTCACTCTGTTGATCGAGGACGTCCGGAGTGCACACGTACACTTGATCAAAGACGACAGGGCGCGTTTCGTTGCTTCGGTGCGAATGATCGAAGATGCTATTGAACAACCCACAGCCCTCACGTGAAATGTGACGCCACGCGTGGACTAAAAGTGATTAAAACATGACATGTAATGTGAATTAATGGTCACCGCGCGTCTCAAGTGATTTTACTTTATCAAGTGATTTATTCGCGCCAAGAACAAAGCATTCGAAGACTTTTAGACGGAGGCGGGATTCGAACACACAACCTTTCGGTTGCAAGCCATACACTATAACGTCTAGGCCACGAGCACACGTTTTTGTATTCATTGCATGGAACGGTGACAGGAAATAACGTGAAACATAAAGTTCGATATTATGTGAAAACTAGCGTGTTGTTAAATTGATACGAAAACTTGAAAGAATAAAACATCGAGGACGAGGACGAAAAACCGGGCTTCTTTCAATGAGCAACAGAACATAGAATGGCACAAACCCTAAAACCGCCTCCGATGAAAATGACGAGACTTTTGGGGGCGGTTTTATGGTTTGTGCCATTCTATGTTGTGTTTCTCATTGAAATAAGCCGGGTTTTTCGCCCTCGTCCACGATGTTTTATTTTTGAGAGTTTTCGTATACAGTTTGACAAAGTTATCACTTATAAAAATAACGATAAAAACAATTATTCGGTTCCTGATCGCATCAAAGTATTGTTATCGGTTTACGCTCGGGAAACGAAGAAAGGATTCAAAATGAATTACATAGCTAAAAATCAGGAAGATGGAGACATTGATCAATGAGAGCATACCAGTCTGGGCGTTCCTTAAGATGATCCAACACATTTATCACGTGAGATTCAGTTTAGATAAAATTTGATTTTGTTATCCGGAGTGGATCGGCATTTTTTTCAATCATTCTCGTCTTCCAGATACTATGCAAACCCATCAGCGTGAACAAATCATAAGAAAAACTGTAGGTGGATTTTAAAGGTAAAAACCCGATTGTGTAGGCGTTGACGTCCAAATCCTTTTTCAGTGTTTTCTGTAGTACGTCCCAGAAGAGGTAGGCCTCAGTGCAGAAAACAAAACAATGTTCTATAGTTTCTGGTTGGTTACAAAGATGGCAATTCACTGACCATGGTACAAACATTCCTCGTTCGCGAAACCAGGGCTTCACAGGCAACGTTAAAGTGTGTAGTTTAAAGAAAAATGAAAATTGTGTTAGGTGAGACGCAAGTTTCAACCACCCGTATAAGGACAACTTGTCCTGGTTCATGATTGTCTATGCTTCGATACAAAGGTACAGGGAAAGTTATGTCAAGAAGATCGGCATATAGTGCTTTACGTGAAATTGTAAATAAATATTCCAAAGAAAAACGGGTTCTTAGAAACTCTATTGCGCTTACTACTTCTCTGAGGAATCCCAAGGGTTGTGATGTGCCCGCCGATACCAATGAAACCACTAAATGAGGTAAAGCAGCTGAGAGCTATGTCTGTAGGTAAGTACGAAGGAAATGATGTGATGTTGTTCTGAAGAATAGAAAATGAGTTATTACTTGTTTTAGAAAGATATGTAATAGCCCGATACCACCGACATCAACAGGGCGAAAAAAATTGCCTCGTCGCATAGCTTCCCAGGTGGAGTTCCACACGAAAGCCGCAAAAAACCTGTGAAACTTTTGAATGTGAGTTCTGGCGCAGCACCTAACCTGAAGGATATGACAGAGTTTCGCTGCAAAAAAAAAATATTAAGCGGTTTCACTCGCCCAAAAACAGACCACCGATATATTTTCATAATGTTAGCTTGCGTTTAATTTTTGTCACTCGTTTTGTCCGGTAGTGGCCATTGTTCCAAATACAATCGAGGCTCACTCCTAAGTACTGGGAAGCAATGAAGGTTAACGATATGCCACCATAATCGGAGGGTGTTGTGGCCCATTGCCCGTACCAGAAGCCAATACATTTTATCTTATTAATAAGAGCACCGGTAGCATCAGAGAATATTTTACTTAAAGTGAATACATTGTCTATGCTTCGTTTATCAACACAAAAAAGGCAATATCATCGACGTGTGCTAACACCCTAACCTCTGTGTAGTAGAAAAGATAACCTTCCACAGTAGGGTTTTTGAGCATGCTTAAGCATGGGGGTTCCAGATAAAGAACAATTAAAAGAGGGGATAGGGGCATCCTTGTTTGACCAATAATTCTAGTCGAATTGGACTAAAAAGCGAACCATTGATTATAAGCCTCATGGCCAGAGTGTCGAACCGAAATTTTTAACAGTTCGGTTCGGGTTTGGGTTCACGGCTTTCGGTTCAGTTCCGGTTCAGTTCCGGGGAGCAAAAAATATTGGTTCAAACCTGTTCGAACTGAACTACTAAATTGAGAATATATTGTCTGCGTTATTCTGGCAACACACACTATTTATGCCGTGAAACGATTAACTATATAGTTTCTTCAATCGTTCCTGCTATTCACTTTTGTTTTCAGGTACCAAAATATGAAATTCAGTTATTTAATTTCGACGCAACAGTAAAAGAAAATCTACATTAACGTACAAGACGTCGTGTTCATACGACTCAACATCCCTTCGTTTACCACTCACATATATATTTTAGCTGAATCAAAATGTTTAAGTAAAACAGTAAAGAGGTGAGCTTGTTGGTTCATCCCTGAAAATAGATCAGCTTGAAATTTAAAACTATAGTGTCCTTTCCTGTCCTTTCTTTCTTCGTGTTTATGAAAAAATATAAAGTTCAAGATGATCTATTTACACGGTATAAAATGTTGTCGCGAAGTGTGGCAGGTCGCATAAATAACCCGTGATTGTTACAACTTTGTGTCACAGTAATAAATGTTAAATCGTGACTGTGTCCTTGAACTAAGGAATTAATTACAGCCCATAAAATCTTGAA